>CM069914.1:78694092-79200969 GCA_036172215.1 Camellia granthamiana
CAAGGAGGAGAGAAGATAGGTGTAGTTGGTCAAACAGGGAGTGGAAAATCGACTTTGATCCAGGTTTTCTTTAGGCTGGTTGAACCTTCAGGAGGGAGAATAATCATTGATGGCATTGACATTTCCATGCTAGGGCTTCATGATCTTAGGTCTCGCTTTGGGATCATTCCTCAAGAGCCTGTCCTTTTTGAAGGAACTGTCAGAAGCAACATTGATCCAACTGGGCTGTATTCAGATGAAGAGATATGGAAGGTACATTTTCCATTCTTATTTCCTAAAGTAAACCAGTTTTGGCTTTTGAAGGTCGGAAAATAATAAAGTTTGCATCATGAACATCACTTCTTCTGTTGTGTTTCATTTTCTCGGTTCATAATTCAATACCAAAGCATACACAATTTGAGCTTTTCTTGTGATTTCACTGATATGAAAAAACCAATTTTTATAGAGCCTCGACCGTTGTCAACTTAAAGATGTGGTTGCTACAAAGCCTGGTAAACTTGATTCTTTAGGTAATATTCATACTTCATGGCTTCTTCACTAGGCTGCACCAAAACTTGCTTGATTTGGTGTTTTCTATTTAGTGAATGAAGGTAAACATTTTATTTCTTTTTGAAAATTTCTCAGTTGTTGATAACGGAGACAATTGGAGCGTGGGGCAGAGGCAACTTCTCTGCTTGGGAAGGGTAATGCTAAAGCACAGCCAACTTTTGTTTATGGATGAGGCAACAGCTTCTGTCGATTCACAAATTGATGCTGTAATTCAGAAGATCATCCGAGAGGATTTTGCAGCCTGTACAATCATCAGCATTGCTCACATAATACCGACAGTCATGGATTGTGACAGGGTTTTAGTTATAGATGCAGGTTAGTGTTTCTTTACCTTACTCTTTCCCCATCCTTCAAATGAAAACATTTTGGATTGCAAATTATCTGTAACTTAGCAAGACAAAGTGGATATTCTCAGTGTTTGTGACCTCATTAATAAGTATTAGACACCAACTACTCAACAACCACAAATTTGGAATAAGGGCATTTTTGGTAATATCACACTAATGAACTATTGCCCTAATTCTCTCTCTGTCTCTCTTGTAAACTTCTTTATTATAATGAAACCTGAGTGACTGGACGTAGCCCTAGTTTTTGGAGTGAACTGCGTAAATCTCGCACTTATTGTCCTAATTCTATGTATATGTAGTTGAGGGGAGGGAGGCATCTATTTCCTCGACTCTCTTATAATTTTTTTGATCGTAGTGAAGTCACAATGACCTTGGATGTAGCCTTAGTTTTGGAGCAAATCATGTAACTCTTGTGATCTTATATGGCCATGTGCTTTTCTGTCATTTTGGTCAAAAGCTTTGAAACCTTATATTCTCCTGAGACTTCATTCTTGCATTTAAGCTCCATATTCTCTATGTTTTGGCTTATTTATTTATTTATTTTTGTTTTTATACACGAGTTTCATAGCTGATATCCCATTTCACTCTTTAAGAGGTTGGGCAAAAGAGTTTGACAAACCATCTCACTTGCTAGAGAGGCCTTCACTATTCGGGGTACTGGTTCAGAAGTACGCTAACCGCTCATCTGGAATATGAGATAAACCATTTTGGTTTTTCCCAAAATTGCCTCTCTCGATTTAAATGCTGCCAATTTTGGAAATCTTCCTCAGAACGAGTCAGATTGCTTGTATTAAAATTTCATGCACTCTAGTGATGATATAAGGTATTCTTCATGGAAGATGGTATAAACATCCCATTTTATTAGCATACATGCTGGCAGTAAGTGATGCTATATAATACCAACCATTGTCAATATTTAATGAAATCAAACTTGTTTTGTGCATTAATTTTAAAATTCCCCCCCCCCTTTGAAGCAAATGGTATGAGAATTTTGAATGAGATAGTTTTACTATACTGTCCTGGATTGCTTTCTATTAGTAAAAAGTAATTGGTAATAGTTTGCCCCAAGCTCTTTTTTATCTTTTAGGTCTGATTTGGTTTGATGTCTATTTTGAAAATAGTTATTGGTTTGGTTTAGTTTGAAAATAAGTTTTCATTTCTTTCTTCCTCCCTCACCCTCTCCGATCACCACCCATTGCTCATCACTACCACCATATACCACCTTCTAGCCACTACTGCCAACAACCCCTTTTGATCCCTCATCTTTGACGACCACCTTCAACGAGTCTAGTACTAGTTCAACTATGTTGAACTGGCACACAAAAAAGGCAAGAAGAGAGAGAGCACGAGCACATGTGCTCATGCAGTGGAAAAGCACCAAACCTTGAGATCAACCAACTTGTTAGATTTGGGGTCAATCCCTTCTTCCTCTTCCCCTCCCCGAATCAAAAAATAAAATAAAAAGGGAAAAATTCCAAAAAAGTAACATTTCTCATGAAATTTCCATTCAAGTTATCCTAACACATCGATCAATCCAGTCAATGCAAAATTAATAGGATTCTATTGAAATTTCATAAATTGAAAAGAAAATGACTTATTTGATATTTTTCCCCCAAAAAAAAATAAAATAAAAAATGAGCTATTACAATCTTGTGCAGAGATTCAACAAAAATTCTAGTAACTGAGTGGTAAAATAAACCAAAGTACTCAAGCTCAGCTTGTTAAAAGCTCGTTCGAGATTGGCTTTACAAAACAAATCCAATAACTTGAACTCACTCCTTACAAACTTGCTCAAGATCAATTTGTTAATTAAACAAGTCAAACTTATACACAGTTTAAAACTCTTTTAATTTTTTGAATCAAGTTTGAACAAATTACTATTTGGTTCGACAAATTTATACGCATTATTATAAAAAAGTAAATTACTCAAGCTGGACTCATTATCAACTCAATCTCATTTGAGACAAACTCATAATGTAAAAAAGTCAAACTTGAACCATATTAAAACTTATTAAGTTAAATAAGTCAAACTTAACGAATCAATACTCGGTTTTACTCAACTTATTTACAACCCAACCAATAATTTGGAGTTTTTTGTTCTCTCTCTCTTTCACTCTTATATATGTACAATATAGACATTTGTAACTCAACAATGAGATAAAAAGAAGAGCAAATTTTCATATTTATAATTTGATTCAAATTTCACTTTGTTCCTTATTGTTTCAATTTGAACAATTGATTCCTACACTTTAAATTTGATTTTAATTTGATCTTTCTGTCTGAATTTTCGTTGTTTTTTTATGTGTATACCTTCAAAAACTGACAAGTGTCACGAAATTGTTAATTTTGACTTTTAGTTCGAACGAAAGAACCAAATTGAAAACTGACCTCAAAGTATAGACTAAATTATCTAATTTAAAACTATAAGGATCGAAGTAAAATTTAAGTAAAACCATAGGGATTGAAAATATAATTTACCCTAAAAAGATGTTAATGTTTAATGATGAATAAATGACAAAACAAATCTAATAATTTTGAGTATCTGACAATCATCATAAACAAAGTATGATAACAAGTGTCATTTATTTATTTATTGTGAATCAATAAGAAAGTAAATATAAATATAAGAAATATTATATTAAATAGACCACTAGCCCAATAATAACTAGAAAGTCAACAATCACAAAACTTAACAATCAATCACCAAGCCCAAGCCCAAGCCTGATAACCACAATTGTTACATACAACTCTCATAATAAGGAAGAAATAAAAGCTATCATAAAGGATATCAAACTCCTCTCCATATGAGTTGAACCCAATGAACACTACCACAAGTGTCCATTACACACTAGCAACATTGTGTTGAGTAAAGAACAAACATACATAGAGTGATGCAAAGCAGAACCTCCTGAGAAAAGTGAGATTGATGAGAAAGAGCAGAGATGTTTTCAACTTCAATTGAGCTCCTTCCCTTCAAAAAATTGGAGTACCAATGTGCAGAGAGTTTACGGTATCTTTTCAAATCTTTGTCATCCAAATCTACATAGTAGAGGCCAAAGCATGATCCATAGCCACCCAATAAGTCATGCACATCCAAGAAAGACCATGTGAAATACCCTCTTGCATTTGATCCATTCCTTCCATATTGTCAAATTCAAAGAAGAAAACAAACAACAGTACAAAATAACCATATCAATGAAATGAAACCCAATATTATTTAAAGGGTTATTTACACCAAGACCCCATATCAATTGTTACTACCAATTTACTATGAATTGGTAATGCAACATCCAAATATACCCTTCTCTTTTACCACTATAGTGTTCATAGTCTTCAACATTCTTATTTATCCGTTTAGGTTTTCTTCATTTATTGTTCCATTCATAAAGCTTCCAATAAGCCAAAAGCCATTGGATTTAGCAAAGAAAAAGGCGATTTGGATGCTACATATTTTATCCAAGAGGTTAATCTAACAACTAACAATTGACTTTCGTTTATAAAAAAATAAAAACAACAGAAGAATTAGACAGATACCTCACAGCATCAAGCAAACTCCCAATGAAACCATGCAAATATTTCACTCTTGCACTGTCATGTAATGTTGAATTCCGCCTTGTTCGCTGACCTGTCAAAAACAAGTTTCAGGAGTTTCAACAATTAGGAGAGAGAGAGAGAGAGAGAGAGAGAGAGAGACCTTTTTCATGGATGTAAATAGGAGGGTTGCCATAAAATTGCTTGAAATACTCCAAAACTCCAAGCAGACCAGAGGGTGTGATTGGGAACTGAATCAAAGAAACTGATTAATTAGTATAATTAATAATAATAAAAAAACCAAGAAGTAAAAAACCAACTTTGTGAAATTATTTTTTAGCCCCTTACCTCATCTGGTGGTGTATCATTAGACACAACTGAAAACAATCCAAGAACTTATGAGATATATCATATCCATCAAATAAATTTTTTACCCATCAAAAAATTGAATAATTTCACTCCAAAGAATACCATGGTTGGCTCATCCGAGTTGAAGAAAAACATAATATGTAATTAAATTCAAACATGACATGTAAATAATTTCTTCAAAGTAAATCGAGCTTGTGATGCAGGAAACGATGCAGTTGTGATTGATAGTAATTTCATGGATAGTTTGACTGTTTAATGGTAAAATGGCAATTTTGTTGATTTTTCAAGGCTGCCTGGTAAGGTCCAAAAAATTCATATTTGCAGAATTGGGAAATTTACTATATTGGAAAATTTTGAATTCTTAATTTCAAGTTCTAGACAAATCCATTTTAAATCAAGATTTTTCTAGGGTTTTTTTCCCCTTCAAATATATGCTATCTAGATTAGTTTTTTATTTATTTAATTTTGGCTTGATTTGGGAAGTGAATTGTAGCTTGACCACCTAGCAATGTTTACTATAAATCAAGTTGTAAGATCTTGAAAGAGGTAAAAACTACTCAAATGAATGAGGGTACACCTCGGTCTACGTGGCATCATCTAATTAGTTAAGTCTATTTTGTGCCACATGGCATGGAGGAAATGACAAGAATTGCCAAAGGAGAATAACCCTCGGGATATTTTTTGGAATATCCATTTAGATCTACTTGGTCACCAAGAAAAGCTTTATTATACATACACCTACACCCCCATGGGTTAATGTATGCTTTCATTCACTACTCAACATCTCAATTCTTATCATCCTTATCTTATCTCTTCTTTTATGGGAACTGACTTGAGCGTTGGAGTGTCCAACCGGCCAGGTCACTAACAGTGTTTTTCTCTTGTGGATTTCAAGTTCACATCGGTTTCAGTGTCTTCTATCATCTTCTCTGTTGATTATCTTCATCAAACAAGGTATATTTTTTGTCCTTTACAAGGTTAAAAAAATCCTTGTTTGAATAATAAAAATTTAGAGAAAGTTTTTCTCTATTGAATTGTTCTTTTTTCCTTAACATTTTTCTGGTTCATTCCATACGCTTTCCCATATCAGCTTCCAAGTTGCAAATTGTGTTAATCAAGTTTAGTGAGTATATTAGGGATTGACATACGTATTATATCGATTGCCATGTCAGCATTGAAGTCCCCGGTATTTATTTTGAGGCTGCTAGGTTTGTCTTTGATGTATAAAGTATTGTAATGGTTGACTCCTAGGAAGTCAAAGGAACCCTTGACTAGTTTGGACTCAACTTTTGTGAATTCTGGAATTCTTGATCCTGTATTCTTCTCACTATCTTTGGATAGTCACCAAATACCAGGGGATTGATAATCCTGCAACAAAATCAGACAAACAATGAAAAAAGATGGTTTTAACTTTTCACATACAAAAAATTCCCTGAATTCAAGATAATATCCCCCTTTGTTTTGGCACAAAACATTTTTTTCGAAACATTTTCTATGAAAAATGTATTATGCAGAAAATATTTTTATTTTTTTTCATGTTTGGTTGCAATGTTGAAACTATTGTGCTCATTGTTATAGCAGCGATGTGGTGGTGGTGACAAGGTAATGATGGTGAGGGTGGTGGTGTCAACGGCGACAGAGGTGGCAGTGGCAATTGTGGAGTGGTGGTGGTAGAGGCGGTGGCAGTGATAGTGGCATAGTGGTGGTCAAGGCAATAGTACTAGTGGTGCCAGTGATAGTGGCATGATGGTGAGGGTGGTGTTGGTGGCAGTGGCGATAGCAACCACCATGGTAGTGGTGGTGGTTGGTGGTAATAGTGTAGTGTGTTAGAAATATTGTAGTTCGGACAATTTTTTCACTTTCCAAAACAGGAAAAAAAATTGTCCAAAGAAATTTAATTTTTGCCAATTTTCATTTCTTATCGTACTATTTACTAAAAAATACAAAAATACTTTTTGCCGAAACAGACTATGGTGATTATGTGTCAACATTTAATAAATTAAGATGCATAACATCATTTTATGCATTTACAATTTGTAACTCACCACCCAATATAGAAGTCATTAGCTCTTTGAGTTGCAATCACATCTTCTGTTGCATTAGTACAAGGGATATACCAATAAGCAAATACATTTATTCCAATGAATCCTTGTTGCCTGCCCTGTGTCATAACATATTTCTCCAACAATTATAAGCATTATATGTGATATTTTTTTCATCATTGTCAAAATTAGTAGTAAAATGAAGACTAAAGGATAGACCAATATGCAAGACTCCTGCCACTACGAGGTCTAGGAATGAACATATTGGAGAATGCCATTGATGGGTGTCAGCAAATTTTAAACATTTTTTTTATTGGCAAAAATCAGTAGTTAGTTGTTAGATTAGCACCTTAGGAGAGTTGAAACTCACACTCATGCATTTTGCAAGAAAATCTTGCCCTATCATTCCACTCCTAGGCGTGGAACCCAAGGCCTCCCCTTAGGAGAGACTTGGTGGCCAAAGGGCTAACCAACTAGCCCGTGTCAACAAATTTTAAAATTTTTTTTTTTATCGGCGAAAGACAATAGTTAGTCGTTAGATTAGCATCTTGGGAGAGTTGAAACTCACACCCATACACTTTGCAAGAAAATCTTGCTCTCCTATTCCACTTCAGGAGTGGAACCCAAGACCTACCCTTAGAAGAGACTGTGGCCAAAGGGCTAGCCAACTAGGCTAAAGCCGCTTGGTTAGCAAATTTTAAACATCCTCTGAATGACTAAGGCTTCACTACTGCATGTAGGTCAGTTATGGGCACATTCCTTATTGTGCCATGCTTTTGGCATGCCTGGTAACCCTTTGCATATTCTATGTAGTCTTTAAGAATAGTTGGCCAATAGTAGGAATGCCTTCGAAGCAGCCATCTCATCTTCACACCAGGCTGATGAGCACCACAGATGCCTTCATGAACCTCAGCCATAATTGTTAATGCTTCTTTTGGACCTAAACATTCCAGCAACAAACCATCTCCCCCCCTTTTGTAGAGAGCATTACCATATATCATGTATTGCATAGACTGCAATTTAATTCTCCTGCTGGCCTTCGAAGATGGACCAGCCAAGTACTGCATTATTGGATGCCTCCAATCCTGTTCTTGTAAGTCATTATGATTGACTTCCAAGACCACATTCCTTTTATTCAGAGGTGGTATTAATTTCTGATATGTTGTTTGGCTTATGTCCCTTTGGGCATTATCCCTTATCTTGAAGTTCGAAGCTTTCTGAGCCGCATCATTAGCTCTATTGTTCAAGAATCTTGGAACATGAGTTACATTTGCTATTTGAAACTGAGAAAGCAAATGTAATGTGACAACATAGTATGGCAAAATACTTATGCTTTGACACTTGAAAATCCCTTTCACTTGGTTAACCACCAATTGAGAGTCTCCAAATATGTCAACTGCATGTACTTGTAATCCAATAAGAATTTCTAGTCCTACTATTAGGGCTTCATATTCAGCCTGGTTATTGGAACAGGTAGCTTCATCCACTCTGAAACCATGTGTGGTTTCTACCATTTGTGGAGATTTAATCACAATACCAATTCCAATTAAGCCATTGGCTTTCGATCCATCGAACCACATTTGCTATGGCTCAACACTAGCCATGCCAAGTTCCATTATCTCTTGGGTCTCTGTTTGAGATGGATGGTCTGCCAAAAAATTGGCCAGAACTTGCCCTTTTACTGCCCTTTGAGGGACATATTATAAATGAAATTCTGATAAGGCTAGTATCCACTTGCCAATTCTTCCCCTCAACATAGGTCTAGATAACATGTACTTAACCAAATTTGTGGTTGCAATTACCAAGACAATTGTAAGTAAAAGATAATATCTTAATTTCATTGCAGCAAAATATAAAGCAAGACACAGCTTTTCTACAGCTGAATATTTACATTCACAAGAATTTAAAAACCTACTAAGGTAATAAATAGCTTGCTCCTTGCCTTCTTCATTGTCTTGGGTCAAGAAAGCTCCCAATGAATTTTCTGCTGCAGCTATGTACAACTTCAAGGGCTTATTACTCTTTGGTGGCATCAGCACTGGAGCGTTGGCCAAGTAGGCTTTGATACCTTCGAAAGCAATTTGATGCTTTGCTGTCCACACAAATTCCTCTTCATCTTTCAGCCTTAACAAGGCAGAAAATACTTTAGTTTTCCCTACAGTGTTAGAAATGAACCTTCGAAGAAAGTTAACCTGTCCAAGGAACCTTTGTAATTCTTTCTTACTTGATGGAGGCCTGGCTTCAATGATGGCTTTGGCTTTATTCTGATCAATCTGTATTCCTTTCTTGTGCACTACATAACCCAAGAAGTTTCCAGATGATACACCAAAAGCATATTTAAGAGGATTGAGTTTCAACTTGAACTTCCTCATTCTTTCAAAAGCTGCTTGTAAATGAAACAGATGCTCCTCCATGGACTAGGATTTCACTACAATGTCATCAATATAACACTCTAAATACTCTCCAATGAGGTCATGAAAGATAGTGTTCATAGCCCTCTAATATGTAGTCCCAGCATTCTTCAGGCCAAATGGCATTTTAACCCATTTGAAGGTGCCAATATTCCTAGGACATCTGAATGCTGTCTTGTGGATATCCTCCTCCGCAATGCAGATTTGGTTATAACCAGAGTGTCCATCCATCATTGATAAAACTTGATGCCCTGCTGAACTGTCTACTAACAGATCCACTATAGGCATAGGGTACTCATCTTTTGGAGTTGCTAGATTTAAGTTTCTGAAATCAATGCATACCTTCATTTTGCCATTCTTCTTAGTTACAGACACAATATTAGATAACCATTCAACATACCTGACTGTCCTAATAAAGCCTGCCTTGAGCAATCTAAGAATCTCTTCCTTAACTTTCTGAATTACTTCTGGACTCATTCTTCTTGGTTTCTGCTTGTATGGCTTGAAGTTAGGCTTCATAGGGAGCCTATGTTCCACTAATGACCTATCCAATCCTGGTAATTCATTATAAGACCATGCAAAGCAATCTTTGTATTTCTTTACAACAACCAACAACTTGTCCCTGCCCAGAACATTCAAACAAGCACTTATATAGGTGGGCTGTTGTATAGAACCTTCCCCTAAATTTACTTCTTCTAAAGGGTCTTGTGTCTGAGAACTTATTGAAGCTTCTTCCTTGGTTTCTTCTACCTTCGAAGCAACCTTCTTGTTCTGTTCTACTCCCAGGTTCTTTAGTTCAATATCTTTGCCCTTCTCCTCATAGACAAAATCTGTCCATAAGGCATCCTCTTCCTGTTTTTCCTGGACTTTTGTTTCAATGTCCAATGCACAGTATTTACCAAGGGTCAAAACTCTGACCTGTTGCTGCTCATGTTTGCAACCAATTATCATGGCTTCTCTCTCTTGCTCCTGTACCTTTTGGATTATCACTTTTACATCCAATGTTGAGAATTTAATCAGAGCCAAGGACTTGGCTTCTTGTGCTTCATCTCTTTGCCTACAACCAGGCATCATTGTCATCTTTAACGACAACCTCTTCATCAGCACTCTCCTGGACTAAGTGCTTCAGGTGTGTCACTTCCTCATCAGCCGTTACTTCGGCTGAGCCATCAGGGTTCCTCAGTATACTGAGTGGTGTCAGCCCCTCAATATACAGTTTGGCCTCTGTAAAGTCTGCACAGGCTATGAAAGGTTAAGGATCTGCATCAATTTCCTCTGTCTTTCCATTGCTTAAGGCCATCATAATTTTCTGATGCGAAGAGGAAGGCACACATTTGTTAGTGTGGATCTAATCTCTCCCAAGTAAAGCATTGTATTTAGCATTACTGTCGATTACGAAGAATGTTGTCATGCAGTCCTTGGTTCCCACACTCAGGTTGATGGGTAGAATTCCCTAAACCATCTGTTTGTCTCCAGCAAAGCCAGCAATGGTTGTGCTATTTGGGATCAACCTAGGATTATTTTTCCTTAGTTTCTTCAAAGAAGATTTCGGTAGTAAGTTCACTGCTGCCCCATTATCTATCAGGACTCGATTCAATTGTATCCCATCGAAAAAAACCTTCATGTACAAAGGCTTGACATGTTGTGTCATAGAATTCGAGAGATACTCAAAAGGATATGAGAGGTTAATGCTCACCTCTTCTTCACTCTCATATTCAGTTTCCATGGGGGTAGCCATTCCAGAATCATCTTGTACCATACTCACTTGTGAGTCTTCACTAGAGACAGGAATATGATCAATTTCTTGACCATCTTGGTCCTCATCTCCAGCCTGGAACTCATGAGGCAGTATGTGTACCATATTGACTGATACTGGAGGAAATGAGCCAAGTTAGATGGCTGGCTGTACCTGTCTTGTTCAGTTACTTCAGAGGCATCCTCTATGCTGCACTCCGGCACCTCGTTGTTAACTGATTCCTTCGAAGGATCTTTCTCAACTGGTTTTCCAACCAAAAATGTTTGCTCAGCCATGAAGGCTTCGAACATTTCTTCCTCCACCATTTTTTTTCTTCTGGCTTATGCCAATTTCTTCTTCTGTCTCGTTACCACTCTCCATCAGAGCTTTCTCCAATCCTGCTAAGCTAGATTTCTCTCTGGCTTTTAGTTCAGAATGAACCTTGGCCAACTGTTCTCTGCTGCAGCCCACCTTGCTTTGTAGAGTTGTCTTTGGAGTATGGTCTGACTTTGGAGTCTTCTTTTTTTCTGTCTAGACCAATGAAGAGCTCTCTCCATTTTTTTTCATATCTTTCTGGTACTGAGTGTACTTGCGCTGAATCTTTCTCCTTTGTGATCTCGAAATGACTGGGACCATATCTGGTTCCTTCGTCTTTGGGTGTTTGAGCAATACCCAATTGTTTGGAGCCACCAAAGGAGGTTTAACCATCCTTCATTGGTTTCCAACAGCTCTCTGAGTGGGCACTTCCCTAGGTTTGTTCTGCATCACAAACCAATCAGGAACTCCAGATACCTACGAACCTACTGACTCAGATGTTCAACTGCTTCTTTCAACCTTCGAAGCCATTTTCGAAGTTGGCTCTGAGGGCGCTTGCTTAGTTCTGACCTCATGTTTCGAGTCTGGTTCAGGCCTTCGATGAAGGTAACCACTTTCTGCCCTGCGTGAGGTTGATCTAGGGGCCAATCTCTGGCTTTGGTCCCATAACCTGAACTCTTCTCCAGTCTTCTTTCAAAATGACTGCTCTCCATTCTGTAATAGTTAGGTGGCCTGGACTCATACAAAGGCGTCTTGCCTTTAGCATGCATTCTATCGACTGCTGGTTCAACTACCAATGGCTGCTGCCTAACACTAGCCGGATACGGCCTTTTATTATAAGCATTGGCTGGTTTAGGGTGTCTATGCACATCCCTGTAGTATTGCTTCCCATCAATTGGAAGCCCTTTCAACCACTTATAACTCGGTCTACACCTGGGACACATCATTTGCATTACTGCTGCCTCTAAGGAATCATCATCCAGTGATTCTTCATCAAAGTGTTCCCTCCGGTGAGAGAAACCTTGTCCAATAGCTGGTGGGTTTCTAGTGTCCTTCTTGATGGTTGTCTGGTTAGCAACATGGATCTGCACATTGACCTCTTCTAATTCTGTCAAGGACAAGTTCTGGAAATCTGACATAATGACATTGGCTGCCACCTCTCCAACTTCTGGAAATGGGTTACTGTCAATCCCCATGGTCTTTTCTGCTTTGGCTGG
Organism: Camellia granthamiana; assembly: GCA_036172215.1. Classification (NCBI taxonomy): domain Eukaryota; kingdom Viridiplantae; phylum Streptophyta; class Magnoliopsida; order Ericales; family Theaceae; genus Camellia; species Camellia granthamiana. Next base: position 78,706,609 of record CM069914.1, read on the forward strand.
GAATTTTAAACTTCCTTTCCGAATTTGTTCTTGGATCCTGTCTCGAAAAACAATGCAGTTTTTAGTCGAGTGAGACCAGGAGTTATGCTATTTACAATATACTTTTCCCTTAAGTTCATCTGGAGATGGCAGTTTTACTCATTTTGGTAACTTAAGAAAATTGGCCGCAAGCAAATGATCAAAAATGTCATCTGCCTTTGTTAAATCGAAAGAGTACTTCCTGTGAAAGTCTTTCTTTTTAAACTGCTGGTCAATTGTTGTATCTTTATGAATTAATGCTTTACAGATTACAGGTTTTTTGCCCACAATCTCTGCTGCATCGATCTCATAATTAGGATCTCTATAATATGTCTTATACGATGCATTATTTCGATCTTGTTCCTCCTCTAATAATGCTTCATATCGAGACACCTTATAGGCTAGTTCCACCAAATCTCTGAATTCAGTTGAGTCAAACTTCTTTCGAAGCCTGAATTCTAAGCCATTTTGAGCCAATCTTACGAATTCTGGCTCTGGTAGGATGACTCTACATTTATTTCGAGCCCTTTTAAATCTGGCAATAAACTGAGTAGCCTTTTCTTCAGGCCTTTGACTCAATCTTGCCAAGTCTGCCATGGAAACCTCTGGCTCCGATTGGAAGAATTGGGCATGAAATGCCTCTTCCATTTGTTGCCAAGTTTGAATGGAGCCAGGTGTAAGGTTGATGTACCATACAAATGCTCCCTCAGTTAGAGAATTTGGGAATAATCTCAGTTTCATATAGTCGTGATTAGTAAATTCACCGCATTGAGCAGCAAACCTAGCAATATGCTCTACTGTTGATTGATTTCCACTTTCATAGAAAAGGGTAAAATCTGGTATTCTGAATCCCTTTGTGTATTCATGTACCCTATCTATCCATTCTGGGTATGGTTTTCTGTATATAGGAGTCTGGGTCCCCCGAGCCATCGGTCCACACATTTCCCTAACAATATCACAATATTAGCAATTTGGTCCCTAGGAACCATATTTTGTGCCTGCTGAACCACTATTGGAGGAACAAACACAAGGTTTGGTAGACAAACTTGTGCCTGTGGTCCTCTTGGTCCATTAGGTGGTACATTTGGGACTGGTTGTCCATGTGGTGCAGGTTGCTGTTGGAGGTGTGGGTAACCCCTTTGAGCCTGACCTGCGAAAGGTGCTGGAACATGTGTTGTGTTCCTTCCGTTTGCGAGAAAACCTTCCAACCCCCCGGGTATAAATTCGAATAAGGGATTATTATACCCCTTAGTGCCAGGTATGGCTTCGAACATGGGATTTGTAACCATTCTTATGCCAGTTTCTTGTACTTGACCAGATCCACAAACTTGTATGGCTTCATTGTTGAGTACTGAGGCATTTTGGCCTGCTATAGGCCTCGAAATGGGTTCATACCAAGACTGAGGTGATGGTCTTTTATAATTCTGATTACTAGTTTGACCATTAGAATGTCCATTAACCTGCATAGGCTGTTTATCTCTAGCCAATCTTTGCTGAGGGACATTTAAAACTTCCTCTGTGTGTCTTATGTTTGTTGGTTGGTGGTTATTCATTCGATCCAAAAAGGATGTTGCCTACCTTTCCATTGTGTTCATTAATTGTTGTCCCATGGCATCTACTAGGCCATCCCATGGATTTGTTGGCTGAGTAGATGGAACAGTGGATGATCCAATTCCTTGGTTTCGTCCAATATTATGAACATATGGTTCTTGTCCAGAAGTACTGGTCTGTTCGACCATAGGTTCTGATAACATGGGAGTTTCCACAGGATGTGTTACTACATTATCCTCTGGATTAGGTATTTCTACCTCTCCTTCTACGCCTTCTTCTAAGCGTTCATTTTCTCTTTATCGTCTTCGTCTAGCCATTTTAATTAGTCCCACCGGGCGTACCAAAAATATATGTTAGCTTTTTGGCTTTTCGAGGGTTATATTTGTAAATGCGAGCGTGCCAGCAAGGATCAATCAGTCCTTACAGAAATTATAATTGCCAACCAATTATCAGACGATTGTGTTTTAGTTCTTTCAGCCTCAATAAAGAGGACTTTTACTGGTGGCTTGACTTAGGAGAAATTAAGCAAAATAATAGGTAAATGACGAACAATTGAAGCATTTCATAAAAATGAAAACTTACAATGAGCCAAATTCAGCCTCGTAGAGGTTTACAGCAGCAGTCTACTTGAAACTACTTCTATAAATGAAGTGCAGTGCAGGAATTTAAAGTGCAGGAAATGTAAAGAACAGGTATTTAAAGTGCAGAAAATGTAAAACTGGAAAAAAAATATGAAGTAAATGACTGGTTTGTTGGATCTGAGTCTGGGGGCTTTTTCTAGGGACTTCCCTGCTATTTATACTTGTCAAGGATGACCTTCAAACTGCACTTCAAACTGTCGAACTGCTCCTCCATGATCGCTAATCATGTTGCCTTATAAGTAATTCTACTACGCCATCAATTGCAGTTAGGCTTCCCTCCTATATTTGAATTTGAATGTGAGTAACCGTTGAAGCCACGTCACCTTGCATCTCTTTACTGATCCAATGCTACTTAGATCACGTGAGAACCAATATTGACTGTCACGTGTACGATCAGGATCGAAGACTTGAATAGTCTTCATATATTATCCTTACTCTGCTACGTATCAAATTGTAACTGACTTATACAAAATATGTAGCCAACAAAAGCAGCACTGGTAAAAAACCCGAAAATCTGTGGCTCGAATAGCGCGAAACTGTCAAAACGACGTCGTTTTGTTGTCAAAACGACGCAAAACGATGTCGTTTTAACAGTTTCGAACCATTTGAGCCACACATTTTGTGACCCTCCAACATTATTCCAACAAAAGTATGCCATGATTAAGGAATTGTTGTAATTAAAGTAGTATAATAATCTGATTCATTTATATTCTGAGCCGATATGCTCATGTCGGTGGCATTAGTGGTGTTGTGATTAAAGTAGTATAATGTGTGCTATGATTAAAGAATTGTTGTGATTAAAGTAGTATAAAATATGCCTCCAAAACAAAAATGCTTGGGACCTCTAATTTAGAGGTACCACTAGTGATGTGGCAGTGGGTCCCTCACTGCCACAGCCAATCATGTGTCTTGATTTTTTTTTTCCTTTTCCACCTCATTAGAGGTGAGTTTAGAGATGCCTTTTTAGAGGTCACTAGCATTGTTGGCCTCCAAAAATATCAGATATGGGAATATTGGAAACGAGCAGCGTTGGATACACCCAGTGGGGGTCGACCCCAGTGACGTGGGGTGCCCCCACTGGCCAGTTTTTTCTTTTTCTTTTTTTATTTTATTTTATTTATTTCCTTCCAATCTCACAGTGTCATAGTGTCACGTGACACTGTGGTTCACTAGGTGTAAGGTTTAGCGGGGGTAGGAATCATTTTGCTATTGGAAAATATGCTTCTGTGGAAACATCTGACGTGGTTGGAACTTGGAAGTGACAATATATATGGTTCGTAATTATAAATTTAGGAAGAAAAATATTTGAAACTTACAAAAATATTTTTACAAATTAATCCACAATAACGTGATATAATGTGTCAATTTTTAATTTGTTATCTATTAAATAATATAAGGCTCAATTCTAGAGACAGAATCAAGATTTCATTATCATAGAGATCAAAAGACAAATAATATTTTTTTTACCATATAAATAAACATACATGTATATACAGTACAGTACGATATATAAATTATATATATAGACACAAAATTCAAACATCATATAAATAATCTTTAATAGGATGGAAAATAAAAAAAATTAGTAGAAAATAAAAAGAGAATGCAAAATGGGAGAAGAATGAGATATATATCTTTTATACTAAGAGTTTATTTTATTCGTGAAATGAAGTGTTATGAAAAATAAAATTTTTACAAACACAGAGGGGCCATGGTCTCTCGTAATTTTCTTCTAGTTCTATTCCTGTTCAACTCTCTTATCACATTATTGTAGGTGAATTTATGAGTTTAAAATTATGAATTTTTATTATTTCTTATTTGAAATTTGGCCAATAATCCCTTTAACGAAGTTTTTTATTGAGAAAAAGACACTTCAATATTTTTTAGTATGTGGTATTTCTTTTGCAAATCATGTTTGTCCAAATCTTGGCTAATTTAAACAAACTTTACGAATTTGATTATCTCATTGAGCCATTTTGAATACAATCATGGCATATTTTACTAAAATAAATAGGTAATTTTGTAAAATTTATTCAACTATAAAAATAGATTGATTATGTTTTTGCATCATGAACATGTTATTATCAAATATGGTTATAATAATTATAAAAAGAGAAGTGCTACCGATCACAGCACTATTAACCTACTGGCTGTGGTCATCTTTTGCCTTTCATATGTCATTATCGCCCTTCAACTAACAACTATAGAAATATAGAATGATGATCTTTTCTTATTATAATTGGTATTATAATATCATATAAATGTCATTATTATATTACAAATATTTTTTATATTCTTTGCCGTTTAGTGTAACGAAAAATAAATGTAGACTGAAAATATTTTTCATAATTATAAAAAATAAGTTATATAGGTAGAAAATATTGATCACTTTTAAAAGATATAAAATATTTTCTAAATTCAAATTTTATCAATATTATCACATTATCATTATTACCACCACCATGGCCACAGCGACAATAACCACATCACTATTGCTGCTGTTGCCACCACCCCCACACGACTTCTACCTTCACCCATTGTTGTCACTACCATTGCCATTACCATTAATTCAAAAATTGTATTCAGTTAAAAAAAAAAACATTTTTTATAAGAACATTTGAAAATATTTTTATTAATTTTTTTACAGAAATGTAAATGATCATAAAATTAATCTTTTTCTCTTTCTTGTGTGGCACATTCAAACTTACTTTTTTCTTAAAAAATCACATCAGCATATTTTTTTTTTAATTTATATATAAAGTTCTATACAAATTCAATTTCAATTATAATAGCTAATTTTATATTGACAATTACTTATTTTTCGTATATATTTTTTTATCATATATTTAGTTTTGTCGTTATCATATTTATTTTATATAGTTGATATTTTAATTTAATTATTATGATATTTGAAAAAAAATTATCTTGGTGTACAAATAAATAAATAAATAAGACAGACGTCTTGCTTGGAAAGAGGGTTGTGCTAAAATAGCCAACTAAAAGGCAAAATAAGCTAAAATAGTCAATGTCATATTTAACTCATGATAATTTTATTTTTTCTTTCACAATCATCAAATCAACTAAAAAAAACTAACTTTCCAAACACAACTTTTTAAGCTAGGTTAAAATAGTTAAAAAATCAAATAATTAACTAAAATAACCAACTTCCTAAATAAGGCCATAATGTGCTTAATTATGTGCATTATACGGTTCAAATTATTTTATTTTTTTATATTTTGTATTTTTTTCCTATCTTATTGATATCTTAATATTAATTTATATTTAATTTTTTATTTAACATGAAATTATTTATTACAAAATATTTATATTTAATTTAAATTTTATATACCTATATACAATGGGGGTGTTTGGGAAGGGGAAAAGTAGCCCGGTTTAGGCTATTTTGGCAAAAAATCCCAAAAGCCCTACTGTAGCAAACATGTCCTTGATTTTCAAAAAAAAAAAAAAAAAAAAAAAGAAAAATAGCCCTGCTGCCGGACAGTGTAGGCCGGCCCTACACTGTCAAAGGTCAAACTTCCCAATCAATGCTAAAATTACTAATTTACCCCTTAAAATCAATTTTAAAAAAAATATTTTTAGGGATAAATTTGTCATTTTACATTTAAACATCATTTCAACACAATTCCCAATATAACAACTCAACTAAAATAGCCTCCCATCTTCCCAAACACAAAAACTAAAATAACTACTAAAATAACCAAAAAGCCAAATAGCCTACTAAAATAACCACTTCCCAAACGAGGCCAATATGTATGAATAATTCAAAAAGAATATCAAAAAAAAAATAATACTTTACATAATTGATTTATTTATTTTATTCTTAATTTAATTACAACATATATTTTGTTTGATTTAACTCGTACTTACAATAACCGTTATAACAATTAATTTCATGGCAGAAATAGACAAGTGGAATGAGACTCATTTCATGTATCTTTCATTTTATTATTTGAGTGAGTTCAAAAACGGAAATGTAATTTATCATCCCATTCTCAAGACAAATAAGATTATCACATAAGAATTTAATTTTCACATCCCTCAATGGGAATTTCTCATTTGTTATTATCTTTTAAATAAATTTTATTTTGTTCTATTTCTACATATTTTTGTTTTCTAAATAAATATAGAAACAAAAGCAAAAACAAATAATTAGAATTAGTTTTATAATTTAACTATTATTTTTAATATCAAGATGAGTGTTTATTTTATCATCTTATAATTTAATATATATCATATAAAATCATTATATAATAATTATACTTTTATAGCACAATAGAATTAAAATCATCAAAATAAACAAATAATTTAATTAAATTTATTATATATAAGTATTCAAGTAATGCTTTTATAAAACGATAAGGTTAAGATTATTAAAATAAATAATTTTAATTAAAATTTTATTTTAAATTAAAATTAATATTGTTATTTTGTAACACATATCATAATATAAAATATCATTAAATTAATTAAAGGTAACTCTATTGTGATTTTATATTAGATATCATATTTCTATAAGTGATTTAAATACACGTATAACGTCCAATTTGATATTGATTGATTAAAATAATAGAATTTAATATTTTTTTGTAAAGTTTTTAAAAGATAAATTGATAAATGTCAAATGATAAATAGTATGGAGTATTATTTTAAATAATAATAATTCATCAAAAATGACGGTGTATGTTTAAGATATGTATTGATGTTTCTTGAATAATTTTTACATAAATTTTTTGAATTTATAGTATTGCTGATAATGCACTTTCATGAACTCTGTCAGAAAAGATATGCAAAAATAATTTGACTTGAATAAAAAATTTGCGATTATTATGATATATCACCTAATTAATCAGGACTCCTTTGAGACCTGAAATTATTAAGGTTATAAAGATTTTGTGTCTAATTTTCTTTGAGGACATTTTTTATTATTTGAATTTATAATTTTTTATACATCAATATAAATAACTCTTATGATCTTACTGATATTAGCATAAATCCTATATTTGGGTTAACTCATCTTAAACACTTTTTCGTGTAATAAAATATTTAAATATTATCATATAAAAATATTATGATAGATCATAATCAAAACACTTGAAACATAATTAAAAGGGTAAATTACAAATACACCCCCTAATATTTGATTAAAATACGAATCGCCCCCTATAAAGTTTCTAATTTCATAGCAAATTGCCAATTTTATTAATAAATTATAAAGTCAATCAATAGTTTTAATAATGTTATAAATATGTTTCAATTAATAATTTAGGTAATTTTATTATTATATAGGAGGGCAATTATGAATTTTATTTTTTTAGTTAATTCTGTTAAATAAAAAATTATGACAAGGGATATTCGTAATTTTTCAAATCAAATGGGACAATCTGTATTTTAAGAAAACCTTAGGGGATGTATTTGTAATTTATCCATAACAAAAATAATACACCATAAATTATAACTAAGTCATAATTTGTATATTATAGAAATTTTTGATAAATTTAATTAAAACAAATGAATATTTAATTTCAGGTTGAGAATACATTTTTTCTTTTTTTTAAACGTTGAAATAAATTGTTTTTATAAACTTATTTTATATATGATTACACACCGTAATAAAAAATTTTATCAGTTATTAATAAATCTATTTATATTTAAGTTTTAATTATTAATTTTTTTTACATATAAAATATTAAAATTTAAAAATCCATGGCACGGTGACCTACTAGTTAATTAATAGAGTAAAGGTGCATGGACCTTAATGGAGCGCCAGCTCATAATTTGATATTTGCAGCGTGGCGCTTGTGGTTGTAAATGTACTCATTGAAGTCAGTCAGTGATTATAGAGAGAGTTGACTTTTGTTTGTGGTGGAAAAGCCATTCATTCTAGTAGTGACCCACCACCAAATTGTGTATCAGAAAAGATCTTCTTCATCTCTGTCTCTCTCTATCTGTGTGTGTGAAATTGGTGTTGTTGGCCATGGACGTAATGACTCATTCTTCAAACTTCCTCTTACCTTCTCTTCCCACCGACAACGGACCCTCTCTATCTTACGCACTCGTCGTCCTCAACCAACGCCTCCCTCGATTCACTCCTCTCCTTTGGAAGCACGGTACTCATTCTCACTCTCTCTCTAGGGTTTTGTTTTTTTGTTTTATGGTGGTGTTGTTTGTTGGCTCCTCTGTTTTGATTGTCTGATGGTGATTGTTGTGTAGAGCAGCACAACTTCGTATTTGCGCAGATGGTGGAGCTAATCGACTCCACGACGAATTCCCTCAGCTTTTCCCTCACGATGACCCCTTTGATGTTCGAAACAGGTTCCTATTTCTTCCTTTTTCCTCTCAATTGTTTTCAATTGTTTCTTGGTTTGATTGTTCAGAAAGTAGGAGTCGAAAGAATTTTATGGAAATTCAGAAATTTTGATCCTTGTGTCTCTCTGTAGTTTTGTTTTTGATTATTTAGAATTTTTAATTTTTAATTTCTTTCATCACATGGTTAAAATCAATTGTCGATAGTTGTTTTAGCTGCCAAATATTGGAATAAAAAGTCTGTCTGGCCTACCAAATATTGTTTGGCCCTCTCAATTGCTTATGGAAAATGCAATTTTTATTTTTTATTTTTTATTTTTTGTTGTTGACATGCTTTAAAACCAATTCTCGATAGTTTACCTACCAAATATTGGAGTAAAAAGTTTGGCCCTTAAGTTGCAATTTCTCTTTCTATATCTTCCTCTTCCCTCTTTTTCTTTTCTGTTTGTGTAATTCATGAGAAAAGAGTTTTTGGAAATTTCATTGCGTGAAAACTTAAAATACTTGAATAAAAGTTTGATCCCCAGATTTGCTTTTTTAAAAATGGAGTTTCTCTTTCTAACTTTTTACATTTTTTTTTTTTTTTTGTTTTTTTGTGCAAAAGCCTCACTTGTTTGTGAAGGAAATGTTAAAAGAAATAATGAGAAGAAAAGAATCTGAATTTTAGAGTCTTCACTATATTAGACCCTACCTTCATTTGACTTGGTTTATAAAAAAATGAGGTTTAATTTTGTTTCTATCACATTCAGTCTGGACCATATAGAAAGACTTGAGGAGATGTGATTAAACACAGGAATTACAGGCTCTAAATTGGGGCAGAAAGGCTGAAAGTGACATGGTCACATTATAACATGGATGGAACCATTAACATCATGTTTGCACTATTTGCAATAATTGAAGTCTTATTCATGGTTATACTATTTCCAATTCTTTTTTTCAATAGATATCATGAGGGTTTCTAGAAATGACTCATGCTATCTATGATATGACCCACATCCACTCAACAATATATATATATTATAATAGTTTTTTTTTTTTTTTAAAAAAAAAAGAAAAATTGAGAGAAAGACCCACTAACACTAAAACAAAATGGTAGTGAACAATTTCATTACAAAAAAAAAAAAGGTGGTAGTGAATCTCGGACATCTTCCTCCAAACCCCAAATACAGCCCATCCCATAAAAAATTAGCTAAACCCTGTTGAATCTCGTTTTCCCTGTCAACATTCTAACCCCAACTTTAATTCTAGCAAATGAGGTTTTGATGCTGCTGAACGTTAGCTATCGTACTGAAAATGTATCTTCAGCCACAACGAGAGCAATTTTTTACATCCAACTATTCACTTCCATTTTAGTTAGAGTGTTGTTATTAACACCCCATCAATTATTTTGGACGCCCCATTTCTTTAGACCTCCACTTATAAATTGTAAAACCTTTAAAAATTCTTTTCTCTGTCCAAATAATATCAAAATTATCGTTGTAAAAATGTTTCACCCATTCAAATGCACACCCCCCCCCCTCCCCTCCCCTCCCCTCCCCACCCCAACAAAAAAAACCCCAAAAAGGCTCTCTTCCAAAACCCTAACAAAACCAATGAAAAAATTGTGGTAATTAAGAAATTTTTTCTCTACTTCGTTACGAGATTTGTCAATCTGTTTGATTTTTTTTTCTATTACTTCTTTTCACACACATAACACAATCTACTTTCATGCTTCTTTGGTTGGTTTTTTGTCATTCATCCATGGCACTGTACTTGTATGTTTTCTATGTGAGCAAAACTGGGCAGGCTTTCATCCACCAGTCGACCCCCCGGTCGACCACCCAAGGGTGGTCCGACCTCCTTTATTTGCCTGCTTTTGCTACTGCTGCTTCATTCCTGAACAAATAAACAGTATTTGGGCCAGTATTTTCGAATTTCGATCATATGTTCGGGAGTTCAGTTCCAAAAAAATGACAAACAGTTTTTATTATTTTTGCCATTTTTTTCAAGAAATTTACCTTTACAAGGCCAATCTCCTCTGAGCTAAGAGCACCATCAAAGTTATGAACCTCTTCTGAGTTTTTATTATTGTACTTCTCTTGTTTCATGGAGTTGTGATTGTCAGAAAAACTTTCATTTGTTGTCATTGTTGGAGAAGTGTATGTAATCAAATGGGTGCCACCGTTGTCGTTAGAATATTACCGTCAAAGGATTTATGGTGCCACCGTTATCGTTGGAATATTACCGTCAAAGGATTTTCAAGATTTTGAGGGTAGGTAGATTTTGAAGGTGAGATTTGGGGAAGATTGATGGATGGTAATAGAGGTGAGTGCTCTCATAAATTCTAATTCATGATGTAATGAATGTGTGGGCTTAATTATGAGATGAGAAGTCCCAAAATTATTGATATCATTTTTAGTAATTTCATTTGAGGTTATTATTTGCTTCGTTTGGAAAGCCCAACTTGGGGTTTTTTTGGCTATTTTAGCCACAAAAAACAAAATAGGCTTTTTAGCCAAATGAGACAAAATATCACATCTAATTCATAATCATTATATTCTTTCTCTCACAAAAAAGTAAAAAAAGTAAAAAAAAACCAAAAACCCTTCCCAAACCAAAAAAGCCAAAAAGTCAACCAACTTCCCAAACGAACCCATTGTAATAAAAAAAGTTAAAAAATGAGAGATCTAAAATAATTGATAGGGTATTAATAAGGCCCCGTTTAGGAACAGGCTAATTTAGTAACTTTTTGGCTATTTGGTTAAAATATGAGCTAAAAAAAACTAGTATGTTTGAGATGACTTTTTGGCTTTTTACGAAAAGATGTGCAAAAAGTAGAGAGAAAAGAGAATCTTTAACTTTTTGGTATGAGTTGTTGGCTTTTTGGCTAATTTAGTAACTTTTTGACTTGTTGACTCTTTAGTTATCCTTCTAAATTCCCCTTTTACCCTCTCCCTAAACTCTTTTTCTAAGTATGAAAGCAGTCTCACCTGCTCAACGTCTATAATCCAACAAATCTCCTTCAAAACTCTCGCTTTTGGAACTTCCAACCTCCCAAACTGTTATTTGTTCCACCTCAAATCCTCCTCCACCAAATTAAAATTTTTTTTTTCTTAGTACAAACTTGGCATACCCTTCACAACATAATTGCTCCACCACCCCCATATTTTCTCCTTGCACCCCTCAATTTTCATTTTTCCTTTTTTTGTCACACAGTATACATTAACAGGGGTTAGTGGGGTTAGATGTTAGTTGGGAAGGGGGAACAATAATAGTATTAACCCTCTCTCCATAAGAGAGGAACCCACAACCTCACACCAAAGTGGTGCTACACAATCACTTGGGCTGTTGCTAGTGGTTATCTTCTTGCAGTTACATGTTATCAAATTGAAAGGGACTCCACTGATGTGTACACAACATTATAGGGAAATGATCTGATACGGCTTTCATAAGAGAAAATTGAGCCATATTTGAAAAATGCTCTTGCACCACTTTAAAATTACCCTAACAAACACATGCATGTGGCATCCCATTTGTAAGCTATGGAAGACAACTCTTTCCAATACTCCTTGGCCTACTTTTCACCAGATCATACATTCTATAGAACACCACGAAAGACCATACATAATTGAGAGCACCAACATAAAATCGTCCTCCACAATTTTAAATATACCACACACTAAAAATTTCAACTTCATTTTCCATCCCCTCAATGACCGTCTTGCCCCACATCACAGTCATACCTCTCTCCAATCCTGAAGCAAAGCTTTCACTACCTACCACCCTCTTATCCCCGACATTTAGGCCCCTCACATTCTAGCTAACCATTCTAATATTTATAGTCAATCAACAATTACTTCCTTCTCTGTTCCTTTCTTTTTGGTTACTTAGGGGTGTTTGTTATGCGGGGTGGAAATCTCTTTGTTTAGAGGGGCAGTTCATGTGGAAGGCTTTTGTTAAGAGTGTTGTGGTCAATTAATCAGAATGTAATCCAAGAATTCGTGGGGTCAGAGTTTGAGAGAGGTGGTTTTACCAGCAGTACAATGTCCATGGTCTTTGTGGTGCTTTTTTGTTGATGCATTCTTAGGGATTTCTCACATGACCCTTTTTTTTCCACTTGTCAATTTGCTTCCGGGGGCTTCATTTTTGGTGTTCGTTACATTTATATTCATTATAATTATCGTCAGGTGGTTGTGTACAATGGATCTTTTTTTCAGTAATTGAATTGTAGAAAGATCATAAATAAATACAAAATACATGGGGCATTCTCCATGTATTATCTTGGTTCTCTGTTTGTCGTGTTTTCTGGTCCCTTGTTTTAAATGGTTCTTTTTGCAATACTAAGTAATGGGTTTGTGCCAGGTACAAGCCAGATGTAATAAAGGGAGACATGGACTCTATTAGAAAGGAAGTCCTAGATTTCTATAGAAACCTGGTAAGCTTGACATATTCTTTTTACACAACTAATTGGGGATATTTTTGTGGAAGTTTTCTATGCATGATCCTGGCATAGTTTTTTATTTTTAAAATACATTTCTTTATTTCTTTCATTTTTTTTTCTTTCTGTGGAATCGTAATGTCCTCAATGTTTGAAAACTCAAAACTCTGGCGTGAATGAAAAGACTTGGCCAGTTGGCCTAGTTTCGATCATATCAAAAAAGTCAAAACTTGGTATAAAGCTTCAGTTTTTGACTCCAAGAATTGGTGGATATGACGGAACAGAAAAGTGAGGCAGATGATGCACTTCTTGACTTTAGTTTTCTTTTTTTATTTTCTCATTTAGTCATGATGTTGTGGTTAATCAATTTTTTTAATCATTATGAGGAATGAAAGCATTGTTTACTTTTGTTGCACTGAGCAACATTTTGATAATTTCATAGAGCCATTGCAAAATTCTGAATTTAAATGACCTATGAATTCTTTTCTCTTTTCCTTAATGATTTCACAAATGAACTTTTTGTGACAAACTGGTCAAGTATTTACACCCAGTTGGTAACTGAGTTAGCACAAAATGTAGAAGATAAAAATATATGACTCTCAACAGTAAAATGGCTTCATCTCAATGGTATGATTGTGCTGTTCCATATGAGTTGACGTAGCATCTCAAGCGCTGGTTGTACACATTTAATTTGATTTTGATGTTATTTTTGCTATTTGTATATGATTTGAGCTTGTTTGTGTTATTGTATGAGTTTCCTTTTTCATATTTGTCCACATTGTTGTCCAATATGTATATATGCAATAGTAATGCTACTCTTACCACATGTTGTTCACCATCTAATGTGGGGCACCTACAATGGTTGGATATTAATGGCATTTACATGGAACCCATTATATTAATAATTGCTAGTGCGCCACATCAGATGATAGACAAAACATGGTAAAAAAATGTGGTCATCCTAACATTATTGTATATGCAATGCTTTATAACTACAAATCTCAGTATGTTGTCCTCAATTGAAAATAGGGGACCAAGATATTGGATGAATCTCAAGATCAGGACACCACAGATCTCCATAAATGTGTAGCATTAATATGTGACGTCACACCAACCGTGGATAAATCTAATGTAAGTTGCACAACATGATCTTTCCAAAGTTTTTTAGTGAATTGCTCTCATTTGTTTCAGCTTTAATTTTATTATTGCTCCTTAACCGTATTAATTTCTATTGAAAGTGGAATAAGTATACTAACATTGATGGGGAGCTGGAAAGTGAAAATTTGTTATACTAGCTACTAATAATTTTGTATTAAAATCACCCACCATGCTTACTTCGATTGCCACTTCAATCGGTTTTTATTCCTGTTTAAATTACAGTTATGCATTCTTGTGGCCGGAGCACTTGGTGGAAGATTTGACCACGAGGCCGGCAACATCAACGTTCTATGTCGTTTCTCAACCATGCGAATAATTCTTTTATCTGATGATTGCCTCATCCAACTCCTTCCAAGGACTCACTGTCATGAGATCCAGATTCAGCCCTCCGTTGAGGGCCCGCATTGTGGACTTATCCCCATCGGGATGCCTTCTGGAAGCACTACAACCACTGGTCTCCAATGGGATCTCAGTAAGTATATCTTGCAGTGACATTGTATCACTTTGTTTCTCTTTATTTTAAATTTTTTTATATTGTTTATTCGTTTTTAATTTATATCATTTCTGTTGCAGATGATACAGAAATGAGATTTGGTGGTTTGTTAAGTACATCGAACATTGTAAAAGAAGAGAAAATAACCGTGCAATCTGATTCAGATCTACTTTGGACAATATCAATTAAAAAACCCTAGAGATTATTGCTTTCAAGATGAAGCGTGCGATCTGCCGATGACACGGATTCTCCTAACCTACATTGCTGTGATCCCAACAAATTTGAAGAACTGAGGGAAACCTGAATAGGCAGTTCTTATGTTCTTTTTCATCTTCCTTTTTTTTTAAAAAAAATTTACTTCTCTTTTTTTCTTTTTCAAAATTTATACCAGATTTAGATTTCCATTTGAAGCGGTCTGGTAGACTTAAAGCATTATATATATTACTGAATTAATAATATTGTATTGTAAATACCTCTTTCTCAAAGTTATTTTTACATTTCTATATATTTTTGCTGAATTAAGAGTTGATAATTCTCTTAAGAGCTGATTTCCATGGACACTGCTGTTGTTGAATGCTAGAACATGAAACTGGACTTGCGTTCTACCGGATTGTTCATCTGGATTAAGGACCTGTTGGTGCAGCTTCGAAGATGATAATTAGAAAACATTAGTCAAAAGCATCTCTTTTCTGATTTTTAGATAATCAGTTTTTTTTTTTTTTTTTTCCTAACTAATTTATGTCATTTTTGTCTAATAAGTTGAGCTAAAGCTGTATCAAAATGTCTGATTTAGACTTTTACAATAAAAATCATATAAACAGCTAAGATAGATTGCACCAAACAATCTTTGAAGTCCTGGTCCAACATAGAAAATAGGCACCGAAGAAGTATGTGTTCATATATAGAAAATATTTTACATTTTATTTAATTAAACATCATCAAAATTGAAGTTGTATCGCAGAAGAAATGTATATGTGAGTGTATATGAATAGAAAAATGATATACAAGTCCGCATTTTAAATTTATTTTATAGACTTAATTATGTGTAATGGTTGATGATTAGAAAATATATGAGATAAATTTATTGCCATATCATTAGATTTAAAAATTGAGTCTAATTTTTAGATTCGTATGGATTGGCACCAAAGAAGTCCGTAATTGAGGGCTTGATTTACGCAAAATATTTATTAAAAAGTTAGAGCAATGCTAAATTAATGTGAGTGGAAAATTATTTGCACTATTTAATAATTCTTTAAACAATTTACAAAGTAATGCTAAATTAATGTAAGTGGAAAATAATTTATACTATTTAATAGTTCTCTTAAAAAATATAGAAATTACAGACTAATGAAAACTAAGACAAATAATTACAACCAAAAAAAAAAAAATGGAGAATCAAAATTAGTTAAAAAGAAGTGGAATTCACCCTTAAAATGATGAAAAGGCATCTCAATTTCCACATGTTTATTTGGGAAGAATTTTTTTAACTTAATTTTTTTAGTTTTTTAGTTAATTTAGCTTGGCTAAATAAATCCTATTTGGAAAGAATTTTTTGGCATTTTTATTTTTTTGTAAAAGAAAAGTGAAACGATTATAATTTACATGTGATATTTTGTCTTATTGACTTATTTAGTCTTTTAATTTTTTTCGTATTTTTTTAGTCCAAATCTAAACCCAACTCACTTGCCAAACGAGGACATAATGGTTCCCTCCTCTTTCAAGCATTATCTCATATCATTGTGAGTATACTTTATTTTCCAACTCTAACTTTTGATAGTGTCTGAAGTCTGGTGGCGGCAGAGTTGGGTAGCTGCAATGAGGACGACGTTGACAGGAACGACAGACTTTCAAGCAGATCTTACTTTTCAGACCACATCTTTGAGAAGATCGATAATTTTTCTTAAATCGTAACTAATTTTTTTGGCGAATTTGTTTTTCTGTTGTTTTTTTCTTTTCTTTTTTTGTTTGATTTGGATGGCCCTTTAAGGTCTTGTTTATATATATTGTTGTTTATTAATATAAATATTTCCCATGTTCTAAAAAAAACAAATAAATAAATAAATAAATTCCCATCTCTCTCTCTCTCTCTCTCTCTCTCTCTCTCTCTCTCTCATTAAGAAAAAGAAAAACATATTCATACAAAAAGTAAATTATATGATTCTTAAAATTTTAAAAAAATATAGCAAGTTGCATAATTTTAATATAATTACATTAAATTTCTTAATATTTAAATTTATATAACATTTAGATACTATTTGGTTTATTATAATGAAACGAAATGAAATGATTATTCCAATAAAATATTCATTCTTGTGTTTGGCTAACTAACAAAAACAATAAAAAATACATTATAAATATAACATCATGCACCAATATAATGAAATGATCATTTCGTAATTCCATTTTATTCCAATAAATCAAATTGAAAATAAGTACCATTTTTATCAATAATTTATTAGTCATGTGAATAGAAAATTGATTTGATTTCTTTTAGACTAAATGTATATCTTTCCTTATTTATTTGGTATTCACACTATTTACATTAGTTTTGACTAGTCTAGTCTTACTAAAATAATTCAATGTAATTATGTCAAAATTATGAATTTCTAAACTAAGGGGAGGTAATTGCAATTTATGGTACAAAAAAAAATGGTAATTTACATTAACTTTGTTTGGGATTTGAAGAAAATATAACAAGTCTTACATTTAATATAATTACACTAATCTTCCTTTTATAGTAAGGTTAAATAGACCAAAATTAATACAAAATTTGTAGAGACAAAGATATATTAAATAAAATATACATTTAAATATAAAAGAGATGCAATATCAAACTATAAACTTATGACCTGAGAAACAAGAAAAAAAAAAAAGTACTGCTATTAAATTTTAAAAAAAAAAATTCATACAACTAATAAAATTTTGATAAAAATAGAGATAGAACTTAGGTAAAACTTGTGAGACTTATATATATATATATATTTTATAAAAGTAATATTAATAAATTCACAATATGACATGAGAGTTGTATCTGTAATCATTAAGCATGTAATAAATTAAAAATTAACACATATCTTACTATGGATACTTTTTCGAGTCTCAATCATTTTTTTTATTTTAATTGTCAACGAGTCTAATTTACGGAAGAAAAAATAAAATGGTACTTAGGTCTCGTTTGGGAACAGGCTAATTTAGTAACTTTTTGATTATTTAGCTAAAATATGAGCTAAAAAAAGCTAGTATGTTTGGGATGACTTTTTGGCTTTTTACGAAAAGATGTGCAAAAAGTAGAGAGAAAAGAGAATCTTTGACTTTTTAGTGTGGGTTGTTGACTTTTTGACTAATTTAGTAATTTTTTGACTTTTTAACTAAAAAAGAGGGTTCTCAAACGAGGCCTTAATCCATACTCTTGAAAGGTTACACCAAATGCACTATTAATTATATATATTTTTTAGTTGTGATTAATTTTTTGCTTTAATTAAATCTTATATTATATTTAATTATAATATATTTTTTAAAAATTATAATTTTTTATAAGGTAAATCACACTGACACCCATTGAGGTTTATGTTTATTACAGTTCCCTTCCTCACCTTTTAGAAATTACATTTCTCTCCCTGAGGTTTCAAGTTTCATTATAGATTTCCCCTTGAGCAATTTAATTTTTCAAAATACTAATTTTGCCCTCACTAGGTAAATTACATTGACACGTCTCACATTTTAGAAATTACAATCCCCTCCTTAAAGTTTAAAGTAGCATTACCAATTGCCCCCTCGGTTAGTATTAGTTGGAAAAAAAATTATTTGAAAAAAAAATTTGTTAGTAAATTTTTTTAATTTTTGTTTAAAAACCAACGTAAACTCATTTTTTGAATTTACGTTTTTTTCTCAAATTTATAAACTGAAACAACCATTTATAAACAAAAAAAATTATCAAACAAGTTTTTATGACAATTTTTTAAACTTTTGTAAATATAAATTGAAAACTGAAAACGAAATGATTACTAAACAGGCCTCAGATGGTAAAAATGTTGTAAAATTAACAAACAATTAAATAAGTTACCAACGTAAGAAATGACTTATTAAAAGATTTTTAGGCTATGTATGATTTGATTTTTAGAAAAAAAAAATTAAAAATTAAAAATTAATTTGGTTAAGAAATAAAAAATAATTATCATTTAAGGGTAAAAAATAATTATCATTTTAACTTTTGGGCATGTTATACACATATGTATGGCTGTTTCAATTTAATTTGTAAAAAATTATTTCTAACCACTCGAAAAATAAAAATTATATAAAAATGATAATTATTTTTTATTTTTTATTTCTTAACCAAATTAATTTTTAATTTAAAAAAAAATTTCTAAAAATCAAACCATACATAACCTAAGAATTTTTAGATACGTCATTTCTTACGTTGGTAACTTATTTAATTATTTGTTAATTTTATGACGTTTTTACCATCTGAAGCTTGTTTGGTAACCATTTCGTTTTCAGTTTTCAATTTATATTTACAAAAATTAAAAAAACTGTCATAAAAACTTGTTTGATAATTTTTTTGGTTTATAAATGGTTGTTTCAGTATATAAATTTGAGAAAAAAACGTAAATTCAAAAAATGAGCTTACGTTGATTTTTAAATAGAAATTTAAAAATTTTACTAATAAAATTTTTTTTCAATTAATTTTTTTTTCAATTAAATTTTTTTTAATTAATTTTTTTTCCAATAATTATTTTTTTCCAACTAATACTAACCGAGGAGGCAATTGGTAATGCTACTTTAAATCTTAGGGAGGAGATTGTAATTTCTAAAATGTGAGGGGTGTCAACGTAATTTATCCAGTGAGGGCAAAATTGGTATTTAAAAAAATAAAATTGGTATTTAAAAAAATTAAATTGCTGAAGGAGAATCTGTAATGAAACTTTGAACCTGAGGGAAGATGTAATTTTCAAAAAGTAAGGAAGGAACTGTAATAAATATAAACATCGGGTGTCAGTGTAATTTACCCTTTTTTTTTTTTTTTTTTTATAATTATAAGATGCAAAAAGCCCGTAGCGCTCCTCTTTTATAGTTGCCTTGACTGGGGACGAAATTGAAAATAGTTCAGACTTGAGAGAGTCAGAGAGAGAGATCTTCTGCTACGCTGCTACCCTCGCCGACCCCGAGATCTCCACGCCGGTGAGTCCCTATTCTTTCTTCGTTTTTAGGGTTTTAATTCTCATGATTTAATTCATGCCAGTCCCATTATGTTCATTATTCACTGTTCATCTCATATAATCTGTATATATATTGACGAATGTGCGTGTTGTTCACAATAGATTTTTTTCTTTGAATCTGCTAGGTTTTGCGTTCTGTGCCCTGGAATATGGTATTTCACTCTACGAACTGTCTTTTTTTTTAGGGTTTTTTTTTATTGATTTTTTATTTTAGATTGTTTGCACTTATTATTCAATTTTTAATTGGTGTTCAGCTTCCGCTTTCTCTACTCAAGACCGCTCAAGGTCACCCTATGGTAAGATCATCTCTATTCTCGCTCTTTTCTATTTACTCTACTTCTGCTTGGGTTCTGTTTGCTTCCATCGAAAATACTTGAGAAAATTTATAACCAAGTCCTTAATTAATAGCCCTATCAACATTGTGTTTAGTGTTAATAGGATGCAAAGAAAATTGTATGGAAAAAGTAGAACTTATTAGATCTCTTCCCCAAAATCGCAAATCTGTTTCACTGTTAATCTTTGAACTAGTGCAACCCTCATGTTTAGTTTCCACCCTGAATGGACTACCGGTGATTAGCTGGAGCAATGTTTGAAAACCCAGACTGGACCGGCTGGCCGGACCGGTCGAACCGGTGACCAGATGACCCTCCAAACCCAGACTACGCTCAAAATTAGCTTAGAATTTGAAAATCGGTATAACCAGCGGAATAGTCACAGATCAACGTAACCGGCCGTTTGAAGAATTGAAGTTTTTGGAGAAGGTTTGAATATGGAATCAAGTGCATAAAAAATAAGCACTCTAACCACTAAGTCATCAACACTATTGGTGACAATGTAATAAGTATATATATTATATATTCAATATTATTTTAATTATTTTTACTAAAAATAAATGTATAAAAAATAATTTTAAGAAATATATATATATTTTTGTAATTGTTTATTATTATTATTATTTTTTTTTTGTAATTTTGATATCTATATTTTTTATACTTATAAATTTTAATATATTTATGACATAATTATAACATTACGGTTCAATTCTGGTTCACCCACAGTTGAACCAGTGACTTGTTCGCTTGGTTACTTTTTTGGTTCATTCACCAGTCTGATATTCAAAACATTGAGGATGATGGACGTAGTCATCATGTCCCTTTTGCCTTGGGCTGGACACGTTTTACAAGGGACTGAAAAATGTATTTTTATCTCATCACTTTGCCTCAAAGTGTCCATGTTTGGTATGTCTTTTTGGAGAAAGTTTTCACAATATTTTTGAAAAAATGAAAACTAATTGGGGAAAATACAGATCAATGGGACTTGGAAACAATTATTACAAATCAATGGTGAACTTTATAAATATTAATAATTAAAATCTTAAATTTTTTCATCAATTTGTAATATTTTTTTCAAACTCCCACTCATTTATTTTCCCCAAACTAGTTTGATAAAAATAAATATAAAAATGTAATTTAAAATTTTTAAAAATTATTTTTGGCCTCTCAAAAAATAAAATTATATAAAAATGATTGAGTGCTTTTGATTTTTTTATTTATTTCACCAAATTATTTTTTAAATTAAAAAAAAAAAATCTGAAACAAGTTTTATAAAACCAAACCAAACTGGGCAAGATCTTTCCATGTGCTTCCTTTTTTTTTTTTTTCTTTTTTCAAAAAGATTGATTGGAAATATTTATTTTGATACAAACATGTACTTGAAATTTTTTTATAGTATGATTGATGTCTCACTTTCTCTTCTTAGTTGCAATATTGTAAATATTTATTTTATTAGTGTTTGTGTGTGTTATGACAGTTGGTGGAGCTGAAAAATGGGGAGACATATAATGGGCATTTGGTTAACTGTGATACATGGATGAATATACATCTCCGTGAAGTCATCTGTACCTCTAAGGTCTTTATCCTTTAATTCTATTTAGTTCTTTTGGTCTTCATCATCTACTATCATTGTTTTGTATGGATAAATACATATATACACGTGTATACATATATATGACATTGCTTTCCTTTTTAAATTCATGATGGGTGTCATTGGAATTCACAATTTAGGATGGAGATCGATTTTGGCGAATGCCTGAATGCTATATACGCGGAAATACAATCAAGTATCTTCGAGTTCCTGATGAGGTATGCTGATTAGTTTTTGAATTGTCTGTAAATATTCAAGCTACAAACCCTTGCTTTATATCCTATTCTCTTTCTTCACATTGGTGAATACATCTTTAATGGTTTGAGCATTTCGATGTGGATATTATTTTACCCCAACAATTTAATTTGTTATTAATTTGTGGAAGATGTTGCCTTTGTTTTAATTTGTTTTGTTCACCTGGCAGATTTTTTAATTTAATTTTGTCTGTGTGTGTTTGTGTGTGCATAGATGTGTTCTTCTGGAAAATATGTTGAGTGGGATTTAACAAACCATAGGATGTCAAACTTTTTTTATGTGTTTTAGTTTTGAATCCTGAGAATCTGAAAATATTGTGGTGCTTAAAATGTCAAGTTGATGTGGATCTGGACAGATGTGATTTTATGAATTCAGGCATATTGTGTTTTCTAAATGGAGTAGAATGAGCCTAGTTTAAAATGAACTCCTGTTTCCCACTCAGCGACATAAGTATGTGAGAGTGAGAAATCTTAATCAACATTTTGCATATGCACATAGGGTACTTAAGGAAATTAAAATAAAGGCATTTTGATGTACTGTTTGGCTAGGGTGGTGTGGGGCGGGTAGGATCCCCTATGCTGAATACTTTGCCTGACCTGACTCAGGTTTACCCTTTTTCTCAAACCTTTCTCCACCCAATAGGTTCTCCCCAAGCCCATACCAATAGAGGCAGGGCATGGAGGGTTTTTGGCACATCCCCAAGCTCATGTTATTATTGCTAAGTACAAGTTAATTTATTTTTGTTACGTGTGCATGTATTCTTTCTGTAACTTGTTTGGCTGATGGACACCAAAATAAAATCAGCTAGTTAAAGCTTAGGTCATCTTTGGCTTGTGAGAAGCTCATTGAGCTGTGTTAGCATCTCTTGCAATGGCATTTTCTGTTTTATTTAATTTTAAATCTCTAGAGTGATGATGCCCCTCCCTGTCAAAAGAAGAGACGGTTATGTTTTTTTCAGGTCACTTTAAAATTGACCTGTATTTTACTTTTTTACTTTTCATAAATAATATTTTTAATAGTGGCTAAAATCTGGTTCAATCCTGTACTCTCCTATGACATTGTTTCCTGCAAATGCCTCAACCAATAGAGTCCTAAAATGGTGTGAAAACTCACAGGCACTTCATAACCACCCATATAAGTAGTCATTTTCTACAGGTGGAACAGGTCAAGTTGACCTTGAAGTTCATTGAACCTGCCAAACCAAGTTTGAGCACATCTCCTGATCCATTCTCAGTTTTTGAGTCTTTTCGTATTATTCCTTTGTTGTGAAGTTATGTTTCAAGGACTGGTTGGTATGCTGTATTGTTCAGCTGGATGGCACTTGGCAAATGACTATGATTCAACTGTGAGTTCACTGAAGTTCTCTTCTTTTACCTAAAGAGAAGAAGGGGCTGCACATTAGTGCTGGCATTCAATCCTGCTGATACCAGAAAGACCTTTGTTATTCCCTCTCCTGTGGTGTGTGGTAGGTGTTTTGGATAGAGACAAGATAGGATAATGTAGCTGATACTGTAACTGGTGGCTGATGCATGCAAATTGCAATGATACTCTATTGTTTTATTTTGTGGAAAACCATGAAACTTATTGGATGAATATGTAATTTTTTTGGTACAAGATCTGAGAATCTCTTTTAATTTTGGTGTACTAGTCCTGGGATCCAGTACTGTTTAAAATTTGCTTCCCATGAAGGCATTTGCTTGATTGTCATAATTTATTATCTTTTTGGCATTCCCCTCTTGGTCTTAACTCTAGCTATCTCCATTTTATTGTTATCCATTTTTCAATGTTTGAATTGATCTAATGTGTTGTTATGCGGCGGTTTTCTAGGTGATTGATAAAGTTCAGGAGGAGACAAAGAGCCGTGCAGGTATGTACTGCACTTTTCTTTTTATTCAGCATGTTGTCTCTCTTAGCTTATGAAACAAATGTTTTTCTCGTAAACTCTGCTTAGCTTTAACTGTGAGTTCACTTAGTGATGTGAATATCAATTTAAATGCTTGAAAGAGATCAATTGGTAGGGCAATGTTGCTGAATGACACGCATAAATGAAACCAAGTTTCACTTTGCTTCTTAATGTAAAGTTATATGATTTGGATAATTTGTTAAGAAAACTGATATGCTTATTGATTGACATTTCAGATAGGAAGCCACCTGGTGTAGGGCGTGGAAGAGGAAGAGGTAGAGAGGACGGCACCAGTGGTGGGCGACCAGCAAAGGGCATGGGTGGCCGCGGTCTAGATGATGGAGGTGCTAAGGGGATGGGTGGAGGTCGAGGCAGAGGTGGGGCTGGTGGGAGGACTGGTGGAAGCAGAGGTAGAAACTTTCCATTTCGATTTCTGTATTATCGGAAATTGGTTTTATTTAGAGGGATTGCATTTTATATTGTCTAGAAATGAGTTTGCGTTGATCCATGGTAATACCCAACGTCTTGCTTTGGGAGTTGCGAGTGCCACATGACTCATGCACATAGCAGAGGCTACACACGTTTGGTTTCTTACAATTCCTTAAGAAGCACAAACACTTTAAAGAAAATGGCATTTCATGTCAGACACCATGGGGACACTGCACTCATTAGGCACTTCTCGACACTTCTCATACACAAGTCCAAACATGTCCTACTATTGTTAAAAAAAAAATTGTAGATTCGAACAAGTGTCTATTGCTTAGACACACATGAAACACATTTACAATTACTTTGAATTTATTTAATGATAAAAAGGAAAACAATACAAAATGGAAAATTTATGCATATTCTCCATTTTTAGAGTTAAAAATTGGTGTTACATTATTCTGTTATTATCTTTGAATTAAATATGCATATATATATGACATTATAATTGTTTATTCTTATATAAATATATAAACTTGTATTTTTTTGTTTTACACTTTTTAAAAATTTGTGTCGTATTTGTGTCGTATCACGTGTCTGTCCATGCTTCTTAGACAGTTCCTTCACCACCACCACCACCACCACCACCCCCCCCCCCCCAAAAAAAAAAAAAAAAAAAGAAAAAGAAAAAATTACAGTCAGAAGCCGAGACATGATTGGCATGCTTGATCTTGTAAAAACAAAACTCATTGACCTACTTGGTAGCAGGTACTGGGCGAGGCAGGTGATAAAGCTGAGGTGTTGAACTCAAGGAGGTTTGCTAGTTTTAAAAGGCATTTCACTCCCCCCGTTTGCAAGAAAAGTGATATTATGAAGAAAAGAAATTTTCTTTTTTTGATGTTTGTATTATGCTCTGAGCTTTATCCAAGACAGTGGCACTAAGACAGCAATCGATTTAAATGGTTTTAAAGGCTAAGATTGTTTATTTGAATTATTCTAATTTGCCTTCTGTTCTGGATATATATTATCTTTTTCTTTTTTTGCAGTGAAGTTGTAAGCTATATTTATAAACAGAGACGTATTTTTTAGCAGAATAGAAAAATTACAACAATGATTAGAATTCCATATATCTCCAAAAATCTCTGTGGTTCTGCTGACCAAATTTTCATGCTTTTTTTGGTGTCTTGATTTACACTTGGGGGTATACGTAACTAATTACGGGGAATAATCTTTGATTATACATGTTAGACGATAAGCCTTGCCATTAAAGAAGCGTTTTCAGACAAATTGTGTCAATTGTTTTTTGTCACTAGATTTATTGTTTGATGATAGCTCCAATATTTTCGACAATTATTTGAATATCATAAATTACTTGCGAATTCATTGGTTGCCCTCACGCAATGGTTTTGATACTTAATATTGTCTCCAGATATTAGCGTTTAGGTACTGTGAATCCTAGAAAGATTCCCATAGTCTAAATATCAGTCTTTTGGATTCATAAGTTACTACTAATTAATAAAAAAAAATATGTGCATTCTGACAAAATGACTGGATTGGATTAATTAAGGACGGGACATGTCTACCAAATTTTGTTTTACACTCAATATTTGTGCTCTAATCACGAGTTAAAGATATAAGTGCATCTGTATCAATCTTTTTAAATTTTTAGTTAAATTATAACTAATAAAGTTATTTTGTTATTTTAGTTAATTACCTCTTTAGTACTTATTACATCAAACTTTCTATTCTAACTTAATTTTATTAAAATATTATTTTTTTATTGTGTTTGTTATTCTTTTTTTTTAATTAAATTGATGAGTTACTAACCCAATAATTCTTAAAAAATGAAAAAAAAATAAAAATAAAAATATGGCCGTTGACCGGGTAACTGGGCCAACTTTCGGGCGGACATCCGGTAACACTAATCTCCTTGTTGTAGCGATAAATAGTACATTACTTGTTGTAGCAAGGTACTAGAGCACTCATAAATTAGCGATAAACAATAGCGAGACTGATACACGTCTATTTTTTATGAACAGTATCACTAATTTAGCTAAAAAACAATTTTAACTAGATTAATGCGGATGTTCTAAGTTGGTCAATCTTTGGTGGGAAAATGTATGACGTTCCAAAGCAAATGGCAGAAAATCTACACTCCAGCTAATTGCAATCCATTACTTCAAAATATAATGCAGATAATAGTGTGTTTGTTAAACAAATCAAGTTAATTCAAACTCAATTTATATTAGACTCGTTAAAAAGTCGATTGAAATCGTTCTATTATATAAACAAGTTAAACACAGTTCTAAGTTTGTTATATTTTCAAGTCTAGTCTGAAAAGCTCGTTCGAGATTTACTTATTACGTAAATAAGTTAAATTTAACATAACTTTAAACTCATTGCTAAGCACCCATGAGTCGGGCTCTAAAACCCAACCTGTTTCCTGGCGACATCATCTTCCTCTCCCACTACATCGATTTCCCAACGGACTTGGTCCAACTCTCCACCAAACTCTCATCCCCTGCACCGCCTGCTCCATGGATGCCGTCATCGAGTCTTCTTCGTCATCATCGTGGTGGTGGAGAGAGAGAAGATAGAGAAATACAGATAGAGGGGGAATTGAGAAACGGAGACAAATACAGAGAGAGAGAGAGAGAGAGAAGCAGTCTCTACCCAACCAAAAAAATACATACGAGTTCAAAGCGAGAGAGAAGAGAGAGAGAGAGATTGTTATATTTGGGCTTTCTTTGTTTTGAAGAAAAAGAAACGCCAATGGTTATTTGTCTGACATGGAGGAACTCTTTCACTGTAAGATGCTTCTTGTTTGCATTTTTCTGTTTCCTTGTGACCCAAAAGCTCGCGCTCTCTCTCTCTCTCTCGGTAGATGGTTTTGTAGTTCTTTCTCCATATCCTTGGATTGCCTTGAGGGGTTGCTGATTTGGGCTGTTGTTGGTTTTTCTTTTTATTTTTTATTTTTTATTATACAAATCAAAACGGTGGCGTCTGCTGTCACAGCACTGTGACAGCATCCACCCCAAATCCAAACAGTATGCCTGACTTGTTTTCAGCCCTAGATAATAGGCAAACAACGCCAAACTGCTTTCTCCTTCAACGAATTGCAAGGGTGAAACAAAACAATAAATAAATAAATAAATAAATAATAAGACAAAATTGCAAATAATTAGGAAATAGAATACAACACGAGGGTTTGATCAATGTTTTTAGTAAGGATGATGCCTTCTTTTCTTGCGAGTCGTTGGTGACTTAACGACTAGTTCACTCGAAATCCAAGAACGATTTACATCAGACAATTCATCAGACATCCAACAACATAAACGGCCATCCTCCCCACCTGTCCATCCAAAGACACCTCGGCTATGGGTTGGCCCACTCCGCATGCCTGAGAAAGGCAACACAGTCCTAACAATACCCGTGTGACCACCATGGAGAACAGCCTCTGGAGATCCAATCGAACCTGTTCCTTCGTAATTCACAGGGAAGTAACCTAAGGTACCAGCATTCGTCCCACCAATTACCCACAAATGATCATCTTTCATCGAGTAGTGGCAATCAACAAAATAGTCAACCTGCAACAACTGAAAGCTCAATTAAAATATCCAATGTAAATTTATACCTAAAGTTTGAAAATATGGCTCGGTTTTGAGAAGATTTAATTTATGTCCAGGTTCTTTCAGTTAGTTTTTTTGTATGCAAATGTTAATTTGATATGGTTCAAAAAGAAAGACGAACAAACTTTGAAGGGCGATATGCCATAGCCATAGCCATAGCCATTGTCGGGCTTAGTTCAACCCAATTATTAGTACTTCTGTAGCTATATCAGACTTGCTTCTCAAATATGCCAAGTATTTTTTTTTTTTTTTGATAAATGAAATATGCCAAGTAATTTCTACAGGGCCCAATCCTTATTGAGCTGCCTCTCTTGGTTTTGATATATGATAGCAAATTTCCATAAGAGGAAAGAGAAGAAAATGTTGTGCAATCATACATATGAAATATATAACATTTCATAACTTTGGCAAATTTAGCAGACTCTATTAAGTGGAAAAAATATTCACATACATGATCTAATGCCCAGTTGTCAGAAGCTAATGAACGAGCGTTCTCGAAGTTGACTTCAATTCTTGCATCTTTCCAGTCCCAAACACTAAACAACCAGCAAGTAATAGTAGAAAATCAGGACACAGAGCGATCTAAATAGAGTGATAAACAAAGTGTACAGTTAGCAATTCATCCTACTCTTGTTCAAAATCCGATATCAAAACCATCCAACCCCAAATATAGGTTCTAATTCCACCCCATAAGTAAAGTAGGTCAGGCTAGGATTAATCCATTCCATTGCCAGCTATTCAATTTTTAGCACTTGAATCTATTAAGAAGGAAAAATTCTTATCCATAATAGAGTACACAACTAGTGAAAAACTGAAAATAAGCCCAAAAAGGACAGTGACAAGCAAAAATCTTGTGATGTTCCTAAAACATTAGTGAATACACAAATGACTATTTTATGTGGAGTATACTTCCCAATAATACCTTAAGGTTTCAATGTGTGTCAAGCACCAGAGTTTTTGGCTTGCCTCTCCAAAAAAGCCCACTTTTCCGATTGAAGTTCCCACATTAATCACCTACATTGATTCTAATAGTAATTAGACATAAATTTAAAAAAAATCAAATAGAAAAAAGTACATAGTTTGAAATCTAGTTCCAGCAACAAATCTATGACAACCTGAGATTGCATTGATGTCGAGATTAAAAATACTCCATAATCTATAGTAGCCACCAGCATTGACAAAATAATGAACTATTATATAAAATAGAAAAATAATTAACTATTGGAAAGCAATTAAGCACGTAGCTCAATCTCCATGCTAAGTAATACCAGGGAACAAACAATTAGCAAAGTCCTTTTGGTTAGCATCAAATTCATTCTGGTTTGGGCTATAAGTGCACAGGGCAAGAAGAAATTATGTACAGCAAATTTTTTATGAAGGTATAGCTTCTGAATGAATAACTAACCTTACTACATCTATGAACAAAAAAATGTTCTTTCTTTAGGGTAAAGGGGGAAACAAACAAAAACCACATGCTACAAAACTACTAAATTATTTGCTAACCCGTGTCTAACAAGTGATTGACATGACTTATTAAGGTATAAAGACTGTTCAAATAGCTTTGGTAACACCATTGGCTCATATATTAAGTCTACAAAACACAACACTGAAACAACGGAAAAAGTAATGAAATAAAGTTTAGAGCACTTACTGACTCCAGATAATCATCGTCATTGATGCTTGCACTGGTATCAAACAAACATATTAGTCCATCTACAGAAGCGGAAACAAGCTTGTTTTGATGGTCAGGAACAAAGTGAACCTATTAAAAATAGTTAAATCACAATCTTTGTTTTCAGAACAAGTTCATCTCAAGAACCGACATCATAATTAATATATGGAAGCTCCTAGTAGGAATCATTATGTATCATTATAGCCAATTATTTGGAAACTAATACTGCAGGACCGCATACAGACATCAGATCACACCTGAGTAACATCCTCCATATGAGATTCCTCTAGGCATGCAACTTGCTTCTTGGTTCTCCAATCCCAAAAGAATATCTGCATGAAATTTATCCATTAGTGATAGAAAGATGAAGATTAGGTAAGGACTGCAATGCTTTGGAGGCGAATTATGCCCTTTATGGACAATAATCCAGTGAAAATTAACACATGATGAACTACACAGCATTCCCTACTAATAAATCAATTACAAAATGTTGCAAGAGGTTTCCTTCTGTCGCCAAATTTACAGAAAATGGAATTCAGGAATCCCCTGTTTACCTTATTTCTTTTACACACAAATATCAAAATTTTCAAATGAATTGCATATTTGGCATAATCTTAAAAATCGCTGAGTGGAAGTGATATCAAACCTTTGTAGCCTCCTTTCAGCAAATAATTTCACATTGCTCAAAGAAAAACTAGAGAATAATCATCCATGCATATATTTAACATACAGTTGTAACTTTGCATTAGCTGAAAGTGAACAAAGCCCCAGATAAAAGATTCCACACCTGAGACTTACTTCCAGCGGCAAGAAGATTATCTCCTGGCCCCCCAAACGAAAAGCTGAATATCTCTTGCGAAGGACCAGCACTTACAGAAGACACCTGCATGGCACCAATAAACTCATCATATATAGATGCATATATACAGAGTTGCTTTCGCTTTTATTCTCTAAGCCATTGCTATTCTTTTTCTATTTGATCCTGAACTATCAATTTCATCTATTTAGTCTTTAGAGTTTCTTATTTGAGCTCATGTAGTTGAATTGGAGACATAAATAATTGTTGAAGCCAAATTTGAAGAACAAAAATGCCATTATAGAATTTGAACAACTAAGTAATAAGGCAGAGAAAGGGAGAGGATGAGGGATGGATGGAGAAGATTATTGATGTTTGGTTGTAATGGTAAGTAGTCTAATATAGTGCAAGTATGAAGATGCTTGGTTACATGAATGATTTAGGTTGTTTAAATTATATATAATTACCTTATTGCCTATAAGAATAGACTTCCAAACGATACCCATTGAACCATACCCACCAAACCAATTGAAATAAAAGGAATAGAAAATATGAAATAGAAAAAAATTGACAGTTGTATTATATAAAGTGTCACAGTTTTTTACATTTTCAAAAATATCCTCACATTTAATAACTGTCAAGTTTTTGTTTTGTTCTTCAAAAAATGCCCTTCACTTCACATAAATGAAACATTCAATAACTACTCAATGATTTCTGTAAACGGGTTTTTCTCATTCAAATTGCCGAAAATTGCTAAATGGTTAATGGTTTTCCTCATTCATCAAATGAATGACCTTTCAATTATCAAACCATTCAAAAATCTAAATGCAAAATTACAATCGTATTGCTAGTCTATAGAGATAAATACATATACATACATAAATATATGGAGAGAGAGAGAGAGAAGACCTGCTGGAATGATCTAGAGTCCCAAGCTCTGATGGTAGAATCAGAAGAGCAAGAGTGAAGAAGGTGAGGGGTTGTTGGAGCAGAGAATGAGATTTGATTAATAGTGGAAGAATGGCCTTTACACTCCCCCAAGTATTGACCTGTGACTGCTGAGTATAGTTTGACGGCGTTGGTCGACAGAGACACCGCCATCGACGTCCAATCATCCCTACCATTCGAATTTGACAGTGAACATTAACACATATATATATATACAGAGAGAGAGAGAGAGCGAGAGGGATTGAAGATGTAGAGATGAGAGGAACATACTTGGGGACAATTTGGAAGACGTAGTCGTCTCCGAAGTTCGTTTGAATAGTGTTTTTGAGTCCGAATCGCTTGAATTGGTTTGAATTCGAACTAGGTTTCGCATCTTCCACATCCATCTCCATATCTTTAGCTTCCATTTTCCCCTCTCTCTCTCTCTCCAGCGAGAGGAGGAAGAGTTTTTTTTTTAGGGTTCGCCACTCTCCAGTACAGCGGGGCCCGGAACCCGTCTGAATTGGTTGAATTTATTTTTGTAAAAAATCTCCAAAATTTGAAGAAAAATTAGTTACCACTATATTTTTTAAATAATTAAAACTTCCTTTGGGAAAAAGCTAATTTAATAATTTTTTAACTATTTGGTTAAAATATGAGTTAAAAAAATTAGTATATTTGGCATAATTTTTTGACTTTTTATGAAAAGATGTGTAAAAAGTAGAGAGAAAATAGAATCTTTGACTTTTTGGTATAGGTTATTGACTTTTTGACTTTTTTAATAACTTTTTGACTTTTTGACTAAAAAAACCTATTGCCAAACGAGACCTAAGTTAAATTGACTTAAATTTATACGGACGATAGATAAGCGTTAAAATAAATCAAAATAAATATATATGTATGATAAATAATAATAATAATAATATTTTTAATTATTCATACGACTATCAAATTATTCGAGTCATCTCTCATCATTATTGCATTAACATCAAAGCATACGGGCCTCTTTTGTAAAATGAGTTAAAAATCATTTATCAAATTTTAATTTATTTTAAGTTAAATCATATCTCATATTTTTTATACATTTTTTTTTAAAAAAAAAATAAAAAATTAACTTTTAACTATCTTTTCAAAATAACCCACACTATGCCTAATTAGAAGTTCTAGTATTAGTCAACCATTTCCCTAATATCCAAACACCCCACTTGCCTATCCACCATTGTCTCGAGTTTAGACATACAACTTGCCACGCAAACCTACATTTCATTATAATGATTTTTTCCTTAATTTTGTTGTGAAATTAAAGAAACTAAGGCCAAGTTTGGGAAGACTAAATAAGTGTACTTTTTGATTTTTTATGAAATATGAGTTGAATTTGGGTTGGGTTTGAAGTGATGTGTTAGAGAGATGATGTGACTTAAATAAGATGATGTGACTTAAATAGGATAGTGACTTTTTGACTTTTTGAATTTTTTTGAAGATGCCAAACTTGACTTAAAGATGAGAATGAGGGGAATGGATCACATCATTAGAAATAAAATTGAGAGGATAAAATTAGAAGATCACCACTCTTTAGGCCCGTTTAGTAGAGCTGTAGGAAAGTGATTATAACTTAAAACTTAACAGTTTATACCTTATAACTGTGAATATAAACTGATTTTTGACTTATAAATTAAGTTTTCCCTCCCCCACTCAAAGAATAAGTTAATTTTTGACTTATAAAAAGCTATAAGCTGTATTATTAAGCTGAGCCAAACACATCAAAATAGATTAAATTAAATTAAAAACTGAAATAAATTAGAAATAAACTGTACCAAATAGCACATTTGTTTAATAGTAAACACACAAAAAATAATGTCAGCAACTATTTTAGTATTTAAATATAAAAATTACCCTACGAAACATAACGACACACTCCATATTCTATGAGTCTATTACCATTATAAGGAAACACCCATCTACATTCCTATCTTCACAACCAAACATTATCCTTTCCCACCCGGTTTCCTATCGTTTGGCGTGAACTATTTTTAAATGGCCAATTTGAAAACATGATGAAAAATTAATTTTTGACTTTTAATTTATTTTAAGTTATTATTTCAGGTAGAATGTATGGGTGAAAAAAAAAATTAAAAAAAATTAAAAAATTAACTTTTAATCAACTTTTCAAAATAAGTTGTTGGTTTTTGACTTTCAAAGGTTCTTTTTTACAATTGTGAGCGTGCCAGTAAGGATCAATTAGCCCTTACAGAATATTAATTGCCAACCAATTATCAGACGATTGTGTTTTAGTTCTTTCAGCTTCAATGAAGAGGACTTTTACTGGTGGCTTTGTTTAGGAGAATTAAGTAAACAATGATTAAATGAAGAACAATTGTAGCATTTCATTAAGTAAAATGAAAGATTTACAAAGATCCAAATCAGTCTCGTAGAGGTTTACAGCAACAAACTACTTGAAACTACTCCTATGAACGAAGTGCAGTACAGGAATTTGAAATACAAAAATGTAAAGAATAAGAAATGTAAAAACTGGAGGAAAAATAAAGTAGATAAAACTGGTTTTTTGGATCTGAGTTCAGGGGGCTTTCTGGGGCCTTCTCTGCTATTTATACTTCTTAATGACAACCGTCGAACTGCATTTCTAATTGTCGAACCATCCCTCCATGGTCGCTGATCATGCTGCCTTCTAGTTAGCTCCACTATGTCATATCTGCAGTTAGACTTCCCTCCTGATTTTGAATTTAAATATGAGTAACCGTTGAAACCACGTCATCTTGTATCTCTTCGCTGATTCAATGCTATGCAAATCTACAATAAACCAATGCTGACTGTCACGTGTGTGATTATGATTGAAGATTTAAATTGTCGTCCCATATTGCCCTCATCCTACCATGTGTCAAACTGTGATTGGCTTATATAAAATATGTAGCCAACATTACCCCTCGCACTAATATATCCAATACTTGATGATATTAGTGGATCAAGGCATTTTACCCACGTCTCAGAACGTGCATGGGCTTTTTCAGAAATACAACCGTCATTTATCAATGAAACACTTGCATTAAATTTTCTTCTATCATCCCCACTATCTCAGTATTCGAAAAGACAGATACATCTTTCATGGCCAAACAAGGCTTTTCTTACATTGATCAAGCATACGAAGAGTTATTTGATGATGTTGTTCGTTCTCGAAAGAACCTTCATGCATTGATTAGCCACCTTTATCCTCCTCCATTTATACAAGTTATGGAAGCTTTCGCAAATCATCGACCTTCGAACCAAGAACCTACTGTTTACGATTCTTTCGAACACGAATTTGAGGCCATGGATATCAGAAGCTCTTCTTATGGAACAAAACCATCCGCGTGGGACGAAGCTGCTACTGCTTCTTTTTCTCCTACGACCTCTGGCTAGGGAACTTGGTCTACCTCTACTCAACCTTAGACAAGGGAACGCATTCATCATCGTTTCCCTGAATTCGATGACCCTCTTGACATTCTCCTTCCAAACGCAGTTCTGTAGTATATCCATATGTTCCTATTAACCGTAGACGCAGTCTTGAAGACAATCTGCTTACATCATGGTATACTTCTACCTTGCCATCTTAGATGGTTCGAAGTGTCTCACATCCTGATGAAACTCTAGGGATCAGTCCTGCACTTTTAGCCAAAAAGGCCAAACTTTACCCCTCTGATTGGTTAGAATGTGTGACCAGACCTGAATTTCTAGATTCACCTAGGGAACCTCCTCCTCCTCTGCCTTCTAATCCAAATTGGATTGATGAGTTGAGGCTCACTTTCTCTGAGGGCCAATCCTTCCTCTCTTACAGGGTCCTGGCGCCTCCAACTCCTTACCAGCAATTTAGGGCTCAAATATTGCTTGCTGCATTTTCTCATTTATCCTTTGAAGTCCTTTGAAATGACATTTCCCACCAAAACTTTCTATGGGCTTGTGACATTATGTCTTGAAGCCATCTTCTTAACCCTGTGGCCCAAATGGAGCTCTATACCTTTTTAGACCAACTTCCTCTCCTGCTCAACTGGCACTTCCATGCTTCTATTACCAGTGAAGTTCTGGATGAAGCCATTTCCGCTCGAATCCAGGTTCAGTATGAGGCAAAGAACCTTCTTGATGAATATGAAGCCTTCAAGAGTCAGGATTCTGAGTATGGGGAGGATGCTGTTATGAACGAAGTGCATGAAGAAAAAGAAATGGATGCCACAGATAAGGTCTAAAAGAGATAGAATTCGAAGTGAAAGCCCAACAACTCTCTTCTCAATTGAGGGCTTACCAATTAGATAAACCAAATCCAGATAAGATAGAGGATAGAGTAGGGAAAGAGTATTCATTCATTGAATTTTGCTGGACTAAATTCCATGACCTTGTAACTTTCTCCATTCTATATTTCTATGTAATCGAGAATGTAATCAAATGAATCCTAGTGTAAACAACACTTATCAATACAACTAGGCCTTTGGAATTTTATTTATCAAATTCTGATTTACCATTCCAATTGTAAACTACATGATTGATGTGCTTGGATTTCATTCTAACTCAAACTCTTCCAAAGTATGAAATCTTTTCTTTTGAAAAGACAAGTACACTGATTCTAAGACTAACATAATTCTTCAGCCATCAGCTTTGAATTACCCAACTTTGTCTTTTGAAACTTGATTTAATCATATTCAATTCCCCAACATATGGTTAATACAATCAAGAAAAAATTAACTAATTCTTGTTTCAACAAACAATCTATATTTTCCAAAATATGGAAATCTCTTTTAAGGGCTGTACTGTTTTATTCTAAAAGGTGATTTCTTCTGTATACTATCAAACCAACTATTGGTTTGAAACTTAGAACAAACAATTTCCTACCTTAAAGTATTTGAAGTTTTGCTTCGAAGGATTATACTATTATCAAGAAACCTAAAACAGGTCTTTAATCATTTTGAAATAAACAAATACCTGAGCATTATTGCATCCTTAAGTATGGAATATGCTTCGAAGTCGGCTTCCTACTTTCGAAGCCGTTTGTTATTTGATTTTGGTGCCAAAATTTGGCTTCGAAGCCAAATATTTTATTTCGAAGCTGACATCAGTATTTGAGATGTGTTTCCCTCCATAACTATCAATATAGAAAGAAACTTTTCGCATTCGTACCTTTAGTGTTTCTTTACGAACTTTGCCTACATAAAACAATTGGGTATATTTTTCAAACACAAAGGTTTTAAAACCCTTTTTATTTTGTGCTCCCAATTCACTTGATCGTCTAACACACAAACCCTTTTATTTTCTACTAGCTTTCTTTTTCTTTATACTCTCTTTCCCGACTTCGTCTTCTGAGAAAACTATCTATCAATGGCTTCTTCTTCTTTGAAAATATCGGTCGTGGAGCGTGCGAGTTTGTCTGTAACTTTGAAAAGGATTATTGATGTAGAGTGTGAGAAGTACAAGGCTGGTGAGAAAAACGCCAGTGACGGACGCATCTTCATTCCTCGTCGTTATGAGCAGCAAGAGTATGTGCTTGGGGCCATCTTCAGGGAGATTCCTACTGAGCTTCCAACTCTGTATCCACGTCTAGAAGACCATTGTCTCCTTTACGAAGGTGGTCTTGACTGGGGAAGCTAGAAGATGAACCGCCCCCATTGCTGCTGGCCCACAGTGAGACCAGAATGGTAGGAATGGTATGATCGGGTTGTCCCTGATAGGACTCTAGATCTTCAAGAGCTCTGCCTCTTCGATGCCCTCTAATTGTCCAGGTTCACCATTTCGGAAGACCCTTTCTTAATACCTGCTGCTCTTTGCTTTTGGAATTCTGCTTTTAATTTCTTTCAATTCAAATGTGGGATGATGGCCCCTACTGTTCTTGATATCTGCCAT
This sequence comes from Camellia granthamiana, assembly GCA_036172215.1. Classification (NCBI taxonomy): domain Eukaryota; kingdom Viridiplantae; phylum Streptophyta; class Magnoliopsida; order Ericales; family Theaceae; genus Camellia; species Camellia granthamiana. The sequence continues at coordinate 78,743,838 of CM069914.1, forward strand.
CTATTAGGATTGTCCCCTACCGGAACCCCCATTGGTCAAGATTATCCTAACCTCACAACCCTTTTTTCCCTCCCTTCCCTTAACTCATCCTATAGTGACTTTGTCAAGGCTGAGAATAAAATAGAGAGCCCTGTAACTAATAGGGAATTCTTTTCTTTTATATTATATTAGCTTTGCAAGTTTCTCTTCTCCACCTCTTCTCAGAAGATCATGATTGAATTTGCCCCTCTTGCTAAAGCCCTTGTCTTATAAAAAAATGTAGCCTTAGCTCTATCCGTACTAGGCCATGTTTATAGAGCCTGTTCCCTTTTTTGTGAAAAACCCTTGGATGCCAATCAAGAAGGTCCATTTTGGATACTTCAACTTTGGCTTTTTGCAAATTTTACCAAGTTACAATCTAAATACCTAAAGTTTTTAGAGCCAAACCCCACTACTCATGGCATGAAGTTAGCCAATGTTTCACTCTATTCTTTCACCTTTGCTTTTTACTTTTCTTTCTTCTACCAACTCTCAGCTTCCCATTCTTCTCACAGTTTTCGTCCCTTCGAACCTATCAACATTGGTCCATCCTGGTTGAAGACCTTTTTGAGTGATAGGTCCTGCTCTTTACCCCATCACAAAAACATATGGGCCTCTATTCTGATCTCCAAAAAGTTATTTATTGGGACTATGAACCCCAGAGCTTGCAAATGCATTGCTGAACCCTATTGTCTTGCCCAATTTGCTAGGCAATTTGGCTTCTTACAAGGGGTCCCAATACCTCTTTGCACTTAGACCAATTTAAGTCTTACCAGTAGGGACTTGAAGGTTCGAAGATCCAGATTAGAAGAAGCAACTTCTAAAGCAACTTCTAATAGAAGAACCAATTCATCTAGGACCTTATTGACTTTAAGTACTTCCCTTTCATTCCTCAAAGTAACATATTGAAAAAGTGCCAAAACTGGTGGATGGCCAATATGGAGGTACACTTGGCCATTCCTCCCCAAGACCTATTAATGGTATTGGACGTACCTTAAGCTAAATCGAAAGGGGCTGGAGTTGTTACCTCTTCCATTGCTCCTGCTACTACAGTTCTTGCACCTGTCACCACAAGGTCTTTTCCTGCTGCCTCAACTTTTTCTAGAGTTACCCGAGCTGCCTCGAAGAAAGGTATATACTCATGTTTCTTTCCTTTTCTTCTCACTTATAATGCCATTGTCTTTACTTATAACTCTTTCTTTGATATAGGTGGTGCGGGTGCCTCTCAGGGGGATTCTCCCCAAAAAGTCCAAGCTTTAAATCTTTTTAAGAGCAAACAGCAACAACAAAAGAAAAGAATGCTCTCACTTGATCCTGAAGAGGAGGCACCTGAGATTCAAGTAGAAGAAGAGGAAGCAGAAAAAGAAGAGATAGAACAGGAGCAAGAGACACCCTTAAAAAGAAAGAAGAAAATGACTGTCTCTCTTGCTGATTTCATTGGAGATCACATCCACAAAGCATCTGCTAAAGCAGTGCAAGCAGAGCATTCCAAAGAACTTATTGTATTTCAAAGGGCTGAGAAGAGGAAACAACAGCAAATGCTCAGGGATAAAGCTGCCGCCGCTGATGCACTCCAAAAAGAAGTTACGAGAAAACAACAAGCTGCTGGACATTATACTCTTCGCAGCTCTCCAATCATAGCTACTACTTCTCAAACCAGTAAGTTCCCTCGTACTTCTATTCATTTTTTTTCAACTTCTCAATACTGAGGCTTGACATTGTTTTGTATTTCCTCTTCTGCAGCAACAACTACTTTGCCTACTCTTCCAATAAGGATTCCTTCAGTTTCAACTGAAGTTGAACAATCTCAAAATGTGGAGCCCATTCACATAGTACTCCCACTTCCTAGCCCTATATTTTCCATACCTTTCTTGAGGCCAAACATTCTTGCATCCCTATCCTTCAGCTTGGCTTCATACTTTCCTCACCTATCTTTCAACTCTACTCAATTTGTTCTTCCTTTAAGCCTTGTCCCTCCTTCTCCTCCTGAGGAAATTCCAGCTATTACATCACCTCCAGTGATAACTGATTTCCATAGAGAGGACACTGATAGCCTTTCAATTCCTTGTCCATTGTCTCTGCCTAGTAGCAGTCCCTCTTCTCTTGAGCTATTGGTAGCTAAAACAATAGAAACTGCTAGGAGTACTTCACCTTCTTCTCCTACTCCTATGCAGCAGTTTCTTTGTTCTACTAGAGTTCTTTCTGCACCCTCCATGTCAACGGATGAGGTGGACATTTTCGAAGCTAGGCTAGCTAGTCTCTTTGACATACCTTCCACCTCTCCAATAACTAGCAATGAGACTGAGCCATTAGTCTTGGCTGATTCTCTACTAGAAATTTTTGAGAGCTCTTCCTCCAGTAGTAAGACTTCCTTACCTTCAATAGACTTGGACAGCTGTTTGGAGTTGCTGACATCCTTTTCAAGGATTCCTTTCGAAGTTTTACAAAGGCTTATAATCAGAAATGGCTTCCTTCAGTGCTGTAAGATTGTTGAGCAATCCAACATGACTGTTTCAAGTCATTTATCTCAGGCGGCAGCCACTATTGATTTCTACATCAACATCTACCATGTTGCCAAGGCCGTAGAGGAAAAATTGCTGAGAGACTAAAGTTTTGTTTCTCAAATTCATGCTGAAGTGTCAGAACTAAAGGAGCAACATTCCTCTGTCTCCCAATTCCGAGCTCAACTACTAGAGAAGAAAACTCAACTTGAAGAAGAATTATCAGCAGCCAATCAGGCTTTGGATCGAACTGCCACCAAGCTGCAGATCACCAACCAAGGACTGGCTGATCAAAAACAGGATATGACTACAACCATTCAGTTGTTCCCATCTCTTAAGAGTAGAAAATCTATTGTAAAGGAACAACTAAAACATTGTACTAACTTCTGGGCCAATCTATGGCTACATGCATTCAACTTATTATGAAATAAAATCCTTATTTATCATTTGAGTGTTTCCATGCTCTTTTATTTGGCATTTATTCTATTCCTTGTGTCTCCCATATGGTTAGATAATAAGGCTTCAAATATCTGTAATTAATTTTCTTGGGATGCACATATCCATTCAAAATTTTCAAATGATATGCTCTTGAAGGCAAGACTCTATGAACTTGATATGGTCCTTCCCAGTTAGGTGACCACTTGTCAAACTTATGGCTTTTGATCCCTATTGGGAGTATTGTCTTCCATACCAAATCACCTTCATCAAAGCTAATATGCTTGACCTTTTTATTGTAATTTTTGGCTGCTTTCTTCTTTTGGAAAAGAATGCTATTTAAGGCCAGAATTCTTGCTTCATCCATACTTTCTAATTCCAAGCACATACTCTGATGGTACTGCCCAGGAATTAACTGATCCTGGCCTCTCACCTTTAAAGACTTGATATTAATTTCTACAGGTAGCACTGCATAATGCCCATATACTAAGGTATAAGGAGTAACTCTTGTACTTGATCTTGGAGATGTCCTGTAGGCCCATAATACATCCAATAGTAAGTTATGTCAATCCCTGGGATTGTCTTCTACAACTTTTTGTATTCATTTCTTCAAGGATTTATTAGATGATTCTGCCTGGCCATTGACTTGTGCATAATAGGAAGTGGAATTAACAAGACTAATTCCAAATTTTGCCACGAAAGACTTTACTATATTCCTATCAAATACAGTCCCATTATTAACAGTTATGGTCTGTGGGATACCAAATCTGTGGATCAGATCTTTAATAAATCCAATAACTTCAGTCTAGTCTACAGCCTTATACGGTTTAGTTTCAACCCACTTAGTGAAGTAATCTGTGGCTACTAGGATGAAACAATGATGCTTCGAAGAGGGTGGGTGTATTTTCCCTATCATGTCCATGGCCCATCCTTTAAACGGCCAAGGTTTCACAACTGCATGTAAATCAGTTATAGGTACATGTCTTATTGCGCCATGCTTCTGGCATGCCTGGCAACCTCTAGCATATTCTATGCAATTCTTAAGGATGGTTGGCCAATAGTAAGAATGCCTTCGAAGCAGCCATCTCATCTTCACACCAGGCTGATGAACACCACAGATGCCTTCATGAACCTCAACCATGGCTTTCAATGCTTCCTTTGGACCTGAACATTCAAATAATAACCCGTCTGCCCCCCTTTTGGAGAGAGCATTACCATACATTATGTATTGCATAGACTGTAATTTCATTTTTCTGCTAGCTTTCGAAGATGAGCCAGCTAGATACTGCATTATTGGATGCCTCCAATCTTGTTCTTGTAAGTCATTATGATTGACTTCTAAGACTATATTCCTTTTATTCAAATGTGGTATTACCTTCTGATATGTTGTTTGACTTATGTTCCTCTGAGTGTTGTCCCTTCTCTTGAAATTCGAAACTTTCTGAGCCACATCATTAGCTTTATTATTCAAGAATTTGGGGACATAAGTTACATTTGCTATCTGAAATTGAGACAGCAAATGCAATGCAACAACATAGTATGGCAACATGCTTACACTTTGACATTTGAAAATCTCTTTCACCTAATTAACTACCAATTGAAAATCTCCAAATATGTTAACTGCATGTGCTTGTAATTCAATAAGTATTTCCAGTCCCAATATTAAAGCTTCGTATTTAGCTTGATTATTGGAATAAGTAATTTCATCAACTCTGAAACCATGTGTGGTTTCTACCCCTTGTGGTGACTTAATCACCACACCAATTCCAGTCAGACCATTGGCTTTTGATCTATCGAACCACATTTGCCATGGTTCAATACTAACCATGCCAAGTTTCATTATCTCTTGGCTTTCTATTTGACATGGATGGTCTGCCAAAAAATTAGCTAAAACTTGTCCTTTTACTGCCTTTTGGGGGACATATTCTAGATGAAATTCTGATAAATCTAGTATCCATTTGCCAATTCTTCCCCTTAACATAGGTCTAGATAACATATATTTAACCAAATCTGCGGTTGCAATTACCAAGACAGTTGTAGGCAAAAGATAGTATCTTAATTTCATTGCAGCAAAATACAATACAAGGCACAGCTTTTCTACAGCTGAATATTTACATTCACAAGAATTTAAAAACCTACTAAGGTAATAAACAGCTTGTTCCTTTCCTTCTTCATTGTCTTAGACTAGGAAAACTCCCAGTAAATCTTCTGCTGCAACTATATACAACTTCAAGGACTTATTACCCTTTGGTGGCATCAGCACTGGAGGGTTGGCCAAATAGGCTTTGATTCATTCGAAAACAGTTTGATGCTCTGTTGTCCACACAAATTCCTTTTCATCTTTCAACTTGATGGAGGTCTGGCTTTGATGATAGCTTTGGCTTTGTTCTGATCAATCTGTATTCCCTTCTTGTGTACTACATAGCCCAAGAAGTTTTCAGCTGATACATCAAAAGCACATTTGAGATGATTAAGTTTCAACTTAAACTTTCTCATTCTTTCAAAAGCTGCTTCCAAGTGAAACAAATGTTCCTCCATGGATTGAGATTTTACTACAATATCATCAATGTAGCACTCTGAGTATCCTCCAATGAGATCATGAAAGATAGTGTTCATAGCCCTTTGATATATAGTCCCAGCATTTTTCAGACCAAATAGCATTTTAACCCATTCGAAGGTGCCAATGTTCTCAGGACATCGGAATGCTGTCTTATGGATATCCTCTTCTGCAATACAGATTTGGTTACCCATCCATCATTGATAAAATTTGATGCCCTGCTAAACTGTCCACCAATAAATCTACTATGGGCATAGGGTACTCATCTTTTGGAGTTGCTAAATTCAGATTTCTGAAATTGATGCATACCCTCATTTTACCATTCTTTTTAACTACATGCACAATATTTGATAGCCATTCAACATACCTGGCTGTCCTAATAAAGCCTGCCTTGAGGAGCCTAAGAATTTCCTCTTTGACCTTATGAATCACCTCAGGACTCATTCTTCTTGATTTTTGCTTGTATGACTTGAAATTAGGCCCCATAGGGAGCCTATATTCTATTAATGACCTATCAAATCCTGGTAGTTCATTATAAGACCATGCAAAACAATCTTTATATGTCTTCAAGACCACCAACAACTGGTCCCTGTCAAGAGCATTTAACCAAGCACTTATATAGGTGGGCTGCTGTATAGAATCTTCCCCTAAGTTCACTTATTCCAAAGGGTCTTGCATCTGAGGACTCACTGATCCTTCTTTTTTGATTTCTTTTATCTTCGAAACAATCTCCTTGCTCTGTCCTGCTCCCAATTTCTTTGATTCAACATCTTTGCCCTCCTCTTCATCGACAAAGTCTGTCCACAACGTTTCTTCTTCTTGTATCTCCTAGACTTTTGTTTCAATATCCAATGCACAATATTTTCCTAAGGCCAAAACCCTGACATGTTGCTGCTCCTGTTTACAGCCAATTGCCATGGCTTCTTCCTCTTGCTCTTGCATCTTCTGGACTATTGATTTTATGTCCAATACTGAGAACTTAATTAAAGCCAAAGACCTGGCCTTTTGGGTTCCATCTTTTTGCCTACAACCAGGCATCATTGTCATCTTTGGCGACAAACTCCTCATTAGTACTTTCTTGGACTACGTGCTTCAGGTGTGCTAATTCCTCATCAGCAATCACTTCGGCTGATCCATCAAGTTTCCTCAGTACACTGAGTGGTGCCACTCCTTCAGTATACAATTTGGCCTTTGCAAAATATGCACAAGCTATGAAGGGTTGAGGATCTGCATTGATCTCATCTGTCTCTCCGCTGCCCAAGGCCATCATTATTTTCTGATGTAGAGAGGAAGGCACACACTTGTTGGTGTGAATCCAATCCCTACCAAGTAGAGCATTGTACTTAGCATTGCTGTTGATAACGAAGAATGCAGTCATACAGTCCCTGATTCCCACACTCAGGTTGATGGACAAAATGCCTTGAGCTATCTGTTTGTCTCCAGCGAAACCAGCAATGGTTGTACTGGTTGGGATTAGTCTGGGGTTCCTTTTTCCTAGTTTCTTCAAAGAAGATTTCGGAAGCAGGTTTACTGCTGCCCCATTATCCACTAATACTCGGTTCATCTGTATCCCATCGAAGAAGGCCTTGATATACAAGGGTTTGACGTGCTGTGTCATGGATGTCGTGGGATACTCAAAAGGATATGGGAGGTTAATACTCACATCTTCCTCACTTTCATCTCCAGTTTCCATTGGTATGGCCACTTCGGATTCATCTTGCACCATACTCACTTGTGAGTCTTCACTAGAAACTGGAATTGGGTTAATTTCTCGACCTTCTTGGTTCTCATCTTCAGCTTGGAATTCCTGTGGTAGTATATGTACCATATTCACTGATACTAGAGAAAACGAGCCAAATTGGATGACTGGCTGTACCTGTTTCTCTTCCTGGCCAACTTGTTCAATTACTTCAGAAGCATCTTTCATACTGCATTCTGGCACTTCGGTATTAGTAACTTTCTTCAAATGATCTGTTTCTACTGGTTTTTTAACCAAAAATGTTTGTTCAGCCATGAAGGCTTCAAACGTTTCTTCCTCAACCATCTCTTTCCTTTGGCCTAGGCCAACTTCTTCCTCAGTCTCACTATCACTTTCCATCAAAACCTTTTCCAGTCCCAGTCCTGCTAAACTAGATCTCTCTTTGGCTTTCAGTTCGGAATGAACTTTGGCCAATTGTTCTCTGCTACAACTCCTCTTGTCTTGAAAAGTTGATTTTGAATTATGATCTAACTTTAAACTTTTTTCTCCCTCTGCTTGGCCCTTTGGCTGGACCAATGAAGAGCTTTCTCCACTTTCTTTCTGATCCTTTTGGTACTGAGTGTACCTTCGTTGGATCTTCCTCCTTTGGGATCTAGAGATCACTGGGACCATATCTGGTTCATTTGTTTTTGGATGCTTTAGTAACACCCAATTATTTAGAGCTCCCAAAGGGGGTTTAACCATCCTGCCCTGATCTCCGACAACATTTCTTTGGGTAGGTATTTCCCTAGGTTTGTTCTACATGACAAACCACTCTGGAACTTCAGGTACCCATGAACCTACTGACCTAGTTGTCGAACTACCTCTTTCTTTCTTCGAAGCCAATTTCGAAGCTGGCTGTGAAGACCACTGCTTAGCTCTAACCCCTTGTTTTGGACTTAATTCAGGCCTCCCATGAAGATGGCCAATTTCCTTTTTGTGTGAGGCTGGTCTAGGGGGCCAACCTCTGGCTTTGATCCCATGACTTGAGCCCACTTCAAGTCTCCTCTCAGGATGATTGCCCTCCATTCTGTAATAGTTGGGTGGTCTGAATTCATGTAGAGGTCTCTTGCCCTTAAAGTGCATTATGGTGGCTACTGGCTCAGTCATGAATGGCTACTGCCTAGTACCAGTTAGATATGGCCTCTTATTATAGGCACTAGTTGGTTTAGGACGCCTCTGCACATCCTTGTAATATTGTTTCTCATCAATCGGAAGCCCTTTCAACCACTTGTAGCTCAACCTACACCTGGGACACATTCTTTGTATGACAGCCGCCTCTAAAGAATCATCATCCAGTGCCTCTTCATCAGAGTCTTCCTTTTGACCTGCAAAGCCTTGCTCAATAGTTGGTAAACTTCTAGCATCTGTTTTGACAGTAGTCTGGCTGGCAACATACATTTGCACATTGACCTCTTCTAATTCTTTCAAGGACAAGTTCTGGAAGTCTGGCACAATAACATTGGCTGCCACTTCTTCAATTTCTGGTAATGGATTAGTGTCAATCCCCATGGCCTTTTCTGCTTTAGTTGGGAATTTTAAACTCCCTTTTCGAATCTGCTCTTGGATCCTGTCTCAAAAAATAATGCAGTTTTTAGTTGAGTGAGACCAAGAATTATGCCATTTGTAATACACTTTTCCTTTAAGTTCCTCTGGAGATGGAATTTTGATTCCTTTTCGTAACTTTAAGAAGTTTGCTGCAAGCAAATGATCAAAAATGTCATCTGCCTTTGTTAAATCGAAAGAGTATTTCCTATGAAGGTCTTTCTTTTTAAACTGCTGGTCTATTGTTGTGTTTTTATGAATTAATGCCTCACAGATCACAGGTTCTTTTCCCACAATCTCTGCCGCATCAATCTCATAATTATGATTTCTATAATATGTCTTGTATGATGCATTACTTCGATCTTGCTCTTCCTCTAGTAATGCTTCATACCTAGACACTTTATAGGTTAGTTCCACTAAGTCTCTAAACTCAGTTGAGTCAAACTTATTTCAAACCCTAAACTCTAGACCATTTTGAGCCAACCTCACAAATTTAGGCTCTGGTAAGATGATCCTACGTTTGTTTTGTGCTCTTTTGAATCTGGCAATAAACTGAGTAGCCTTCTCATCAAGCCTTTGACTCAATCTTGCCAAGTCTGCCATAGAAACTTCTGGCTCTGTTTGAAAGAATTGGGCATGAAATGCCTCCTCCATTTGTTGCCAAGTTTGGATAGAGCCAGGTGGAAGGTTAATATACCATACAAAGGCTGCCTCCAGTTAGAGAATTTGGGAACAATCTTAACTTCATGTAGCCATTATTGGTAAATTCACCACACTGAGCAGCGAACCTAGCAATATGCTCAACCGTTAACTGGTTTCCATTCCCATAAAAAAGGGCAAAGTCTAGTATCCTGAAGCCTCTTGGGTATTCATGTACCCTATCTACCCATTCTGGGTACGGTTTCCTGTACATAAGAGTTTGAAACCCCCGAGCCATTGGTTCACACATCTCTCTAACAATATCAGCAATTTGGTCCCTAAGGACCATATTTTGTGCATGTTGAACCACTACTGGAGGAACAAACACAGGATTTGGTGGACAACCTTGTGCCTGGGGTCCTCTTGGTCCATAGGGTGGTATGTTTGGGACTGGTTGTCCCTGTGGTGCTGGCTGCTGTTGAGGGTATAAGTGACCCCTTTGAGCCTGTCTTGCGAAAAGACCTGCGAAAGGTGCTGGAACGGGTGTTATGTCTCTTCTAGTTGCAGGAAACCCTTCCAATCCCCCGGGTACAAATTTGAACAAAGGATTAGTGAACCTTCTCGTGCCAGGTATGGCTTCGAACATGGGATTTGGAAACATCCTTATGCCATTTTCTTGTGTTGGGCCAGATCCACCAATTTGCATGGCTTCACTGTTAAGTAAGGAGGCATTTTGATTTGCCACAGGCCTCGAAAGAGGCTCATACCAAGATTGAGGTGATGGTCTTTCATGGTTTTGGTTACTAGTTTGACCATTAGTATGTCCATTACTCTGCATAGGCTGTTATCTCTAGCCAATCTTTGCTGAGGGACATTTGAATTTTCTTTTATATGCCTTACGTTAGTTGGTTGATGAGTATTCATTCGATCCAAAAAGGATGTTGCCCACTTTTCCATTGTGTTCATTAACTGCTGTCCCATGGCATCTACTAGGCCACCCTATGGATTCATTGGCTGAGTAGATGGAACAGTAGATGGTCCAATTCCTTGGCCTCATCTAGTATTTTGAACATGTGGTACTTGTTCCGAAGTGCTGTTCTGTTCGACCATAGGTTCTGATAAAATAGGTGCTTCCATAGGATATGTTATTACATTATCCTCTGGATTAGGCATTTCTACCTCTCCTTCCATACCTTCTTCCAAGCGTTCATTTTCTCCTTGTCTCTTACGTCTAGCTATTTCAATTAGTCCCACCGGGCATGCCAAAAATATATGTTGGCTTTTTGGCTTTCGAAGGTTATTTTTGTAATTGTGAGCGTGCCAGTAAGGATCAATCAGTCCTTACAGAATATTAATTGCCAACCAATTATCAGACGATTGTGTTTTTGTTCTTTTAACCTCGATGAAGAGGACTTTTACTGGTGGCTTTGTTTAGGAGAATTAAGTAAACAATGATTAAATGAAGAACAATTGTAGCATTTCATTAAGTAAAATGAAAGACTTATAAAGATCCAAATCAGCCTCATAGAGGTTCACAACAACAAACTACTTGAAACTACTCCTATGAACGAAATGCAGTACAGGAATTTGAAGTACAAAAATGTAAAGAACAAGAAATGTAAAAACTGGAAGGAAAAATAAAGTAGATAAAACTGGTTTTTTGGATCTGAGTTCGGGGGGCTTTCTGGGGCCTTCTCTGCTATTTATACTTCTTAATGACAACCGTCGAACTGCATTTCTAACCGTCGAACCATCCCTCTATGGTCGCTGATCATGTTGCCTTATAGTTAGCTCCACTATGCCATATCTACAGTTAGGCTTCCCTCCTAATTTTGAATTTAAATATGAGTAACCGTTGAAGCCACGTCATCTTGCATCTCTTCGCTGATTCAATGCTATGCAGATCTACAATAAACCAATGCTGACTGCCATGTGTGTGATTATAATTGAAGATTTAAATTGTCGTTCCGTATTGCTCTCATCCTGCCATGTGTCAAACTGTGATTGGCTTATACAAAATATGTAGCCAACATAGGTGTTTTTTGACTTTTTCGTGAGAGTGAAAAGTGGATTAAAAGATGAAAAGTGACTTTTAACCTACTTCTCAAAATAGGCCAAAACAACCCAAAAACAAAATAAACTGATTTAGCTAATAAAACAAAACTTCACGTCCAAATTATAATCATTTTAATTTTTCCTTCACAACTATCAAATCAACCAAAAAAAAAAAAAAACCAAAATTTATCCGAAACTTAATTTTTTTTACTAGTTAAAATAAAAAAATAAAAAAAACAGACTAAATTGTTAGTCCACTGCCCAAATGAAGAAACCACTATGGATAGTGGAAGAAGATAGGTAAGGTGGCTCTCCTACTCTTCCACTCCACCAACCCTACTAGCTAGTGGAAGGGGTAGGTAGTGGCCAATCAAAGCCTCTCTCATTTGTGTATAAATGAGGTAAGGAGAAAGAGCTAGTTAGAGATATAGATTGCAGTGTGTAATCTGAGAGAGATTGTGAGAAAAAACACAGCGTGTATGTGTAAGTGAGAGTGCTATTGTGAGTGAGTGAGGTGTGAGTGGTGTAAACTCCCTCCGGGAAATTCCATAGTAGATAGCTCTCTGTTGACGTAGGCAATTACTGAACCACGTAAATATTCTTGTGTTATTGTGTGTAATTGATTTCTGGTGTCTCACAGTCCCAACAAGTGGTATCAAAGCCGAATCGGTTGCGTTTCGAAACAAAAACAGAGCGTTTTTCGAAACTGCCCAGAAATCAAGTTGCTCGAAATAAGGTTTTGAGCATACCAGGAGCAAGGACTTGTCGGGAGGAGTCCAGAACTGCAAAGCAGATCCCAGGAAGAGCCTCCACGCGCCCTCATGCGCCCCCTGAAATAGGCGCGTGAAGCTCACTCTCAACACGCTTTCCACGCACCATTTAGCAGTGCCAACGCGTGAGATCAATCTTAGCCACGCGCCTCACGCGCGGCTGAAGGAAGAAGACTCGCCACGTGTAGCCACGTCATCGCCACGTGTAGCCCTGTCATTGCCACGTGGGAGCCACGTCATCCTCGTTGACCTTTAACTAAGCTGTTTACCACGTTGATTGACCAACCGTACCGGAGGAATTATTCGGTGCTTTTCAACGCACCAAATTTCACCAATCTGAACCATCCAACCTATTTGGGCTTGATCTGAGCCATTCTGAGTCCGTTTTTGATGATCTAATAGTGCTTTTGAACTATTTGGAATATTCTAGACACATCTGTATGGTCAGATTTTGCAAATCCTATTTCAAAAAATTTCAGTTTGTATTTAGACAATCCAAAGTGCTTTTCCGGCTAATTTGACTAGTCCGGACTTAACAGCGAAACCTGTTTTTCAGACAAAGATTATTTTCTATATAGACAAGTGCTGATGGAGGAATCAATGTCGACTTTAGGATCTATGTTCAAGTTAACTCCTTTCAATTATGCAATTTGGAAGTCACGGATGGAAGACATCCTATATTATAAAGACCTGTTTGACCCTATTTTTGTAAAAAAGGTTAAACCGGAAGAAGTAAAGGATGATGATTGGATAAAGATGAACCGCAAGACTATCAATTGTATCAGACAATGGATAGACCACGATGTGTACCATCATGTCACCGAAGAGACAGATGCCTATTCTCTATGGACAATGTTAGATGACATGTACCGGTCAAAGACCGCTTGGAACAAAGCCTTGGTGATGAGAAGGCTTGTCAATTTGAAATTGAAGAATGGTATGTCTGTCGCCGAGCACACTAGTGAATTCAAAAATCTAGTGAATTAGCTTGCAACCGTCAAGATGCGCTTAGACGATGAAATGCAAGCTGTTCTATTGCTCAGTTCTTTACCGGATAGTTGGGAGACGTTGGTGGTTTCTCTCACCAACTCTGCACCAGAAGGGAAGCTGACCATGAGCATGGTCACAGACGCCATGTACAATGAAGAGACAAAGCGGAAAGACTTGGGTGGAGATCAATCCCATGCCCCCGTCACAAAAAATAAAGGTAGAGGCAGAGACAAGGAAGAAGCAAAAGCAGAGGATGCAGCAAAGGAAGATTTCAAGACAGAGGGAAATCTGAAGAAAGTACGAGCCGGCCGAAGTTCAAGTGTTACCATTGTGGCTAGGAGGGTCACATAAAGAAATATTGCTATGCCTTGAAGGAAAAACAAAAACAAGGCAATAGACAGCCAAAGACTGAAGATGAGAACACTACAGTTACTATCTCAGAGGATATTGCATTATTCTTTGTTGGAGAAGAAGAATGTCTCCATATATCCGACAACGACACCGAGTGGGTAGTAGATATAGCAGTTTCCTACCACGCCACACCCCGGAAGGAGTTCTTCAGTATGTACCAAGCTGGAGATTTTGGTACAGTGAAGATGGGCAACTCTAATTTTTCAAAGATTGTAGGAATCAGTGAAGTTCGCATCCAAACCAAAGTTGGGTGCACGATGATGTTGAAAGATGTCAGGCATGTTCCCGATTTACGCCTGAATCTTATCTCAGGGATAGCCTTAGATCGACAAGGCTATGAGAACTACTTCGGCAAAGGCATGTGGAAGTTAAAAAAAGGATCTCTGGTGGTAGCCAGAGGACAGGCAATTGGCACGTTGTACAAGACTCATATGGAAGTGCATTCAAATAGCCTCAATGCAACAGAAGATAAGGCATCACCAAATTTGTGGCACAAAAGGCTGGGTCACATGAGTGAGAAATGGTTGCAGATTCTGGGAAAGAAATCGCTTATTTCCTTTGTCAAATATGCGAAATTGAACCCTTGTGACAACTGCTTGTTTGGGAAGCAATATAGAGTTACTTTCCATTCATCATCCAGAAGACAATCAGAGTTGTTGAGTAGAGTATACTCTGATGTATGCGGTCCCATAGAAGTGAAATCTTTGGGTGGCAGAAAATACTTCCTGACGTTTATTGATGACGCATCACAGAAGGTATGGGTTTATCTCCTAAGAACCAAAGCTGAGGTGTTCCAGCATTTTCAAACATTTCATGCTATGGTGGAAAGGGAGACCGGAAAGAAGCTGAAGTGTCTCCAAACAGACAATGGAGGTGAGTACACGTCAAAGGAGTTTAAAGCCTACTATGCTACTCGCGACATTCGACATGAGAAGACTGTTCCTGGAACCCCACAACACAATGGTGTAGCCGACAGAATGAACCAGACCATTGTGGAGAAGGTTAGATGTATGCTCAAAATGGCAAAGCTGCCAAAGCCATTTTGAGGCGAAGCAGTTCGTGTTGCTTGCTATTTGATTAACAGATCGCCGTCAGTTCCAGTGAATTTTGAAATTCCAGAGAAAGTATGGTCTGGAAGGGAGATTTCTTACTCTCACTTGAGAGTGTTTAGGTGCAAAGCATTTACACATGTATCCAAGGAGCATAGACAGAAGCTGGATGATAAAGCTACTCAATGTATCTTTATTGGTTATGGAGATGAAGAATTTGGATACAGATTATGGGATCCGAAAAAAAAAAAAGGTCATTTGAAGCCAAGATGTGGTATTTCAAGAAGGCCAGACCTTAGAAGACTTTGGACAACTAGTCAAACCCAAAGTTAATAATGTTTTAGAAATTATTCCCAATCCTATACCATCACAGCATGCCACTCATGAAAAAGAGCTACTGCAGCATGCAGCCAATGATGTAGAGTTGCAAGATGAATTGCTAGAATAAGAAGATCTAGAAGAAGAGGGTGTGGAGCAGGAGGAGCCACAACCCCCTCCGCCAGAGACTGTTGGTTCACAGTTGCGAAGATCAACAAGAGAGTCTAAGCCGTTGTCAAAATACCCTGCTTCTGATTATATTTTTCTTACTGATGAGGGGGAGCCACAAAGTTTTCAAGAAGCTCAAAATTATAAGGAGAAGAGTAGTTGACATCAAGTTATGCAAGAAGAGATGCAGTCCTTGTAGAAGAATCATACTTATAATTTGGTAAAACTTCCCTAGGGTCGAAAACCATTGCAGAACAAATGGGTGTTCAAGTTGAAGAAATATGGTAGCAGAAAGCTAGTCAAGTATAAGGCTCGATTGGTTGTCAAAGGTTTCGGGCAGAAAAAAGGTATTGATTTTGATGAAATCTTCTCGCCAGTTGTGAAATGACATCCATTCGAGTAGTTTTGGGACTAGCAGCCAGTTTGAATTTGGAACTTGAACAGATGGATGTAAAGACGACATTTCTCCATAGAGATTTGAAGGAAGAAATTTACATGGAGCAGCCAGAAGGTTTTGAAGTAAAAGGGAAAGAAAACTTAGTCTGCAGATTGAAGAAGAGTCTTTACGGCCTCAAACAAGCGCCGAGACAGTGGTACGAGAAGTTTGACTCATTCATGGTGGGTCATGAGTACAAGAGAACTGCTGCAGATCAGTGTGTCTATGTTAGGAAATTTCCCGATGGAAGCTTTATCATACTCCTGCTCTATGTTGATGACATGCTAATTGTTGGACAGGATGCCACAGTAATCAGATCACTGAAGAAGGAGTTATTACAGTCCTTTGACATGAAGGACCTAGGCCTTGCACAGCAAATGTTGGGCATGCAAATTGTGCATGACAGGAAAGCCAAGAAATTATGGCTGTCACAGGAGAAGTACGTTGAACGGGTGATTACGAAGTTCAACATGAAAGATTCCAAGCCAGTCAATACTCCGCTAGCTAATCATTTCAAGCTAAGTAAGAGTTCTTGTCCCTCTTCTACTAAAGAAAGAGAAGAGATGGAGACTATTCCCTACTGATCCATTGTAAGGAGTTTGATGTATGCAATGGTGTCTACCCGACCAGATATTGCTCATGCTGTTGGAGTAGTAAGCAAATTCTTTTCCAATCTAGGAAAAGAGCATTGGGAAACAGTCAAGTGGATTCTGAGGTACCTTAAGGGTACGGCAAAAATGTGTTTGTGCTTTAGAGATGCTAAACCAGTCTTGGAAGGCTATATGGATTCAGATATGGCGGGAGATCTTGATGGTAGAAAATCTACATCAGGATTTATGTTCACTTTCGCAAGGGAAGCTGTGTCTTGGCAGTCCAAGCTGCAGAAGTGCGTAGCTTTATCCACAACTGAGGTAGAATACATTACCACAGCGGAAGCTGGGAAAGAGATGTTATGGTTGAAGCGGTTTCTCCAAAAGTTTGGATTAAAGCAAGAAAAGTTCACAATACATTGTGATAGCCAAAGTGCCATCGACCTAAGCAAGAATTCGATATACTATTCTCGCACAAAGCACATTGATGTTCGGTATCATTGGATACGCGAAGTGATGGAAAAGCAGTTATTGGAACTAATCAAGATCTATACAGATAAGAATCCAACTGAAATACTTACAAAGGCGATCTTGAGAGACAAACTCGAAATCTGCAGAGACATTGCCGGGATGGACTTCAAGTGAGAAGTCAGTTATCCATATGGGCGTGGAGGGGGAGAATTGTTAGTCCACTGCCCAAATGGAGAAACCACTATAGATAGTGAAAGAAGATAGGTGAGGTGGCTCTCCCACTCTTCCACTCCACCAACCCCACTAGCTAGTGGAAGGGGTAGGTGGTGGCCAATCAGAGCCTCCCTCATTTGTGTATAAATGAGGTAAGGATGAAGAGCTAGTTAGAGATATAGATTGCAGTGTGTAATCTGAGAGAGATTGTAAGAAAAAACACAGAGTGTATGTGTAATTGAGAGTGTTATAGTGAGTGAGCGAGGTGTGAGTGGTGTAAACTCTCTCTGGAAAATTCTATAGTAGATAGCTCTCCGTGGACGTAGGTAATTGCCGAATCACGTAAATATTCTTGTATTATTGTGTATGATTGATTTCTGGTGTCTCACAGTCCCAATATAAATTAGCTCATCATAAACGAGGGCTTTGGGGCCACGGAACCTAAAGAATGTAAAGAAAATCTCCTGTCCACAATTGATGGGCAATTCACCATTTGGCAAGCAATGGCAACCCCATTCGCATTATATTTAGAATTCATTTGGAATGTGAATTGATTTTTTTAATTTTTTTATCTTTTTGTAACTAAAATAGTCAAAAAATCAAAAACTTAAGCTCTGTTTGTTTGTGTTTTTGAAATATGATTCTACATAGTGATTTCAGAATGGTGTTTAGAACGTGTTTTCAAAACACGTTTCCAAAACTCTGCAGAGTTCTCTGCACAGCCGCGCTTTTCAGATTTTTTGTTTTTCAAAATTTTGTCTTACCGGACGTTCGGCCGAATGACCGGAATAGTAAATTTTTTTTTTTTTTTTTTTTTTCAATTGATTTACATAATCGAAAAAAATATTTTCTGAAATTTTTAAATTTTTTTATGTGTTTTAAAATAATTTTGAATTGTATGTTTAGTTATGAGTTATAAATTTTTATATCACATATCAAATGTCACATCAACAATTCCCCACTCAAATCAAAACTATTTTCAAAACTCTTTACCAAATAAATTTTCTACACTCAAATCATAATTCTACAACACACAAACTCAAAATACAACTCATACTCTCAAATTACATTTACAAAATTCTACCAAACACTACCTTAACATGTCAAACGAAAGCTTAATCATCATCATCTTAAGCATAAATCAGGCACAAATTTATCCTTGTAAACCACAGTAAAAAATTTAGTATAAGGGCTTTGGTTGGTAGCTCAAAAAACTGTGGCCCTAATGGCCCTAATTTTCATATCAGGTAAAAAAAAAAAAGAAAAAAAAAACAAACTTACCCAAAAAGAAAATTAGGGCCATTAGGGCCACAATTTTTAGGGCCACAAAACATTTTTCTTAGTATAAAAAGATCTTCACAGGACATCCTCATTGTTTTGCATTTTCCAAGTAGTAGTACTACATCAACACGGCAGGGAAAAGAAATCATGATGTGAACTCATATACGAGTGACTAGAGTTATCAACTCTAATGATGTGATAATACATAAAAAAAAATATATATATATATATATTTGGAAAAAAAAACAAAATACATCATCACAGACCAAAATATCAAATCATTACACAGAGTCCACCTCTTGAGCTCCTCATTTAAAAGTCACAAGCATTTTTATTCATATACTACCCAACTACTGAATTATCATCCACCAAACCCTTAAACTAAGATACAATCAAATCCACGTCAATATTCAGAAAAATAGTTTCACTCTCTCCAACAACACAAGGCAATATCTGGCAGTTATACCATGAAAAATGGGGCCAAATTGACACCAAGTCAGTTTGGAAAAAGCATGGGTATAATAATTCAATGACACCTTCAATTATAAGACAGGTCACATGCTCGGTGCAACTTCAGCTTTTCCCTCCGGAGCATTTTCCACCTTACTTGCCTCATGTTTTTCTGGCTTTACTTCCCCTCCTGCCTCTCCTGCATCTTGCTCTTCTGGCATTGCCATTTCATCATCTACATAGAATGAGTAAATAAATAAATACTGTCTTCCACCAACACATACAATTCCCAAAAAATGAAAAATTAAGTAGAAGAATACCCCATTGATTATATAGAACAGGGGAGGAATCTTTAGCCTTATGTTACCTGGAACGTGGATCGTTTCGGTACATGGAATGGGAACGGGAGCATGGTACACCACATGTTCTAAAATGTGGTACGATAGGGGTAGACTTGTATATATTATACTTGAGAATGTAAGGTACTTTTAGAATAATTTTTTTTTAACTATTAGATATCCAACAAAATGTAATATTTTCTATGAGCATTATGACCCATTTTTTAATTTTTTATCTTGTCAAAACTTAACTCACCTTAGATTTCAATTTGTTATATTTGAATTTTTTTCCCCTAAGGCAACATTTAAAGACATATATTGAAAAAAAAACTTTTTGGATCACTTTGAAACACTAAATTTACTGTTTTGGAATGGAAGTGTACCATGTTCTGGAACGTGCGTACCAATACATAATTCGCTAGGGTATTAGCGTTTTTTAGTAACATAGCTTTAGCCATGGATACAATACAACACAATATGATATGCTGATATGGCATTTTTTAAAGAAAAAATAAGACAACTATTTTCCACAATCTACAAATTGGAAAAGAAGTGTAAAGAATCAAGTCCTAATAATCTATTTTATATGTGTCTAGTTTCTTGTTGCTCTCTGTTTACGTCTTTTCTCTCTCTATAGGTCTTGTTCCTAATAGTTCGGTTGTTTTCTCTAGGCTAATGTTAAGGGGTTCTCCAGGTATGTATTTTCTTTTAGCCAAAATCTCTTTCTAATGGAATGAAGTCATTGAATTTTGCACCCTACATATTTTACAATACTCTGTTCATAAAGATATTGCAAATTTTTTGTTTTAAAGGAGATTTTCACATGTCATACAGTCATGACAGTTTTTTAATTTCAAGTGTTCATTTGGTAACTTAATAGCTTCAATGGGGTGGTATCGTTGAGAAAAAATTGATGCTGGCTACCCAAGATTGCACCAACACAATATGGGTTACACGTACAAAACCTGCTGATCAATTGGTGAAAGTTATACTTTCAGTTTCAGTAACTCCACGCATGTATTATACATGTACAGTCCATTTGAACTATACACAACAAATATTGAAGTAACTCCCTTTATGTACAGCCCTTCTATTTGAACTAGAGTACATATACATGTCAACAGTGCGAATATTTCAAAATTTGGAAAAATGGTGCAATAAAACATCAAAGTACTTGTAATATATGAAAGCATGCATGAACAATTAAGATGTGTTGAACAAGCATTTATGTGAACCTCAAAGCTCAAGTGTTCCAATCAAACGTGGCTATAAAACTATACTTATTCAACACCAAGCAATCATGGCACACTGTTTTCTATCCTATTAATTAAGATTGAATGCATTAACAAAGCACATCCATCAAGATATGTACTACTTGATCTCTACATCAAATATTTTTTTATATTTAAATTTACTATTACCTTCATCACTGTAATCAAGGTCATCACCCATGCCTCCCATGTCACCAAATTTCTGTAAATGCATTAGTAAGTTAAAATTCAGCATTCAAAATAAAAAACCCACAAGAAATTTTAAAACTAGGCCCAACATCCTTACCGAAAAATCCATCCCTCCCAAATCTAAGTCAGCAGGACCTACGCAAAATAAGTGGATTTCAAAATTATTGACAAATGAAGACCATATTTTCAAAATCATGTAGAAAAGTTTGATGAAATGTGTGAATTGGATGGAAGAATACCAGTATCATCATCTTCATCCACCCATTTGTCCCAATCTACTTTCACATAGTGTGGCACCTTGTCATCTCCACGTGATAGTTTCTTCCACCATTTCATCTCAGCTTTCTCCAAAACGCAAAATATACTCCTCATGCCTACATTTATTTTACTTTCCTGCAAGAATAAGAATCAGAAGTAAAGCACAGAAAAATAAATCATAGAAAATATTTAAGAAATAATTTTTCATATGCATTACTCTAGCCACTACACATACACTTCATCCCTCAACGGATCTCCTCAAACACCTAGAAAATTCTACATAACCATAACAGTGTAATTCCAAAGATGGAAATATTCCATTCTAAATTATTTCTAACGGACCCACTTCCCACAACCTCACAAAGTCAAGAGTAACAGGACAAACTAGGGGGGTAAACCCTCATTATCAGCTCATGTAATCACATGCCAGAGGTGCAGTTCAGATCCAAACATCATTTACATGTCAGACTCATTGCAAACATTCAGAAAAAGTCAGTCACTAACAGTATCAATAATCAGCAAACCATGCCTTACCTCTACATTAACCTTGTCAAAAAGGTCCAACTTCAGTTCATAAAGGTGGTTCTCTGCTCCAGCACTAGCAGAGAATATAAAACTTCCATCAGGCTCAAGCTTAACCTTTGCATTCTTTGCATCTGGCAATAGCACCGTGATATAAACCTTGTCAAGCCTCTGAGCCCACTTCACCTCGGGATGCCGACTGAAAATTTCAGAACATATGAGAAGAGAGGTAATCACAGGAAATAGTATCTAGAGTGAATCTCTAGTAAATGAGTTTGGGGAAATTTTAATTTCGAATCATCATCTTGAACCAAGACAAGTAATAATAAACTTACTTTTCCTTCTCAAACAACGATCAAGTAATAATAAACCCCTAAATTAACATACATGAATGACCTTCTACTCTTAAACAATTAAGACATTCAACAATGCACAAAAAGGGGGTCCCTCCAAAATAATTGCACACAACAAATTGAATCAGATCAAGTTGTAGCAAAATATCAGCAATACTGTTCAAATTGAATAAAGATCAAGTTTTAAGCACACAGTTCTCACATGACCAAGAAATAGGGTTCTTAGCAATGCAACAAACCCATGTCAATAGTTCACTTTCATCCTTGTATGGCCAGTACCAATTCTTTGCACCTCTCAAAGGACCATATTTTATTTTCCAACTAAAACAAAGCAACTAACAACACTAAATCTTAAATCAAGTCAAGTAGTAAACTGACTTTTCCTTCTCAAACAACGATCTAAGAAGAAAATGAAAATAAAAAACCACCCAATAAAATAAATGGTAAGTACAAATTTTTTAGGAAAAAAAAATAAAAAATAAAACAGTGCAACTGCAAACCCCAAAATTATTAATTTCACATATATGAACGATTGCACTCTTACAATTATCACATTCAACAGCGCACAAAAAGAGGGTCCCTTCCAAAAAAAAAAAAAAATACACTTTCATAGATAAGGGAGTACAGAGCCATAATGGCGCTACAAAGTGTAAATGCTAACTATAAATAAACAATTACCACGAACATATTTGGCGAACAAAATTAAGAGACTAATAAATCAAACTTTCGCTTCACCATTTACCAAACGAGAAATGAATGACACCCATTGATCATTTACAAGCTCAATAGAATATTCTACCGTTAAGAAGCATTTTCTCTGCCCCAATTTTCTCGGCATCCAAACGGAGTCAGAGAAATAGAAGTGCAAGAATCAAAACACACATTTACAACTACAAACCAATCCAAATATAATCGTGAAAGAAGAAAAAAAAAAAAAAACAAACAAAATAGATTAATAATTTAAAAAAAAAAAAAAATAGGGATGAACAATGTAGAGATCACAAAGCAATCGAAGATGAGAGAGAGAGTACCTCGTCATCTTTCTTCTTCTTCTTCACTCGAAAAACCTTAGCTATCTTCTCTTCTAAACCCTTGTGGAAAGAAACTTCTGGAATGTTGAGAAAAGCACAAAAGGCGTGTGTTGCAAGTTGGGGGGATCAGAGGGTATACAGAAGAGAGTTCTGGAAAGAGTTGATGCTATGGATCAACGGTCCAGATTTTGGATTACACGAGACCTATCACTTTAATTTTTAAAAGAGTTATGTTAGAGATGCTTAATAAACTACTAAATATTTTATCAAACTTTTTATACTTGCGTGAGATTTACACATATATAATTTGTGTAAATTTTACACTCGTAATGAGCTATTTAAGTAAAAATGAATAATGTATTTAAGTTTCACAATATTTTCTTTTTTTAAATTATAAAAACATATAAAATATTTATATGTGACATGTTTCACTTTAACAGAGCATGCATCACTTTTGACATGTTTCACTTTAACTGTTCTGATTGTAGGTCTAACTTACACAATTTTATAATTGAAGAAGTTATTTTTATGATTTAAAAAATAAAATAATATTTCTTAATAATTTAAAAATTTTATTTGTATATTTTTGTAATTAAAAAATTAAAATAATATTTTGTAATAATTTAAAAGATAATAAAAATTATTAGTTGATTTTGGATCAATTCGTGACTAGGTTAATCATAAACGACTTGACTTCTCTCCAGCTCCATATCGGATTGGAGGGTATTGCTGGGCCCGTGGGGGCCCATCATGGGTCCTGTTTTGATAATCTGAACCGCTTGATGTATAAAACTCGTCGAGCACTATATGCTTATAAAAAATTACGTTGATCGGATATCGATAGCTACATGATCAAATCAGTTTTGTATAAAAAAATGGATGATAAAAAAATAAACGGTTGACAGAAATCTGATCTGATGAAATAGCTATTGATATCCGATCAACGTGATTTTTTACAATCATGTAGTACTCGACGAGTTCTACACATTGAACGTTTCGGATTATCGAAACGGGACCCGTAGTGGGCCCCCACAGGCTCAATAGTACCCTCTAGTTTGATCTGAGACTAAAGGGAAACCATTCTCAATCACAAACTTTCATACCTCTCATATTTTTCAATCACTCAAGCCTCGTTTGTCAATAATATATTTTAGTTAAAAAGTTAAAAAGTCACTATAAATTGTCACGTCATTCTCTACTTTTCTACACATATTTTCATAAAAAATCAAAAAACTACTAAAATAATTTGTTATCAAACGAGACCTCAATATAAAACCGTGGACTCTGTCCTTACTATTAGTTACAATATATGTCACTTACTATTTTATTTTATTTTTTTGATTCATGGGAATAAGTTAAACAAAGAGTTTCAAACAAAGTAGTCCTGGGATAAGTTAATCCCTTACAGAGTTAGCATTCACCATATCAGTGATAAGAAAAGATAGAAGAGAGCTAGGTGGGTTCCCAAGAAACACAGGATGTTCTTGTTGATTAACTTCAATGTTGGCCAAAGCATCAGCACTGTGGTTTTCTTCTCTGGAAGTATGTTGGATAGAGCACTGGCACTTACTGAGAAAGAATTTGGCATCTTCAATAATGGCTCGATAGGGTGAAGTATTGGAAGCACCTTCTCTGAGCATTTCCATTGCATTTTGAGAATCAGTTTCAATAATGATGTTGGACAGCTCTTTTTGCATAATGATGGTCAGCCCTCTGTATATTCTCCAGATTTCTGCTTTTAGGCTAGTGCAATGGCCTAAGTACCCATGATAACCCCATATCCAATAGCCAACTTCATCTCTGAGTAGTCCACCATAGCCTGGCTGTCTTGGGTCACCTTTGGAGCATCCATCAGTGTTGAGTTTAAGTTTTCCTGCAATGGGACAAGACCAAATAGTTAGTACAGGGTTTATGTAATTTGGATTGAGGATATTCTGAAATGCTTGTTGAGTTGCCCATACTTGCTCTAGAATGAGTTTGACACTGATAGATAGGGGTTGAGTGTGGTTCTCAAAAACTACTTTGTTTCTTTCCTTCCAAATATTCCAAAGTGCTGTTATGAAGACTAAGGGCCATTGTATTTCATTGACTTGCACCTTACTTTTAATGTTAGTTTTGATCCAATCCTGAATTGAAGTAGATATGCTTTGTTGCCTCCAGCTGGAGTCTCTCAGAAGTAGCTAAACAGATTTTGCTTTAAGACAACCTCTGAGAAGATGGATGATGTCTTCCTTACTGCACTGGCATCTGGGACATGTGTCAGTCAAGAAGAGATTTCTGATTAGCCTATGGTGATTGGTTAGGAGTTTATTTTGCACCACTAGCCACATGAAGCTTTTAATTTTTTGAGGAGCCTTCATCTTCCATAGCCACTACCAGTCTTCCCCATTGCTAACCTGTCCTGAAAGGGCCTGGTATACTGCAGCAGTGGAGTAATTACCATTGGTAGAGCCTTTCCAAATTGGGCCATCATAGAATGTCACATACCTGGACCTGAATATAGTGAGAATATCTTCCTTGTCTTATTAAGATATGACTGTTTCAATAGAAGATAGGTTCCATTGTCCCTCATCATCTAGAATAAAACTAACTGTAGTGGTGTTATTAATAAGAGGTCCTTGGTATTTGTTTCAAAGAGGCTGTGATCCACACCACCAGTCAGTCCATAATGAGATGTTCTCCCCTGTACCCACATTCCACTTGATGTTTTTATCCAAAACATCCCTATTCTTGATAATTCCAAGTGTGAGAGGCTCTTCTTTTGGTTGGCCAGTTGGGTAAAGTATTATTCCTAAGGTATTTTGTTTTGAGAACTTTACACCGAAGGTCCTTAGCATTACCAATTAACTTCCAACCTAATTTGGAGATAAAAGCAGAATTTTGCTCTCTAGCTTTCCTGATACCAAGCCCACCATGCTTTTTGTTTTTACACACTTGGTTCCAATTAACAAGATGAATTTTCCTAACCCCATCAGTGTTACCCCATAGAAAATTTCTATTCAGCTTATCAATGTGGTCACAAACATGTCTGGGGATTTCCAAGGTTTGCATCAAGTGGTTAGGTATAGTAGATGTGACAGATTTAACTAGTGTAGTTCTACTAGCTAAGGACAGGTTCTTGGCTTTCCATCCAGAAAGTCTTTTGGACATTTTCTCAATGACATCCTTTATGAGAGCCTTATTAATTCTGTGGTGGAGAATGGGTGTGCCTAGGTAATTACCTAAGTCATTAGTCAAATGTAAGCCACACTTATGGCTGTGAGGGAGGGCTTCCTTATGAGAGAGGTTTGGAGAGACAAACATTTTTTATTTAAGCTGGTTAACTTTTTGACCAGACATGTCACAAAAGTTAGAGAGAATTTCTATAATATAATCATAATTTCTATCATTAGCTTTGGCAAACAAAATGAGATCATCGGCAAAAAATAGGTGGGAGATAGAAGGGCCATCCTTGGAGGCCTTAAGGCCCTTCCACCTGCCACTATCAGTTTGAATTTTAATCTGATTTGAAAGACTTTCCATGCAAAGAACAAAGAGATAGCGGGAGAGGGGGTCTCCTTGACGGAGGCCTCTTCCCATGTTAATGTTGGGGAGAGTCTCTCCATTCCAGATAATAAAGGATCTAACAGTAGAAATACAGCTTATAATAAGGTTAATCCAATCAGAATTGAGGCTAAATTCTTTAAGAGAATGTTGTATAAAGTCCCAGGATAGCCTATCATAAGCTTTTTCCAGGTCAAGTTTAAGAACCATACCCCCAGACTTGCCTTTCCTGAGCCTAAGAGTGTGAATAATTTCCTGGGTAATGATAATATTATCTGTGCTAGTTCTGCCAGATATAAAACTGCTCTGGTTAGGACTGATGAGGTCAGGGAGAAGGGGTCTAATTCTGTTGACAATGATCTTGGTAATGGCCTTATAGGTGACATTGCAAAGGCTAATAGGCCTGAATTGTTTAATGGTCTCAGGGTTGTCAAGTTTAGGTATGAGGACTATCTGAGTTTCATTAATATCCTAAGGGACAAGTTTATTTTGAAAGTAGGTTTTGATGAAATGATAAAATGAGGGGCCAACAATGTTCCAATATTGATGATAAAAAATAACTTGAATGCCATCTTTGCCTGGGGCTTTAAAAGCTTTGATGTTCTTGACAGCCTGCCAAATTTCAGAGTTGGAAATGGGAGCTAAGAGCGTATCATTATCTTCGGGTGTGATTCTAATTCTAGCAATATTATTCCACCCCTCAACAATGGAAGTCTCTTCAAACTTGAAAAGGTTAGTAAAGTGGTCAATGATGTGGGCTTTAAGGTCATTCATACCAGTAATCCAATTGCCCTCCTCATCTTTAAGAACATTAATTTTAAGTTTCCTCATTTTGACAAGGGTAGAAATATGGAAAAATTTGGTGTTTTTGTCCCCCAAAGTCAACCATTTGGATCTAGATTTTTGAAACCAGAGGATTTCTTCTTGAAAAAGAGTGTTGTTGTACTAATTGACCAGATCCTTTTCTAAAAAGTGTAGATTATGAGAAAAGGCAAGTGCTTGGTGTAGACACCCCATTTTTTACCGACCTTAAGACTCAGACGTCATCGTTTGTGCACGCGATGATTGCGTATGTTTGTGCTTGTTTCGAGCGCCCGAAGGTCTTAACTAAGTGCCTTGTCTTTGAACCTCTAAACCCTTTGTGTTTTGGCCTTGTTTTTAGGCCAAACCTTGGTGCCTCTTGGCTGAAGGAGAGTGGGGCCTTGCCGGCCACTTTTGGCAGTTGCCAGCCATTTTTTCTCCTTGCCAGCTAGTTAGAGTGGTCGGCCAGCTAGTTGAAGTGGCCGGCCGGCCACTTAACTGGCTGGCAACCAATTTTTCTCCTTTTTAGATATTTTCAGATCTTTTGAGCCAGCTATGGCTCACTGGACTCATCCTCCATACACGTGTATGGAGGGATTGAGCAAGCTTTTTGGCTTGCATTGCCTATATAAGGGGAGCTTCCTCCCCCTATTTGAGAGTTCAGATTTTTTTAGAGCAAAAAAATCTACTCTCTGTCTAGAATTCTCTCTCTCTCTCTCTCTCCCTCTCTCTCTCTCTATATATATATTTTGTGCTTGAAAGGGCTTGAAAGTGAGAATTCTTGGTGCATTTGCAAAGGGACTCTTGATCAAACACTCCTACCTTGGAGCTGAGGTTTCTTAAGGTTTGTTTGGAGCTTTTTAAATTTGGTTTTGGCTTAGAAGTGCTGCTGTGGCTGTTGTGCTTCAAGGGTAAGCCATCTTCTCTTTGAAGCTTTGTTTTTGTTGCTTACTTAGCCACCTTTGCATGCTATTTTAGGCCTAGCTTTCAACTACAAAAACCTTTGTTTTTAAGTGTTAAAAATGGTAGTTTAAAGTGTTTTTGGAGTTAGGGGTGTTTCACCCTCTTTGGTGGCTTATTTGCTAAGCTTCTTGCGTTCTTTTAAAGCTTTTGAAATTATCTTGTTTTGGCCTTTTAACCACTGAATTCCAGAGGAATTTCAGTAGTGAAAAACTTGTTTTGAGGTCCCAAATAGGAGGGGGTGGTCCCCCATCCTCTTGTCTTGTTAGCATGTGTTGTTGGCCTACCAAATGAGCATGTGTTTCTCCCTTCTTGAGACTTAGTTTGAGCATGTTTTTGTGACTTTTTGGACCTACTATAACTTTGTTTTTGGCTGGTTTGGTCACTTCTTGCATGCTTCATACACTTGTAGTGTAATCCTACTTGCTAGCCTAACATGCTTCATGTCTTAGCCTATAATTTTAGCATGTATTGGCTCTACTCCAGCATGTTTTTGGCCATTATTTAACATAATTTAACTCTAATTTTGGTTGGTTGGGTCACCTCTTGTTTGGTTTTAGCACTTGTAGTGCAATCATGCTCATTAACCTAGTGTACTTGGTGATTTGGCTTCCCATTCTAGCTTATTTTGGCTACACTTCAACATGTTTTTGGCATTGTTTTGACATGCTTTAGGACTGTTTTGAGTGGTCTTGGTCATGTACGGTTTGCCTTGTATAGCTATAGCATGATAGGCTTTCATAGTCTTGAGTTTTGAGACCCCTAGCATGCCTTATTTGTGATGTTTGTGTGATATGGCACCATTTGGTATGTAATTTCAAAGTCTTTGCCATGCTTCCACTTAAATCATTTTTTCATAGCTTTTGTGAGTTGTGCCTTATGCCTTGCTTATGAACCAATTTGTATGTATGTTTGTCTAAGCTTTTGGGCTTAAATCTCAACATGTTCATGCCACTGATTTGGCATGTTTTAGGTCTGTCCATAGCTGGTTTTGTTGTTTGAGCTCGATAATGTATGCTTCTAGTGTAATACACTTCACTAGCTTTGATGCTTTATGCCTCTAACATGCATTACATGAGTTGTTTGCATGATTTTGAGTCACTTAGCATGTTATTTCAGTGTTGAAATATGTGTCATTGCACTCCATTGTTTCAAACTTTCACTCTCTTTGAAAGTGGCCTTAAGCCCCTTGTTGGCTTGTGCATGAACTTAAGGCATTCATGCCTATTGGTTTTGATCCTCCCTTGAGGATTTCAACTAACCAATAGCATGATACTTCATTCATGCTCAAGACACTCGAAGCTTAGGTCATCTTTCAAATTAGAGGACTTTTCACAATTGGACTTAACCAATTAAGGAATGGTTTGGTAATGTAAATGAGTAAACAAGAATGAGCCAAGTAAAACATGTCAAGATAAAATATGTGTTGCATTGTATGTGTTTGGATCGGACGTTAATCCAAACACGAGAAACGAGGGGCGTTCCATACTCAAAGTGATTAAACGTGCCTCATTTCTTAGTCACCGACATCCTTGATCATGCATGATAGGGTGGAGGCTCTTCGAGTCATTTGTGCATTCACTAACATTGTGCAAGCTTGACTCTTTGGCCATCATGCATTAAGATGCTTGGTTGGTGGCTCAAGAGCCGAGTGCCACGCTCCTTTGAGCTTGAGACATGATAAGGAGTGTGGCAGTACACACATTGTCTTAGAAATACATTGTTGTGCCTCTATTGTTCTCTGTTGTAACAAAACCAGCAGTCTGCAGAAAAAACTAGCCGACCAGCCAGTTTAACTAGCCGGCCGGCTAGTTTTAGTGTCACGACCCCACTTCGCCCATAGTAGAATGGTGCCGTGATAGCCAGTAATCTGAGATTACCAAAGGCCAACTTACAATGATTCACACACAATCAGAGTATACATATAGAGCTTACATGTACGGAAGCAATAAATTTAAGTATAAGTAGTCCATAAGAGCTGTACATAGATCAAATGAAATGACATACATCTTAACATGGTTTAACAACTTGAATACAAATAAAATAGGGTACAAGATACATCTTGATCAAAAGGCTTCTCGAGCCGACATATACAAAATACATGAAATACAAAGCTAAGAAGTATAATCTTCAAGATGCTACAAAATATGAATCCAAAAACATCTTGCAAAACACATCTAGGCGTCACCGCTTTCTTGCTCGCCACCTACATATACATAAGGAGAGGGTGAGCTTGGATACTCAGTGAATGATATTAGTAATAAAGGTTTGAATGAATGATATCCGAGATCTTTTCCAAAACAATACATATCATAACTTTACAAATCAAAGGAGGTGAACCAAGTTCATCCATCAAATCTTTCAAGCTTCTTGGATGTTAATAACATCTACATAATACCAAACGATGATATTCCGGACAAACAAACCCACGCGGAAAACCGTCAGTGGCAAAATAAGAGAGATATCTCAAACAATGGTGCAGTCGCATTATAGTCCCCTGGCACTAAGGACTTTCAAAACAAGGGTGCAGTTGCATTATAGTCCCTTGGCACTAAGGACTTTCACAACAAGGGTGCAGTTGCATTATAGTCCCCTGGCACTAAGGACTTTCAAAACAAGGGTGCAGTTGCATTATAGTCCCCTAGCACTAAGGACTTTCCCAGAATGTCATCAAAACAAGATAATACTTGATACAAAATTAGGGATAATCATTCATGGTTGAACAAACACTTTTCCAAGATGAAACAAGGCTTTATCAAAACTTTATAACATAACTTTATTAAAAATACCACTCACATAGCTCTTCAAATGTCAGGGTTAAAGCAAGGGTCCAAGTCCTATAAACACATAATAAAGTCTACTGAATGCACTTCAAGAAGACAAGAAGAGATGCTCAAAGATGGGTATGAAATGCATTCTTAAAACAAGCTTTTCATGAGTGCAAATGATCCCGGCATTTCTTTCAAAACTAGGTCAAGTCAGAGCAAAACACGCTGGAAGTTAAAACACTGTTTTTCATCTCAGGAACATGCTGGGTACTAACCAGGTCTTTGCCGAGGTCCCACACCTCTTGGCCGAGGTGTGGTTACCAAGGCTTCGACGAACAGCTGACTGCCGAGGTGTTCATGCAAGATAGACTATTGGTGCAAGTGATCATGCAAGGTAGGCCAAGGTGAGATACGATGCTTGGCCTGAATGTGAGATCTAGGCAAGAGTGGTCTTGGCGACAACACCTAGGGAAGGGTGAAGTCTGGAAATCTGGATTTCCTTCCTCGAAGAACATGAACATGAAGAATCATAAAGAACATGAATGCTAAAATTATAACTTCTTTATTCAAAATCTGAGATTTCATGATATGAGTTCAAAAACATGGACCTGGGTACCCATACTTGAAGATCTTATGAAACAAACACAAAAACATGGATCTTGGTACAAACTTTCGGATTAAAACGTGGCTTTTTCTTCAAGAACACATGAACATCATTTTCTCTTTCTAAAACAACTTTAAATCAATGCATGGCTAAAAAATCATGCAAGATCATGCAATGCGATCGAATAAACATAAAGAATAACAAGAGTAAATCAAGAATCTAACCTCAACACTCGGATCAAACGGTTTAGACTCTAAGGATCAAGCTTGGAAATTTACTTCTCTCTCAAGAACTCCTCTCCCTCTCTTTCTAGGACAAAGATATGACAAAATGATATGTTTTCTCTACTGCCAGCAGACTTAACCCTCTGCTGGGACACGTGGCACCACCGGATTGGGTTTTCCTCAAAAGGTGACTGATTGACAAGACAAGAGCATGACAAAGTGTGGATAACAAGTAAGGTGACATGGGTACTCCGGCAGGTAATGACCTCGGATCAAGACATAGGCTTCGGCAAGTAAGGTCTCAATGATCTCGGCTGAAAAGGATAACACTTGGCCTAGCTGTGCCACAACTCGGCCTAGATGTGCCACACCTCGGTCTAGGTCATACCAGTCCAGGAACAAGATCACCAGGTGTAAGGCTAATATCTTGGCCTAGATAATACACATCTCGGCCTTGGTGATGAACACGTCGCCCTAGATAATGACATCTCGGCCAACATGCCAGGGTGAAGGTGGAGGTCAACCAAAGTGGTTCCAAGGTGGTCCTAGGTGTAAGAGGTTCAAAGGTAAAACCTAGGCTTAAGATGACCTCGGCTAAACACACACCAAACAAGGAACAAGGCATGCAACAACACTTAGATAAAACAAAACAGGATCTCATGAATGCAACTTAACAAGACAAAATCATACGAATGCATGTGAGCATGACTATGGCAAAGGGAGGGTTGTTACATCCTTCCCCCCTTAAAGAAGTTTGGTCCCCAAACTTGAGTTACCTTGCCCCACAAACAACTCTGGATGTCGGATCTTCATTTCTTCTTCCATTTCCCACGTGGCATCCTTGCCATAATGCTCTTTCCATTCAACTTTCACCATTGGTATTGACTTGTTCCTCAACTGCTTCACTTGCATATCAAGGATCCGTATCGGCTTCTCCTCGTAACCCAAATCTTCATTAATCACAATCCCGAAATGATCAATCACATGCAATGGGTCTCGAATATACTTCCTCAATATCGAAACGTGAAATACATTGTGGACTTGGCTTAGTTCTGGCGGCAAAGCAAGTCTGTAAGCAACGGGGTTAACTTTCTCAAGAATTTCAAATGGCCCAATATAACGAGGTGCTAATTTACCTTTCTTCCCAAATCTTGAAACTCCATTCGTCGGCGAAATCTTTAGGAATGCATGATCCTCAACTTCAAATTCTAACTCTCTTCTTCTCTGGTCGGCGTAACTTTTCTGTCGACTCTGAGCAGTTTTGATTCTTTGCTGGATAAGCTTAATCTTCTCGGTTGTCACTTGAACTAACTCGGGACCAATCAGAGCTCTGTCTCCTACCTCGGTCTAACATATCGGCGATTGACACTTCCTTTCATACAAAGCTTCATACGGCGCTATGCCAACTCTAGCTTGATAACTGTTGTTGTAGACGAATTCTACCAGTGGCAAATGCACTTCCCAACTTCCCTTGAAATCCAATACACATAGTCTAAGCATATCTTCAAGTGTCTGAATTGTTCTCTCTGTTTGCCCATCGGTTTGGGGATGAAAAGCTGTGCTAAACCTCAACTCGGCTCCTAAAGCTCTTTGTAGACTCTGCCAAAATCTAGAAATAAACTTCAGATCTCGGTCTGAAACAATGGATATCGGCACTCCATGAACTCTCACAATCTCGGTCATATACAATGAAGCAAGTCGATCGGCATTAAATATAGTCTTAACAGGCAAGAAGTGTGCTGACTTAGTTAATCTATCAACTATAACCCAAATTGAATCCATACCCTTTTGCTTCCTCGGCAACCCGATTACAAAATCCATGGAGATGTGTTCCCATTTCCACTCTGGAATTGACAAAGGTTGAAGAAATCCTGCTGGCCTCTGATGCTCTGCTTTCACTTGTTGGCAATATAGACACTAAGATACGAACTCGGCTATCTCTCTTTTCATATTCGGCCACCAAAAAGTTTGCTTCACATCTTGGTACATCTTGGTATTTCCTGGGTGAATGGCAAGTCTAGAACCATGAGCTTCCTGTAAAATTCTTCTTTTCAACTAGAGGACGTCGGCCACGCACAATCTTCCTTCAAACTTAAGTACTTGATTCTCAACGGTGTACCCTGACCTCGGCTTGGTGACAAATTCATCAATCACCCTTTTTAAGAATTCATCCTCCATCTGCCTGGTCTTCACTTCCTCAATAATAGTCGGCTCCACTGAAATCATTTTCTAAACATGCCAAACTCCTAACTAATTTCCTACTTAAAGCGTCGGCCACCGAGTTCGCTTTACCCGGATGGTACTGAATCTGCATATCGTAGTCTTTCAATAACTCAAGCCATCTTCTCTGCCTCATATTTAATTCCTTCTGGGTGAACAAGTACTTCAAACTCTTGTGATCTGTGAAAACTTGGCCAGAAGCTCCATACAAGTAATGACGCCAAATCTTCAAAGTAAATACTACGGCTGCTAATTCTAGATCATGGGTGGGATAGCTCTTCTCATGGGGTTTCAATTGACGAGATGCATATGCTATAACCTCACCCCCTTGCATTAATACACAACCCAGACCTTTATGCGATGCATCACTATAAATCTGAAATTCCTAATTACCTGACGGCAATACAAGAACTGGTGCAGTAACTAACCTCGTCTTGAGTTCTTGGAAGGCTGCTTCTCTACCCTCGGTCCATTCATATGTCACTCCCTTTTGAGTCAATTGTGTTAATGTGTAACAACCCTCATACTGATTACCGATTAATTACTGATTTGTTGCCGATTACTATGAAATTGAGACTGTTTATGACTGATAATTAAATCAACTAAAATACTGAACAGACTGATTGAAAACGGGAACTGAATTGACTGAGAGTGTGCCTATTGTATTGCATTTCCACCTGTTGGATTGTTTAACTATCTGTTCGTGTGTTTACGTTTAAACTGCTAATTGAAGGCCTCATCGGCGGCCAAACCGGAAATCGTTTAGTGTTTTATGATCGCCATAATTTATGTGGATTTATGGTATATTTAATTGAAAAATGATTTAGCATGATTAAACTGGATTAAATGTCAAATTACATGAATTGGGTTATTTACCATACTGCCATTGTTAGTGGGCCTTTATTATACTATATTTGAGCCTTATTATTCATTCTACAACAATTTGCTCGGCTCATTCTTGTGTTCTTAACCGACCAAAGAGAAGAGAGTGAGAGAAAATAGTGAGTTCATCTTGTTTCATCTTGGTTTGGCTTGAGACTTGAAGGAATTGTAGGAGATTGTCAAATTTGAGCTTCTATCCTTGAATTACAAGACCTAAGGTAGATCATTGATCTTCTTCATTGTATATTTGAGTTGATTTTTGCATGTTTCATGTTCAATTTATGAGCTAAGTCATGTTTTAAGCTTAGCATGTGAGATTGAAGCTTAATTGTTGCATGCATGTTGGTCTTAGTAAGTTTGAAGTTGATTTCATGGTCAAATGCCACATGCATGTTCATAATCATATTTAAATCCATGTTTTCATCTTGTTTTGAAAAGATTGAGCTCTTTGGAGCAAGAATTGGAGCTTTGGAATGGTTTTTATCCATGCATGTTCTATTTGAACATTGTTCTTGAAAAATGGTTTGAAAATGAGTTTGATTAAACACCCTTGGGCCTTGATTCCTTAAATTGAGTTTTGGAAACATGTTATTCTATGTGTTTAAAAGGGTTTTCCAGAAAATGGGCCCAAGAGGATCGATTTTGGTGTTTGGAAGATTGGTTTTGAGCTGGAGACTCAAGTCTGGAATTTCCAGATTTCAGTCGTCCGCTCGAGCGAAGGAAGTAGCGCTCGAGCGGAGAAATCGAGCTCCCAGTACCTTGACCTGTTTTACAGTCCGCTCGAGCGGAGTGATGCACGCTCGAGCGGGAAATTCGAGCATCCAGTATATTTTGTTGTACGCTCGAGCGGAAGAAATCACGCTCGAGCGGGTAATGTTTTTGCCTGTGCGCTTGAGCGGGTGAACCTGCGCTCGAGCGGGGAACTGTTTTTCTGAAAATTCTGAAACTGTTTTCTGAGTGCATCTTTGCATCCTCATTCCATTCTAGGCATTCTTAGGCCTAGTTTAAGGCATCTTAATAAGGATATAGATGTAGAACACACCAAGGCAAATTAGGGATTAAGTTATTGATCTTTCCCAACTGTATAGCTTAGTGTGTGTTCATCCTGTATACTGTGTAGGGTTGGCATTCCGAGGAGACGCTCTAGCTTACTGTAGCCCAGAACTCTGTGAGTAACAGATGTGTAAAGATATGTTCAAAATGGTTATCTTTTGAATACTGAATTAAACTGTTTACTGATCTGTTTACCAAACTGATATTATTTACTGAATGAATGTATGTCTTGTATTGTGAACTGTACTGTGGCATCCTTAGCAGACTGTTTACTGATACTGTTACAGAGATCTGTAGGTTCCCTTGTGGAACTGTACTGT
Organism: Camellia granthamiana; assembly: GCA_036172215.1. Taxonomy (NCBI): domain Eukaryota; kingdom Viridiplantae; phylum Streptophyta; class Magnoliopsida; order Ericales; family Theaceae; genus Camellia; species Camellia granthamiana. The sequence goes on from CM069914.1 coordinate 78,779,810, forward strand.
TTACTGATTGATGGCCATCACTACTGTTGGGTCTGTCAAGGCCCGGTCCTTTTGGACCTACTGTTATAGGCTATTGGATGTACCACATATAACTGTTTGACTGAAATACTGAAAGACTGAACTACTGTTTAATGAACTGTTTTCATTACTGTACTGTAAGGACATTCATTTATAACCTCTTTACGCTTTATGTTATTCACTGGGCTTTAGCTCACTGTTATATATATATGTAGGTGTCCAGGCACCAGACTGCAGCTAGGAGCGTCAGGCAAGCTTTTGTTTTGTCAGCCAACCACTGTGCCTCACTGTGAGGTTCCAAGTATAATCAAGCTTAGACTGCTTTTGGAGTGTCTTAGCCCTACCCAACTGTCATTGCACTGTATAGACTGTTACTGTACTGTATGGACTGATAGTACTGCACTGTACTGCACCGTTTACTGTAGTGTTCATAGGGATTAGGTCCCTGTTCTGACTGACTGCTAATATTGTGCATACTGTTCCGTACTGAGTGTAGGAATGCATGAAAATGTTTTTGGCATACAGATTTTCACAGCTCAATGGACACTAGTTATTTACTGTATTGGCTTCCGCCAGGCCCTGTACTCTGTTTTAACTGTATTACTGTTCAGCAGGCCTTCGGTAATCTCGGATTACTGGCCGGTTACGGTACTAAACCCATAGGGCCGGGTTTGGGTCGTGACATAACGGTACTGCAATCTTCGAGAAGTCCTTCACAAACTTCCTATAATAACCTGCCAAACCCAGAAAACTACGAACCTCGGACACATTAGTCGGCCTCGGCCAATTCACAACGGCTTCAACCTTGCTAGGATCAACTGAAATACCTTCTTCATTAATCACATGCCCTAAAAATGAAATGCTGGAAATCCAAAACTCACACTTGCTAAGCTTGGCATACAACTTCCTGTCCCTCAAAATCTGTAAAGCAAGTCTCAGATGCTTCTCATGCTCAACTTCACTCTTGGAATAGATCAATATATCGTCGATGAAAACAACCACAAACTCATCTAGGTATGGCTTAAAGACTCTATTCATCAAATCCATGAATGCTGCGGGAGCATTAGTTACTCCAAAAGGTATTACCAAAAATTCGTAATGGCCATACCTCGTCCGAAAAGCAGTCTTCTCAACATCCTCAGCTTTAACCTTGAGCTAATGTGTCACGACCCAAACCCGCTCCTATGGGTTTAGCACCATAATCGGCCAGTAATCCGTGATTACTGAAGGCCTGCTTAACAGTAAAGACAGTAATACAGAGTACAAGGGCTGGCGGAAGCCAAAATAGTAATAAAAGATGTCCAATGAGCTGTGACAATCTGAATGTAAAAAGACTTTTCTGCACATATTCACATTCAAAACCAAAACAGCATATACATACGACATATACAGACATTCAGGTTAGGGACCAAATCCTTACCATAACAGTACAGTGCAAGTCTAAACAATTATTACAGAACAGAGGCAAAAAAAAAGGGAAATCTAAAACACCCCAAAACAGCCTTGACTTGGCAGCACTTGGAACCTCGCAGTGAGGCACAATGGTTGGCTTGACCAAAAATGAAGTTAACCCGACGCTCCTAGCATCGATCCAGTGCCTGAACACCTACATATATATATAAATAGTGAGCTAAAGCCCAGTGAATAACAAATGCGTAAAGAGGTTAAGAATGAATGTCCTTTCAGTATTTAAAACAGTCATTTACAACAGCATATCAGTCATTCAGTCTGTGTCTCATATTTCATGCCATAACAGTCATTTAGAAACCATAGCAGTTATATGTGATACATCCAATAGCAAACAGTACAATAGGTCTTAACAGACCAAACAGTCAGTTGATGGCCATCATATCAGTAAACAGTAGTGGTTCCAAACAGGGGAACCGACAGAGATCTCTGTAACAGCAACAGTAACAGTATAATAACAGTAAATTGCTATGGATGCCACGAATACAGTTCACAAATAGGACAAACATTCATTCAGTAAGAAGAATCATTTCAGAAAGCAGTACAATTGATCATTCAGAAAATATTCATGGTTGAACATATCTTTACAACATTGTTACTCACAGAGCACTGGGCTATAAACGGTTAATGAGCGTCCTTGGATGCCAATCCTACACAGTTACAGAATGAACACACACTAAGTTACACACTTGGGAATCAATGACTTAGTCCCTAACTTGACTCGGTGTGGTTCTACATCAATATCCTCATTAAGATGCCTTAAACTAGGCCTAGGAATGCCTAGGATGAAATGAAGATGCAAAGATGTACTTAAAAACACTTTTCAGAATTTTCAGAAAACAGGGGTCTCGCTCGAGTGTGGCTTTCTACGCTCGAGCGGACATATAGACAAAGGATCTCCGCTCGAGCGTGACTTACTTCGCTCGAGCGGATTGTAAACTCAAGCAAAAGTACTGGATGCATGCAATTCACGCTCGATGGACGCTCGACCTCCGCTCGAGCGTGAGACACAAGTCCTCGCTCGAGCGTGCATTCCCTCACTCGAGCGGACTGTAAACATATGAAAAGTACTGGACACACGCATTTCACGCTCGAACGTTAATTTCCCCGCTCGAGCGGGATGTATGTACTCAGAGTGTACGCTCGAGCGTGGGTCCAAAATCTGGAATTTCCAGATTGAACCTCCAAGCTTAAATTTAACATTTAAAGCATCAAATTCGATTCTTTTGGGCCCATTTTCTGGAAAACACTTTAAAACTCATAATATAACATGTTTCAGAGATCAATTTGCAAAGTCAAAGCCCAAGGGTAGTTTAATTAAACACAAATCCAAACAAAACTTCATGAACATAATGTATATGTAACATGCAAGTGTTCAATTGAAATCAAAGCTTCAAATACTTGATCAAATGAGTTAATTCACTCAAAAACATGATGAATTCATGGACCATAGCTAGAATATAGACATGCATGTGAGGATTTCCATGAAATCAACCTCAAAACTCAACAATGTGTACATGCATGCATGGATTATACCCAATTCAACATCTTAAATCATATCTTGGCTCTAGACTTCAATATCATCCTAGACCATACAAGACACAACTTAAACTCATAATCAAGAGGATGAGTTTTTACCTTAGGTCTTGAATGTTAAGGTGTAAGAGCCTAATTTGTAAAACCTCTTCAATTCTTCAAATTTTCCTAGCCAAAACTTGTTGAAATCAAATCTCAAAACTCTCCCTCTCTCACTCACTCGGTTTTGGACTTGAGGAAAATAGCTGAAGAGTTATGATAATGCTAACATATATAAATCAAATAAATGGCTCATGAAAAAGTACACTAAGTGGCATTTTGGTAAAAAGCCAAACTAATGTAATTTAACCTTATTTAATCTAATTTAATCACTCCAAATCACATTTCAATTAAACATGCCATAAAATCACATAAATTCTAATTAGCATAAAACACTAATCAATTTCTAGTTCGGCCGCCGATAAGGCCTTCAATTTATAGTTCAAAACTTAAAACATGACCATATCAATTAATGGCAAACAGATAGAAATGCATTTAAATTAATACACTCAGGCAATCAGTTCAGAATTTTGGTTTAATCAGTCACTTATCATGTTCGGTCACAGTTTAGCAGTAATCAGAGGTGAGGGTTGTCACAGTCTCCCCTCCTTACAAAGAGTTTGGTCCTCCAAACTCGAATTACCTTCATTTTGGAAGAATACTGGATCCAGAGGGACTAGTTCAGGATACCGTTTCATCATATCGTTTTCTCTTTCCCAAGTGGCATAAACGCCACCGTGGTTTTGCTAATCCACTTTCACTAACAGAATTTCTTTGTTTCTCAACTTCTTGATTCGTCGGTTTACAACCTGAATAGGTCGTTCTTCATAAGTGTAGTCATCACTTAACACTACATCGGTAGGCTCAATCACATGGAAGGGATCCCGAAGATAATCCCTCAACATTGAAATATGGAAGACATTATGTATATGCTTCATTTCAAGAGGAAGCGCTACTTGATACGCCACCGGATTAATCTTTTCAATAATCTCATACGGCCCGACATATCTCGGTGCTAGCTTACCCTTCACTCCAAAACGAGTCTGGCCTTTCATTGGTGTCACTTTAACAAAAACGTGATCACCTACTTCATATTCGCTGTCTCGCCTTCGGACATCCGCATAACTTTTCTGTCGGCTTTGTGCGGTTTTCAATCTCTGTTGAATCAGTTTCACTTTTTCAGTGGTCTCATGTACAATTTCGAGCCCAAGAAAAGGCCCATCTCCTACTTCTACCCAGCAAATAGGAGATCGACATTTCCTGCCATACAAAGCCTCGAAAGGAGCCATACCAATACTCGAGTGAAAGCTATTGTTGTAGGCAAATTCAGCTAAAGGTGGATGACTTTCCCAATTTCCTTGGAAATCAAGAACACACATCCGCAGCAAATCTTCTAGAGTCTGGATGGTTCTTTCTGACTGGCCATTTGTCTGAGGATGGTATGCACTACTCAGTCTCAGTTCAGTACCCAATGCAGTTTGCAGACTTTGCCAAAATCTTGATGTGAACTTCGAGTCCCTATCAGAAACAATAAATACAGGCACTCCATGCAATCTAACAATCTCATCAATATAAATTATAGCCAATTTGTCCGCATTAAAGATTGTTTTGACAGGTAAGAAGTGAGCAGATTTAGTCAGTCTATCAACAATAACCCAAATCGAGTCCATATCATTACTGAAGCGAGGTAAACCAACAATAAAATCCATAGTGATATGTTCCTATTTCCACTCCGATATTGGTAAGGGTTGCAGTAAGCCTGCGGGTCGTTGATGTTCTGCTTTGACTTGTTGGCAATGAAGACATTTCGATACAAAATCAGCAATCTCTTTCTTCATTCCCGGCCACTAGAAATTCAGTTTCAAGTCTTGGTATATTTTCGTATTTCCTGGATGGATAGACAATTTCGAATTGTGGCCCTCTTGCAGAATTCTTCTTTTCAGTTCAGAATCATTCGATACACACAACCTTCCCTGGAATTTCAACACATTGTTCTCAAATTTGAAATCCAGCCTCGGTTTAGATTCTCGTTCATCAATGATCTTTTTCAAAAAGTCATCATGTTGCTGTTTCTCTTTAATTTCCTCAATCAGTGCCGGTTGAGCAGAAATAGCGGCTAAGGTTCCACCTTGTTCACGCAAAACAATTTCAACCTCAAAATTTTCAAGGTCACATAGCAATTTTTTCTGCCCGGTGAGTAAACAGGCTAAATTTCCAACTGATTTCCGACTCAGCGCGTCTGCAACGGTGTTAGCTTTCCCCGGATGGTACAAAATTTGCAAGTCATAATCTTTTATCAGTTCTAACCACCTCCGCTGCCTCATGTTCAATTCTTTCTGTGTGAAGAAGTATTTCAAACTCTTGTGGTCTGTATACACCTCACATGTTGCCCAATAAAGGTAGTGACGCCAGATTTTCAATGCAAATACCACTACGGCAAGTTCTAAATCATGGGTCGGGTAGTTCTTTTCATGCGGTCTCAGTTATCGGGAAGCATATGCAATAACTTTACCATTCTGCATCAAAACACATCCCAAACCCTTATAAGAAGCATCACTAAATATAGTAAATCCATCCGTACCTGAAGGTAAGGTGAGAATCGGTGCAGTCACAAGTCGAGTCTTTAACTCTTGAAAAGCTGATTCCCTCTGGTCAGTCCATTCAAATGATATCCCTTTTTGAGTCAATTGAGTCAACGGTAAGGCAATTTTGGAGAAGTCCTTCACAAATCTTCTGTAGTATCTGACCAGGTCTAAGAAACTTCGGACTTCAGTAACAGCAGTCAGTCTAGGCCAATTCACCACTGCTTCAATTTTCTGTGGGTCAACTGAAATGCCATCTTTACTAATCACATGTCCCAAAAACATCACGTTATCAAGCCAAAATTCACATTTAGTCAGTTTTGCATAGAGTTTTTGTTTTCTTAAGGTCTGTAAGGCAATGTTCAAATGACGTTCATGTTCTTCCTTGCTTTTGGAATAAATCAAAATGTCATCTATGAAAACAACTACAAATTCATCGAGGAATGGTTTGAAAATTCTGTTCATAAGGTCCATAAATGCAGCAGGTGCATTAGTAACTCCGAAAGGCATAACAAGGAATTCGTAATGTCCATACCTCGTTCGAAAGACAGTCTTTTCAATGTCCTCTGGTTTGACTTTCAACTGGTGGTATTCGGATCTATGGTCAATTTTAGAGAAAACCTGGGCACCCTGCAATTGGTCAATGTTCAATGGCAGTAAATCAATATACAAATGCGCATCTCCAACAATAATCTCACATGCAGGGTACATATAAGCACAAGTCATGGATCCCCCAATGGGTGAAGATACAACTAGCAAATAGTTCATGAGTTCCAGTGGTCTATTCAATTTTCGTGAAAAAGCATGCGAGACATATGAATGTGTAGACCCCGAATCAATCAGAACACAAGCATTTTGAGTACAGATTGAGAATATACCTGACACAATGGTCTCGGTATTCTGCACATCTCCCGGTACAAGTGCGAACACTCGGCCTTGCCTCATAGGCTCTTTTCCAGTAGCTTTGGGGTTGGGTTTCGGTGGAGCAGTTGATGCTGCTGCACTTGGTGCAGCTTTACTATTGCCTTGAGATGTGGAAGGGCAATCTTTAACAATGTGGCCTACCTTGCCACACCTGTAATAAGCACCAGAAATTTTATAGCAAACCCCTTTATGTCTCTTACCACATTCTGAACAGGGCGGTATAGAGCCACTCCCCTGACTGGAACTGGTTGTTGATCCTGTATTCTGCTTTTTGTTCGATGAATTATTTCGGCCTTTCTTGAACTTAAAGCCTCGTCTCTTACCGTGCCATTCAGTTCCCAGTGTTTCAGTGCCTCGATATTTGACTCGGCCATTATTGCTCGGTCAAGAACAACCACATATTTCAGTAATTTCAGAACATTGATTTTGTCAAGTATTTCAACATTAAGGCCGCCTTCAAACTTCCTGGCCTTTTTGTAATCAGTGTCCACCATGTGTGGTGTATACCTGGCGAGTTCGGTAAACTTTGATTCATACTCTGCTACTGACATGGTACCTTGCTTTAACTGTTCAAATTCAGTCACTTTACGATCCCTGACACACTGAGGAAAATATTTCTCAAAAAAGGCTTCCTTAAACTGAGCCCAAGTCATAACAGTGTCGGGGTCACGGGCAAGCATCCACCACCGTCTGGCCTCTTCTTGTAAAGTAAAGGTAGCCAGCAATACCTTGTGTGCCTCCGAACAAGGAAACACTTCGAACAATTACTCAGTTTCTAGAACCCATGCTTCGGCCTTTAATGGTTCAAGGCCTCCCTGAAAGGATGGTGGTTTCATTTTGCTGAACTTCTGTGTTAGAGCAATTATATCCTAATTAACATTCTGTTCGGGTTGAACTGGAGGAGGTGGGGGCTGTTGGTTCTGTTGTAGCCTTAAGGCCTCAATCAACAGTTCAGCTGTTCTTTCTAATCTTGTCATTCTGGCATCAGATGATTCTGTTTCATCGGCATTCCTTGCATTGTCCATTTCACTATATGCAATACAATGATAATAAACATAGCCAGTTGCATACTTAAACACATTAGCACATATATTCATGTCATGGCCACACACACTTTTTCAATGCTCATGCAATGCCCTAATCGCTTTTCTAGGACATCCTATAGCTCATTTGGACACGTGTGTGCGGCATATCGCTCTGATACCACTTTGTCACGACCCAAACCTGCCCCTATGGGTTTAGCACCGTAACCGGCCAGTAATCCGTGATTACCGAAGGCCTGCTTAACAGTAAAGACAGTAATACAGAGTACAGGGGCCGTCGGAAGCCAAAACAATAATAAAAGATGTCCAATGAGCTGTGACAGTCTGAATGCAAAAAGACTTTTCTGCACATATTCACATTCAAAACCAAAATAGTATATACATACGACATATATAGACATTCAGGTTAGGGACCAAATCCCTACCATAACAATACAGTGCAAGTCTAAACATTTATTACAGAACAGAGGCAAAAAAAAAAAAAGGGGAAATCTAAAACACCCCAAAACAACCTTGACTTGCTAGCACTTGGAACCTCGCAGTGAGGTACAATGGTTGGCTTGACCAAAAAGGGAGTTAACCCGACGCTCCTAGCATCGATCCGGTGCCTGAACACCTACATATATATATATATAAACAGTGAGCTAAAGCCCAGTGAATAACAAATGCGTAAAGAGGTTAAGAATGAATGTCCTTTCAGTATTTAAAACAGTCATTTACAACAGCATATCAGTCATTCAGTCTGTGGCTCATATTTCATGCCATAACAGTCATTTAGAAACCATAGCAGTTATATGTGATACATCCAATAGCAAACAGTACAGTAGGTCTTAACAGACCAAACAGTCAGTTGATGGCCATCATATCAGTAAACAGTAGTGGTTCCAAACATGAGAACCGACAGAGATCTCTGTAACAGTAACAGTAACAGTACAGTAACAGTAAATTGCTATGGATGCCACGAATACAGTTCACAAATAGGACAAACATTCATTCAGTAAGAAGTATCATTTCATAAAGTAGTACAGTTGATTATTCAGAAAATATTCATGGTTGAACATATCTTTACAACATTGTTACTCACAGAGCACTGGGCTATAAACGGCTAATGAGCATCCTCGAATGCCAACCCTACACAGTTATAGAATGAACACACACTAAGTTACATACTTGGGAATCAATGACTTAGTCCCTAACTTGACTCGGTGTGGTTCTACATCAATATCCTCATTAAGATGCCTTAAACTAGGCCTAGGAATGCCTAGGATGAAATGAGGATGCAAAGATGTACTTAAAAACACTTTTCAGAATTTTCAGAAAACAGGGGTCTCGCTCGAGCGTGGCTTTCTACGCTTGAGCGGACATACAGACAAAGGATCTCCGCTCGAGCGTGATTTACTGCGCTCGAGCGGACTGTAAACTCAAGCAAAAGTACTGGATGCATGCAATTCACGCTCGATGGGCGCTCGACCTCCGCTCGAGCGTGAGACACAAGTCCTCGCTCGAGCGTGCATTCCCTCGCTCGAGCGGACTGTAAACATATGAAAAGTAATGGATACACGCATTTCACGCTCGAGCGTTAATTTCCCCGCTCGAGCAGGATGCATGTACTCAGAGTGTACGCTCGAGCATGGGTCCAAAATCTGGAGTTTCCAGATTGAACCTCTAAGCTCAAATTCAACATTTAAAGCATCAAATTCGATTCTTTTGGGCCCATTTTTTGGAAAACACCTTAAAACTCATAATATAACATGTTTCAGAGATCAATTTGCAAAATCAAAGCCCAAAGGTAGTTCAATTAAACACAAATCCAAACAAAACTTCATGAACATAATGTATATGTAACATGCAAGTGTTCAATTGAAATCAAAACTTCAAATACTTGATCAAATGAGTTAATTCACTCAAAAACATGATGAATTCATGGACCATAGCTAGAATATAGACATGCATGTGAGGATTTCCATGAAAGCAACCTCAAAACTCAACAATGTGTACATGCATGCATGGATTATACCCAATTCAACATCTTAAATCATATCTTGGCTTTAGACTTCAATATCATCCTAGACCATGCAAGACACAACTTAAACTCATAATCAAGAAGATGAGTTCTTACCTTAGGCCTTGAATGTTAAGGTGTAGAAGCCTAATTTGTAAAACCCCTTCAATTCTTCAAATTTTCCTAGCCAAAACTTGTTGAAATCAAATCTCAAAACTCTCTCTCTCTCACTCACTCGGTTTTGGACTTGAGGAAAATGGCTGAAGAGTTGTGATAATGCTAACATATATAAATCAAATAAATGGCTCATGAAAAAGTCCACTAAGTGGCATTTTGGTAAAAAGCCAAACTAATGTAATTTAACCTTATTTAATCTAATTTAATCACTCCAAATCACATTTCAATTAAACATGCCATAAAATCATATAAATTCTAATTAGCATAAAACACTAATCAATTTCTGGTTCGGCTGCCGATAAGGCCTTCGATTTACAGTTCGAAACTTAAAACATGAACAGATCAATTAATGGCAAACAGATAGAAATGCACTAAAATTAATACACTCAGGCAATCAGTTCAGAATTTCGGTTTAATCAGTCACTTATCATGTTCAGTCACAGTTTAGCAGTAATCAGAGGTGAGGGTTGTCACGTGATGGTAGCCCGACCTGAGATCAATTTTTGAAAAGACTCGTGTTCCTTGTAGTTGATCAAGCAAGTCATCAATCCTCGGTAATGGATACTTATTCTTAATGGTTACCTTGTTCAGTTCTCTGTAATCAATCTAAAGACGAAGTGTACCATCATTTTTCTTAACAAATAGAACTGGTGCTCCCCAAGGTGAAGTGCTCGACCTAATAAAACCCTTATCCAACAACTCTTGTAATTGTAGTTTCAATTCCTTAAGCTCGACTGGGGCCATTATATAGGGTTTTTTGGAGATAGGCTGGGTTCCCGACATGACGTCAACAGTAAATTCTATTTCTCTATCGATTAAGTGGCCAGGCAATTCACTTGGAAAGACGTCGGGGAATTCTCTAACAACTGGGATGTCAACTATTTCAACATTTCCATTCAGATCACTTAATATACTACACAGATAACCTTGACACCCTTTTTGAATCAACTTATACGCTTTCATGGATGAGATCAAGTAAGGTGGGGGTACTACTCCGTCACCCTGGAACGTAACCTCGGCTTGGTTTGGGGGTTTCAAGGTGACACTCTTGGAAACGCAATTAATGGATGCACGATTAACTACTAACCAATCCATTCCCAATATGACATCAAAATAGGTCATGTTCAACGGCATCAAGTCAACAAGTAATTCAACATTCTCAATTACAACTACACATGCTCTATAAATGGATGCGACAGTCATAGTTCTCCCGGACGGAGTAGATACAGATAACACATAACCAAGGGGTTCTAGTTCCCTATTCAACTTCTCGGCAAATTTAGCAGATGCAAATGAATGTGTAGAACCCGAGTCAATCAATATATATGCATCTTGAGAGCAAATTGGAAGGGTACCTGACACTACTGTCTTAGCACTCTGGGTGTCTCCTGGCACTAATGCAAAGACTCTGCCCTGCCTCATCTGCACCTTGCCGACGTTGTTTTTCTGTGTAGAGCCCGAAGTACTCCCATTTTTCCTGCCATCATTAACATTTGTCTTCGGACAATCTTTCACACGATGACCTATCTCTCCACATTCAAAACAAGCTCCAGACGCCCAACGACAAACTCCAGAATGTGGCTTCCCGCAACTTGAACATGTCGGCCTAGTACCACCTTCCTGTCTTGACTTGCTTGAACCACCTATGTTCGTTTTCTTCCTAGCATCAAATGCTCCTCGGCGATTGTCGTAATTCTGTCTCTTCCTCTGGCTCTCACCTGAATTCTAGTATCGGTTCAGGTTAGCTTCTGCAAGGATGGCCTTGTCCAATACTCCAGCGTAAGTCGGCATATTGAGCATGTTAACTCGATCTTGTATTGGCCCACGAAGCCCACTTTCAAACTTCCTAGCTTTTCTATATTCATCAGCGACCATGTGAGGTGCGTATCTCGCCAACTTGGTAAAAGCACGGTCGTATTCTGCCACTGTTTTGTTGCCCTGCGTCAGGGTCTGAAACTCTGTGGTCTTGCGATCTCGAACACTAAGGGGAAAATGCTTGTTATAAAACAACTCCAAAAATCTGGCCCAAGTCAAGCCTGGATTGCCTTCACGGATCATCATCCACCATCTTCGTGCGTCGTCGTCCAACGTGAATGCTGCCAATGACACCTTCTGAGCGTCGGTGCTGGGAAAAATCTCAAACAACTTCTCCATTTCCAAAACCCACGCTTCGGCTTTCATCGGCTCTATATCTCCTTGGAATCTTGGCGGATTCATCTTCTTGAACTCTTTGATCAAAGTTATCATGCCATCCCTATATAAAGCTGGCGACAGAGGCACTTGTGGCACTGGAGAAAGTAGAGGCGGAACTGCATGTCGGCCGTTTGTCTGCTCGGCCTGGGTGGAGGTAGTACTAGCGTCTTATGGCTTAGGCTGTCGCAACTCACGGACCAAACCTTCGACCAACCTTTCTAATCTGTCTAATCTGTCCTCGGCATGATCTCGATCAATTGGAGGTCTACCCCTTCTCATGATGCTAGAGGTATGCAAAATGTGACTCTTAAAACAAAATGAGCAAATAGACATGTATGCAAGTAACAAATGATCATGCCGAGATGATGCACACCTTGTCAAGTAGCAAGCGATATGATGCGATCCTAACATTATTCCAAGGGACATCCTATGCGTTTTAGGACTCAAAGTGTGTGAATAATGTGCAATAAGGAACCGGTGCTCTGATACCAATCTGTCACGACCCCACTCCGCCCCTAGTAGAATGGTGCCGTAATGGCCAGTAATCCGAGATTACCAAAGGCCAACTTACAAAGATTCACACACAATCAGAGTATACATATGGGGCTTACATGTACGGAAGCAATAAATTTAAATATAAGTAGTCCATAAGAGCTATGCATAGATCAAATGAAATGGCATACATCTTAACATGGTTTAACAACTTGAATACAAATAAAATAGGGTACAAGATACATCTTGATCAAAAGGCTTCTCGAGCCGACATATACAAAATACATGAAATACAAAGCTAAGAAGCATAATCTTCAAGATGCTACAGAATATGAATCCAAAAACATCTTGCAAAACAAATCTAGGCGTTACCGCCTTCTTGCTCGCCACCTACATATATATAAGGAGAGGGTGAGCTTGGATACTCAGTGAATGATATTAGTAATAAAGGTTTGAATGAATGATATCCGAGATCTTTTCCAAAACAATACATATCATAACTTTACAAATCAAAGGGGGTGAACCAAGTTCGTCTATCAAATCTTTCAAGCTTCTTAGATGTTAATAACATCTACATAATACCAAACGATGACATTCTGGACAAACAAACCCACGCGGAAAACCGTTAGTGGGAAAATAAGGGAGATATCTTAAACAAGGGTGTAGTCGCATTATAGTCCCCTGGCACTAAGGACTTTCAAAAACAAGGGTGCAGTTGCATTATAGTCCCCTGGCACTAAGGACTTTCAAAACAAGGGTGCAGTTGCATTATAGTCCCCTGGCACTAAGGACTTTCCCAGAATGTCATCAAAACAAGATAATACTTGATACAAAATTAGAGATAATCATTCATGCTTGAACAAACACTTTTCCAAGACGAAACAAGGCTTTATCAAAACTTTATAACATAACTTTATTAAAAATACCACTCACATAGCTCTTCAAACGTCGGGGTTAAAGCAAGGGTCCAAGTCCTACAAACACATAATAAAGTCTACTGAATGCACTTCAAGAAGACAAGAAGAGATGCTCAAAGATGGGTATGAAATGCATTCTTAAAACAAGCTTTTCATGAGTGCAAATATCCCGGCATTTCTTTCAAAACTAGGTCAAGTCAGAGCAAAACACGCTGGAAGTTAAAACACTGTTTTTCATCTCGGGAGCATGCTAGGTACCAACCAGGTCTTTGCCGAGGTCCCACACCTCTTGGCCGAGGTGTGGTTACCAAGGCTTCGGCGAACGGCTGACTGCTGAGGTGTTCATGCAAGATAGACTATTGGTGCAAGTGATCATGCAAGGTAGGCCAAGATGAGATACGATGCTTGGCCTGAATGTGAGATCTAGGCAAGAGTGGTCTTGGCGACCATACCTAGGGAAGGGTGAAGTCTGGAAATCTGGGTTTCCTTCCTTGAAGAACATGAAGAACATGAACATAAAGAATCATAAAGAACATAAATGCTAAAATTATAACTTCTTTATTCAAAATCTGAGATTTCATGATATGAGTTCAAAAACATGGACCTGGATACGCATACTTGAAGATCTTATGAAACAAACACAAAAACATGGATCTTGGTACAAACTTTTGGATCAAAATGTGGCTTTTTCTTCAAGAATACATGAACATCATTTTCTCTTTCTAAAACAACTTTAAATCAATGCATGGCTCAAGAATCATGCAAGATCATGCAATGCGATCAAATAAACATAAAGAATAACAAGAGTTGTAGTGACCCTCAACCTTGTCTTAGTCATGTTCATGTGCATCTGCATGTTTTGTTTTGTTAAGCTTGCACTTGTGATTTTGACTTGTTTTGCCTAAAGTAACGTTCCCGTCTTGTTTTGTACCCATGTGTTTTGGCTTGAGTATTGTTTGTATGATTTGTCCCTTGCTTGGTGTGTAAAGCCGAGGTCATCTTAAGCCTAGGTCACGCCTTTGGACTTTTTACACCTAGGACCATCTTGGAACCACTTTGGTCAACCTCCACCTTCACCCTGGCATATTGGCCGAGATGTCATTATCTAGGCCGAGGTGTTCATCACCAAGGCCAAGACGTGTACTATCTAGGCTGAGATGTTATCCTTGCACCTAAGTGATCTTGTTCCTGGACTAGTATGACCTAGGCCGAGGTGTGGCACATCTAGGCCAAGGTGTGGCACAGCTAGGTCCAGTGTTATCCTTCCTAGCCGAGATCATTGAGACCCCTTTTGTCGGAGCCGATGTTATAACCCGAGAACCTCGCCTTACCAGAGTGCCCTTGTCACCTTGCTTGTTGTATACACTTTGTCATGCTCTTGTCTTGTCAGTCAGTCACCTTTTTGAGGAGAGCCAACCAGTCGTTGCCACATGCCCCAGCAGAGGGTTAAGTCAGCCGGCAGTGGGAGAAAACATATCATTGTGTGTCATCTATTGCATGGTAGAGAGAGAAGCTCTAGGAAGAAGAGGAAGGAGTCCTTAGGGAGAGAACTAGATTTCCAAGCTTGATCTTCGCACCTTGAACCGTTAGATCCGTGTTTTGAGGTTAGATTCTTGGTAGGGCTGAGTAAGGAATCCTGAAATCCGTAATCCGATCCAGTCCAGTCCAATCGAGTAGGTTTGGATTGGTTTTTTGAATCCATGGTTCAGTTCTGGATTGAGAAATTAAAAATCCGTAGTTTACGGATTGGTTCCGGATTGAACCTCACGGTTCCGGATTGGAACCGATCCGGACCGTATATAAATAGTCTATAGTTTTATTATACACCCTCCTACATAGTATCTTCTCTTATTTCATATAAAACTTAAACCCAAACCTAAACTCACATAGTATCTTCTTTTATTACTTTTGTTTGCTAGTTTTTAGTGTTAATTTGTAATGGTCTAAATACTTATGTTCAAATCAGTTTTCTTATGATTGTTTAAATTCTAAAACAGTATGTTGCTATTATGAAAAGACATGTTATTGTGAAACTAATATTATGTTTTTATGAAATTAATGTGTTATATATATTTTTTTGTTATTTAATTATGTAAATCCGTGGTCCTAAACCGATCCAATCCGTATTTAAATGGATTGATTTGGATTGGTTCCACGATTTAAACGGATAGGATTGGTTCCAATTTTTCAAGAACCGTAGATAACGGATTGGTCCTGATTTTACCCCAATCCGATCCAATCCGGACCATGCTCACCCCTAATTCTTGGTCTACTCTTGTTAATCTTTATGTGGAACCGATCACATTGCATGATCTAGCATGATTCATGAGCCATGCATTGATTTAAAGTTTGTTTTAGAAAGAGAAAATGATGTTCTTGTGTCCTTGAAAGAAAACCATATTTTGATCCGAAAGTTTGTATCAAGATCTATGTTTTTGTGTTTGTTTTCATAAGATCTCCAAGTACGGGTGCCCAGGTCCACGTTTTCGAACTCATCTCACAAAATCTCAGATTGCGAATAAAGAAGCTATGATTTTAACATTCATGTTCTCCATGTTCATATTCTTTATGTTCTTCAAAGGAAAACCCAGATTTTTTCCCAGACTTCATTTCCCTGAATGTGGTCGTCGGGACCACACCTCAGCCAAGACCTAGTTGGTACCCAGCATGTTTTCCGAGATGAAAAATAGTGTTTGACTCCCAGGACATGACTGCTTTGTTTTGACTTAGTTTTGAAAGAAGTGTCGAGATCATTTGCACACATGTAAAGCTTGTCTAGGGATGCATTTCATATCCATCTTTGAGCATCTCTTCTTGACTTCTTGAAGTGCATTCAATGGGATTTACTATGTGCTTGTAGGCCTTGGATCCTTGCTTGTAATCCCCACACCCGAAGAGCTATGTGAGTGGTATTTTTAATAAAGCTATGTTATAAAGTTTTGATAAAGTTTTGCTTCGTTTTGTAAAAGTATTTGATCAAGTATGAATGATTGTCCCTAGTTTTGTATCAAGTATTATCTTGTTTGATGACATTCTGGGAAAGTCCTTAGTGCCAGGGGGACTATAATGCAACTGCACCCTTGTTTGAAAGTCCTTAGTGCCAGGGGACTATAATGCAACTGCACCCTTGTTTTGAAAGTCCTTAGTGCCAGGGGACTATAATGCAACTGCACCATTGTTTTGCCACTGACGGTTTTCCGCGTGGGTTTGTTTGTCCAGAATGTCATCCCTTGTATTATATTGATGCTAGTAAGCATCCCTTGAAGCTTTGAAAAATTTGACAGTTGAACTTGGTTCGTCCTTTGATTTTGTACAAGATATGCTATGTATTGTTTAACCAAGATCTTGAATATCAATCATGCAAACCTTTATTTCTGATATCATTCACTGAGTATCTAAGCTCACCCTCTCTATATAAATATATATATATGTAAGTGATGAGTAAGAAGGCGGTGACGCCTAGATGATTATTTGCAAGATGTTTTTGGATTCACATGTTGTAGTATCTTGAAGATTATGCTTCTTGACTTTGTATTTCACCTCTTTTGTATATGTCAGCTTGAGAAGCCTTTTGATCAAGATGTAATATGTACTTTATTCTATTTGTATTCAAGTTGTAAACCATGACTCAATGTATGTCATTTCGTTTGATCTATGCACAGCTCTTGTGGACTATTTAGATTTAAATTTATTGCTTCCGCACATGTAAGTCCCATATGTATACTCTGATTGTGTGTGAATCTTTGTAAGTTGGCCTTCGGTAATCTCGGATTACTGGCCATCATGGCACCATTCTACTAGGGGCGAAATGGGGTCCTGACAGATTGGTATCAGAGCACCGGTTCCTTATAGTACGCTATTCACACACTTTGAGTCCTAAAGAGCATAGGATTCCCCCTTAGAATGATCTTAGGATTTGCATCATATTGCTTGCTACTTGACAAGATGTGCATCATCTCGGCATAATTATTTGTTGCTTGCATCCATGTCTATTTGCTCATTTTGTTTTAAAGTCATATTTTGCATACTCCTAGCATCATGAGAAGGGGTAAACCACCGGTTAGCCGAGATCATCTTGAAGACAGATTAGACAGACTAGAAAGGTTGGTCGAAGGTTTGGTTCATGAGTTAAGACAGCCCAGGCCACAGGACACTAGTACTACCTCCACCCAGGCCGAGCAGACAAACGGCGGACATGCAGTTCTGCCTCTGCCTCTGCCTCCTCCAGTGCCGCAAGTGCCTCCACAACAAGCTTTATATGGGGACGGCACGATAACTTTGATCAAAGAGTTCAAGAAGATGAATCCGCCGAGATTCCATAGGGATATAGAGCCGATGAAAGCCGAAGCGTGGGTTTTGGAAATGGAGAAGTTGTTCGAGATTTTTTCCAGCACTGACGCTCAGAAGGTGTCATTGGCAGCATTCATGTTGGACGACGACACTCGAAGATGGTGGATAATGATTCGAGAAGGTAACCCAGGGTTGACTTGGGCTAGATTTTTGGAGTTGTTTTACAACAAGCACTTTCCCCTCAGTGTCCGAGATCGCAAGACCACAGAGTTCCAGACTCTGACACAAGGCAACAAGACAGTGGCAGAATACGACCGTGCTTTTACCGAGTTGGCAAAATATGTGCCTCATATGGTCGATGATGAATATAGGAAAGCTAGGAAGTTTGAAAGTGGACTGCGTGGACCAATACAGGATTGAGTTAACATGCTCAACATGCCGACTTACGCCGGAGTGTTAGATAAGGCCATCCTGGCAGAAGCTAACTTGAGCCGATACCAGAGTTCAGGAGAGAGCCAGAGGAAGAGACAGAACTATGAGAATCGCCGAGTACCGTTTAATGCCAAGAGGAAGGCGAACACGGGCAGTTCCAGTAACTCAAATCAGGAAGGTGATGCTAAGCCGACGTGCACGAGTTGTGGGAAGCCACATTTCGGGGTCTGTCGTTGGGCGTCAGGGGCTTGCTTTGAATGTGGCGAGACGGGTCATCGTGTAAAAGACTATCCGAAGGCAAAGGCTGACGATGGTAAGAAGAATGGGAACACCTTGGGTTCGGCTCAGAAAGGCAACGTCGGGAAAGGACAGATGAGACAGGGCAGAGTTTTTGTACTGGTGCCAGGAGACACTCAGAGTGCTGAGACAGTAGTGTCAGGTACCCTTCCAATTTACTCTCAAGATGCATACATATTGATTGATTCGGGTTCTACACATTCATTTGTATCTACTAAGTTTGTCGAGAAGTTGAATAGGGAATTAGAACCCCTTGATTTTGTGTTGTCTGTATCTACTCCGTCTAGAAGAACTATGACTGTTACATCCATTTATAGAGCATGTGTTGTTATGATTGAGAATGTAGAATTATTAGTTGATTTGATGACGTTGGACATGACTCATTTTGATGTTATATTGGGAATGGATTGGTTAGTAGAAAACCATGCATCCATTAATTGTGCTTCCAAAAGTGTCGTATTGAAACCCCCAAACTAAGCCGAGGTTATATTTCGGGGTAAGGGAGTAGTACCCCCACCTTACTTGGTCTTATCCATGAAAGCTTATAAGTTGATCCAAAAGGGGTGTCAAGGTTATCTGTGTAGTGTATTAAGTAATCTGAATGGAAACGTTGAAATTGCCGACATCCCAGTTGTTAATGAATTCCCCGACATCTTTCCAAACGATTTGCCTGGCCACTTAATCGATAGAGAAGTAGAATTTACTGTTGACGTCATGCCGGGAGCCCATCCCATCTCCAAAACATCCTATAGAATGGCCCCAGCCGAGCTTAAGGAATTGAAGCTGCAGTTACAAGAATTGTTAGATAAGGGCTTCATTAGGCCGAGCACTTCACCTTGGGGAGCACTAGTTCTATTTGTTAAGAAAAAGGATGGTACACTTCGTCTTTGTATTGATTACCGAGAACTGAACAAGGTGACCGTCAAGAACAAGTATCCATTGCCGAGGATTGATGATCTACTTGACCAATTACAAGGAGCACGCGTCTTTTCAAAAATTGATCTCAGGTCGGGCTACCATCAGCTCAAGGTTAAAGCCAAAGATGTTGAGAAGACTGTTTTTCGGACAAGGTATGGCCACTACGAATTTTTGGTGATGCATTTTGAAGTGACTAATGCTCCTGCGGCATTCATGGACTTGATGAATAGAGTTTTTAAGCCTTACCTGGACGAGTTTGTGGTTGTTTTCATCAACGATATATTAATCTATTCCAGGAGTGAAGTTGAGCATGAGAAGCATCTGAGACTCGCTTTACAGATTTTGAGGGACAGGAAGTTGTATGCGAAGATTAGCAAGTGTGAGTTTTGGCTTTCCAGCATTTCATTTTTGGGGCATGTGATTAATGAAGAAGGTATTTCGGCTGATCCTAGCAAAATTGAGGTCGTTGTAAATTGGCCAACACCGACGAATGTGTCCGAGGTTCGTAGTTTTCTGGGTCTGGCAGGTTATTATAGGAAGTTTGTGAAGGACTTCTCAAAGATTGCAGTACCATTGACACAACTAACTCAGAAGGGAGCGGCGTATGAATGGACCAAGGATAGAGAATCAGCTTTCCAGGAGTCAAAGACGAGGCTAGTTACAGCACCAGTTCTTGTACTACCATCGAGTAATGAGGAGTTCCAGATTTATAGTGATGCTTCGCACAAGGGTTTGGGCTTTGTGTTAATGCAAGAGGGTAAGGTTATAGCATATGCGTCTCACCAATTGAAACCTCATGAAAAGAACTATCTTACCCATGATCTAGAGCTAGCAGTCGTGGTGTTTGCTTTGAAGATTTGGCGTCATTACTTGTATGGAGCTTCTTGCCAAATTTTCACAGATCACAAGAGTTTGAAGTACTTATTCACTCAGAAGGAGTTAAATATGAGGCAGAGAAGATGGCTTGAACTATTGAAAGACTGCGATATGCAGATTCAGTACCATCCGGGTAAAGCAAACTCGGTGGCCGACGCTTTAAACAGGAAATTAGTTGGGAGTTTGGCATGTTAAGCGATGATTTCAGTGGAGCCGACTATTATCGAGGAGGTGAAGACCAGGCAGATGAAGGATGAATTCTTGAAAATGGTGGTTGAGGAATTTGTCATTAAGCCGAGGCCAGGGTACACTGTTGAGAATCAAGTACTTAAGTTCAAAAGAAGATTGTGCGTGGCCGACGTCCCCGAGTTGAAAAGAAGAATTTTACAAGAAGCTCATGGTTCCAGATTTGCCGTTCACCCAGGAAATACCAAGATGTACCAAGATGTGAAACAAACTTTTTGGTGGCCGAATATGAAAAGAGAGATAGCCGAGTTCGAATCACAGTGTCTATATTGCCAACAAGTGAAAGCAGAGCATCAGAGGCCAGCAGGACTTCTTCAACCTTTGTTAATTCCAGAGTGGAATGGGAACACATCTCCATAGATTTTGTAGTTGGCTTGCCGAGGTCACAGAAGGGTATGGATTTAATTTGGGTTATAGTTGATAGATTAACAAAGTCAGCACACTTCGTGCCTGTTAAGACTACATTTAATGCCGATCGACTTGCTTCATTGTATATGACCGAGATTGTGAGATTTCATGGAGTGCCGATATCCATTGTTTCAGACCGAGATCCGAAGTTTGTTTCTAGATTCTGGCAGAGTCTACAAAGAGCCTTGGGAGCTGAGTTGAGGTTTAGCACAGCTTTTCATCCCCAGACCGATGGCCAAACAGAGAGAACAATTCAGACACTTGAAGATATGCTCAGACTATGTGTATTGGATTTCAAGGGAAGTTGGGAAGCACATTTGCCATTAGTAGAATTCGCCTACAATAACAGTTATCAAGCTAGCATTGGCATGGCACCGTATGAAGCTTTGTATGGAAGGAAGTGCAGATCACCGATATGTTGGGCCGAGGTAGGAGATAAAGCTTTGACTGGTCCCGAATTAGTTCAAGTTACAACCGAGAAGATTAAGCTCATTCGACAAAGGATCAAAACTGCTCAGAGTCAACAGAAGAATTATGCCGACCAGAGAAGAAGGGAGTTAGAATTTGAAGTTAGGGATCATGTATTCCTGAAGGTTTCACTGATGAAAGGAGTTTCAAGATTCGGGAGGAAAAATAAGTTAGCGCCTCGTTACATTGGGCCGTTTGAAATTCTTGAGAAAGTTAACCCCGTTGCTTACAGACTTGCTTTGCCGCCAGAACTAAGCCAAGTCCACAATGTATTTTATGTTTCGATGTTAAGGAAGTATATTCGGGACCCACTACACGTGATTGATTATTTCGGGATCATGGTTAATGAAGATTTAGGCTATGAGGAGAAGCCGATGAGAATTATTGATAGACAAGTGAAACAGTTAAGGAATAAGTCGATACCGATGGTGAAAATTGAATGGAAAGAGCATTATGGCAAGGATGCTACATGGGAAATGGAAGAAGAAATGAAAATTCTTTATCCGGGGTTGTTTTCAGAGCAAGGTAACTTAAGTTTTGGGACCAAACTTCTTTAAGGAGGGTAGACTGTAGTGACCCTCATCCTCGTCTTAGTCATGTTCATGTGCATCTGCATGTTTTGTCTTGTTAAGCTTGCACTTGTGATTTTGACTTGTTTTGCCTAAAGTAAGGTTCCCATCTTGTTTTGTACCCATGTGTTTTGGCTTGAGTATTGTTTGTATGATTTGTCCCTTGCTTGGTGTGTGAAGTCGAGGTCATCTTAAGCCTAGGTCACGCCTTTGGACTTTTTACACCTAGGACCATCTTGGAACCATTTTGGTCGACCTCCACCTTCACCCTGGCATATTGGCCGAGATGTCATTATCTAGGCCGAGGTGTTCATCACCAAGGCCGAGACGTGTACTATCTAGGCCGAGATGTTATCCTTGCACCTAGGTGATCTCGTTCCTGGACTGGTATGACCTAGGCCGAGGTGTGGCACAGCTAGGTCCAGTGTTATCCTTCCTAGCCGAGATCATTGAGACCCCTTTTGCCGGAGCCGATGTTATAACCCGAGAACCTCGCCTTACCAGAGTGCCCTTGTCACCTTGCTTGTTGTATACACTTTGTCATGCCCTTGTCTTGTCAGTCAGTCACCTTTTTTAGGAGAGCCAACCAGTCGTTGCCATGTGCCTTAGCAGAGGGTTAAGTTAGCCGGCAGTGGGAGAAAACATATCATTATGTGTCATATATTGCATGGTAGAGAGAGAAGCTCTAGGAAGAAAAGAAAGGAGTCCTTAGGGAGAGAACTAGATTTCCAAGCTTGATCTTCGCACCTTGAACCGTTAGATCCGTCTTTTGAGGTTAGATTCTTGGTCTACTCTTGTTAATCTTTATGTGGAACCGATCACATTGCATGATCTAGCATGATTCATGAGCCATGCATTGATTTAAAGTTTGTTTTAGAAAGAGAAAATGATGTTCTTGTGTCCTTGAAAGAAAACCATGTTTTGATCCGAAAGTTTGTATCAAGATCTATGTTTTTGTGTTTGTTTTCATAAGATCTCCAAGTATGGGTGCCCAGGTCCATGTTTTCGAACTCATCTCACAAAATCTCATATTGCGAGTAAAGAAGCTATGATTTTAACATTCATGTTCTCCATGTTCATATTCTTCATGTTCTTCAAAGGAAAACCCAGATTTTTTCCCAGACTTCATTTCCCTGAATGTGGTTGTCGGGACCACACCTCAGCCAAGAGGTGTGGGACCTCGGCCAAGACCTGGTTGGTACCCAGCATGTTTTCCGAGATGAAAAACAGTGTTTGACTCCCAGCACATGACTGCTTTGTTTTGACTTAGTTTTGAAAGAAGTGCTGAGATCATTTGCACACATGTAAAGCTTGTCTAGGGATGCATTTCATATCCATCTTTGAGCATCTCTTCTTGACTTCTTGAAGTGCATTCAATGGGATTTACTATGTGCTTGTAGGCCTTGGATCCTTGCTTGTAATCCCTACACCCGAAGAGCTATGTGAGTGGTATTTTTAATAAAGCTATGTTATAATGTTTTGATAAAGCTTTGCTTCATTTTGTAAAAGTATTTGATCAAGCATGAATGATTGTCCCTAGTTTTGTATCAAGTATTATCTTGTTTGATGACATTCTGGGAAAGTCCTTAGTGCCAGGGGGACTATAATGCAACTGCATCCTTGTTTGAAAGTCCTTAGTGCCAGGGGACTATAATGCAACTGCACCCTTGTTTTGAAAGTCCTTAGTGCCAGGGGACTATAATGCGACTACACCCTTGTTTTGCCACTGACAGTTTTCCGCATGGGTTTGTTTGTCCGGAATATCATCCCTTATATTATATTGATACTAGTAAGCATCCCTTGAAGCTTTCAAAAATTTGACAGTTGAACTTGGTTCGTCCTTTGATTTTGCACAAGATATGCTATGTATTGTTTGACCAAGATCTTGAATATCAGTCATGCAAACCTTTATTTCTGATATCATTCACTGAGTATCCAAGCTCACTCTCTCTATATATATATGTAGGTGATGAGCAAGAAGGCGGTGACGCCTAGATAATTATTTGCAAGATGTTTTTTGATTCACATGTTGTAGCATCTTGAAAATTATGCTTCTTGGCTTTGTATTTCATCTCTTTTGTATATGTCGGCTTGAGAAGCCTTTTGATCAAGATGTAATATGTACTTTATTCTATTTGTATTCAAGTTGTAAACCATGTCTCAGTGTATGTCATTTCGTTTGATCTATGCACAGTTCTTGTGGACTGTTTAGATTTAAATTTATTGCTTCCGCACATGTAAGCCCCCTATGTATACTCTGATTATGTGTAAATCTTTGTAAGTTGGCCTTCGGTAATCTCGGATTACTGGCCATCACGGTACCATTCTACTAGGGGCGGAATGGGATCCTGACAAAAGTAAATCAAGAATCTAACCTCAACACTCGGATCAAACGGTTTACACTCTAAGGATCAAGCTTGGAAATCTACTTCTCTCTCAAGAACTCCTCTCCCTCTCTTCCTAGAGCTTCTCCCTCTTCCTAGGACAAAGATATGACAAAATGATATATTTTCTCTACTGCCAGCAGACTTAACCCTCTGTTGGGACACATGGCACCATTGGATTAGGTTTTCCTCAAAAGGTGACTGACTGACAAGACAAGAGCATGACAAAGTGTGTATAATAAGTAAGGTGACATGGGTACTCCGGCAGGTAATGACCTCGGATCAAGACATAGGCTTCGGCAAGTAAGGTCTCAATGATCTCGGCTGAAAAGGATAACACTTGGCCTAGCTGTGCCACACCTCGGTCTAGGTCATACCAGTCCAGGAACAAGATCACCAGGTGCAAGGATTACATCTCGGCCTAGATAATACACATCTCGGCCTTGGTGATGAACACCTCGGCCTAGATAATGACATCTCGGCAAACATGCCAGGATAAAGGTGGAGGTCAACCAAAGTGGTTCTAAGGTGGTCCTAAGGTGGTCCTAGGTGTAAGAGGTTCAAAGGTGAAACCTAGGCTTAAGATGACCTCGGCTAAACACACACCAAACAAGGAACAAGGCATGCAACAACACTTAGATAAAACAAAACAGGATCTCATCAATGCAACTTAACAAGACAAAATCATACGAATGCATGTGAGCATGACTATGGCAAAGTGAGGGTTGTTACATCCTTCCCCCCTTAAAGAAGTTTAGTCCCCAAACTTAAGTTACCTTGCCCCACAAACAACTCCGGATGTCGGATCTTCATTTCTTCTTTCATTTCCCATGTGGCATCCTTGCCATAATGCTTTTTCCATTCAACTTTCACCATTGGTATTGACTTGTTCCTCAACTGCTTCACTTGCCTATCAAGGATCCGTATCGGCTTCTCCTCTTAACCCAAATCTTCATTAATCACAATCCCGAAATGATCAGTCACATACAATGGGTCTCGAATATACTTCCTCAACATCGAAACGTGAAATACATTGTGGACCTGGCTTAGTTCTGGCGGCAAAGCAAGTCTGTAAGCAACGGGGTTAACTTTCTCAAGAATTTCAAATGGCCCAATATAACGAGGTGCTAATTTACCTTTCTTCCCAAATCTTGAAACTCCTTTTGTTGGCGAAATCTTCAGGAATGCATGATCCCCAACTTCAAATTCTAACTCTCTTCTTCTCTGGTTGGTGTAACTTTTCTGTCGACTCTGAGCAGTTTTGATTCTTTGCTGGATAAGCTTAATCTTCTCGGTTGTCACTTGAACTAACTCGGGACCAATCAGAGCTCTGTCTCCTACCTCGGTCCAACATATCGGCGATCGACACTTCCTTCCATACAAAGCTTCATACGGTGCCATGCCAACGCTAGCTTGATAACTGTTGTTGTAGACGAATTCTACCAGTGGCAAATGCACTTCCCAACTTCCCTTGAAATCCAATACACATAGTCTAAACATATCTTCAAGTGTCTGAATTGTTCTCTCTGTTTGCCCCTCGATTTGGGGATAAAAAGTTGTGCTAAACCTCAACTCGGCTCCTAAAGCTCTTTGTAGACTCTGCCAAAATCTAGAAACAAACTTCGGATCTCGGTCTGAAACAATGGATATCGACACTCCATGAAGTCTCACAATCTCGGTCATATACAATGAAGCAAATCGATCGGCATTAAATGTAGTCTTAACAGGCAAGAAGTGTGCTGACTTAGTTAATCTATCAACTATAACCCAAATTGAATCCATACCCTTTTGCATCCTCGGCAACCCGATTACAAAATCCATGGAGATGTGTTCCCATTTCCACTCTGGAATTGACAAAGGTTGAAGAAGTCCTGCTGGCCTCTGATGCTCTGCTTTCACTTGTTGGCAATATAGACACTGAGATACGAACTCGGCTATCTCTCTTTTCATATTCGGCCACCAAAAAGTTTGCTTCACATCTTGGTACATCTTGGTATTTCCTGGGTGAATGGCAAGTCTGGAACTATGAGCTTCCTGTAAAATTCTTCTTTTCAACTCGGGGACGTCGGCCACGCACAATCTTCTTTCAAACTTAAGTACTTGATTCTCAACGGTGTACCCTGACCTCGGCTTGGTGACAAATTCATCAATCACCCTTTTTAAGAATTCATCCTCCATCCGCCTGGTCTTCACTTCCTCAATAATAGTCGGCTCCACTGAAATCATTGCTAAACATGCCAAACTCGCCAAACTCCCAACTAATTTCCTGCTTAAAGCGTCGGCCACCGAGTTCGCTTTACCCGGATGGTACTGAATCTGCATATCGTAGTCTTTCAATAACTCAAGCCATCTTCTCTGCCTCATATTTAATTCCTTCTGGGTGAACAAGTACTTCAAACTCTTGTGATCTGTGAAAACTTGGCAAGAAGCTCCATACAAGTAATGACGCCAAATCTTCAAAGTAAATACTACGGCTGCTAATTCTAGATCATGGGTGGGATAGCTCTTCTCATGGGGTTTCAATTGACGAGATGCATATGCTATAACCTCACCCCCTTGCATTAATACACAACCCAGACCTTTATTCGATGCATCACTATAAATCTGAAATTCCTAATTACCTGACGGCAGTACCAGAACTGGTGCAGTAACTAACCTCGTCTTGAGTTCTTGGAAGGCTGCTTCTCTACCCTCGGTCCATTCGTATGTCACTCCCTTTTGAGTCAATTGTGTTAATGGTACTGCAATCTTCGAGAAGTCCTTCACAAACTTCCTATAATAACCTGCCAAACCCAGAAAACTACGAACCTCGGACACATTAGTCGGCCTCGGCCAATTCACAACGGCTTCAACCTTGCTAGGATCAACTGAAATACCTTCTTCATTAATCACATGCCCTAAAAATGAAATGCTGGAAAGCCAAAACTCACACTTGCTAAGCTTGGCATACAACTTCCTGTCCCTCAAAATCTGTAAAGCAAGTCTCAGATGTTTTTCATGCTCAACTTCACTTTTGGAATAGATCAATATATCATCGATGAAAACAACCACAAACACATCTAGGTATGGCTTAAAGACTCTATTCATCAAATCCATGAATGCTGCGGGAGCATTAGTTACTCCAAAAGGCATTACCAAAAATTCGTAATGGCCATACCTCGTCCGAAAAACAGTCTTCTCAACATCCTCGGCTTTAACCTTGAGCTGATGTGTCACGACCCAAATCCGCCCCTATGGGTTTAGCACCGTAACCGGCTAGTAATCTGTGATTACCGAAGGCCTACTCAACAGTAAAGACAGTAATACAGAGTACAAGGGCTGGCGGAAGTCAAAACAGTAATAAAAGATGTCCAATGAGCTATGACAATCTGAATGCAAAAAGACTTTTCTGCACATATTCACATTCAAAACAAAAACAGTATATACATACGACATATACAGACATTCAGGTTAGGGACCAAATCCCTACCATAACAGTACAGTGCAAGTCTAAACATTTATTATAGAACAGAGGCAAAAAAAAGGGGAAATCTAAAACACCCCAAAACAGCCTTGACTTGGCAGCACTTGGAACCTCGCAGTGAGGCACAATGGTTGGCTCGACCAAAAAGGGAGTTAACCCGACGCTCCTAGCATCGATCCAGTGCCTAAACACCTACATATATATATATATAAACAGTGAGCTAAAGCCCAGTGAATAACAAATGCGTAAAGAGGTTAAGAATGAATGTCCTTTCAGTATTTAAAACAGTCATTTACAACAACATATCAGTCATTCAGTCTGTGGCTAATATTTCATGCCATAACAGTCATTTAGAAACCATAGCAGTTATATGTGATACATCCAATAGCAAACAGTACAGAAGGTCTTAACAGACCAAACAGTCAGTTGATGGCCATCATATCAGTAAACAGTAGTGGTTCCAAACATGGGAACCGACAGAGATCTCTGTAACAGTAGCAGTAACAGTACAGTAACAATAAATTGCTATGGATGCCACGAATATAGTTCACAAATAGGACAAACATTCATTCAGTAAGAAGTATCATTTCAGAAAGCAGTACAGTTGATTATTCAAAAAATATTCATGGTTGAACATATCTTTACAACATTGTTACTCACAGAGCACTGGGCTATAAACGGCTAATGAGTGTCTTCGGATGCCAACCCTACACAATTACAGAATGAACACACACTAAGTTACACACTTGGGAATCAATAACTTAGTCTCTAACTTGACTCGGTGTGGTTCTACATCAATATCCTCATTAAGATGCCTTAAACTAGGCCTAGGAATGCCTAGTATGAAATGAGAATGCAAAGATGTACTTAAAAACACTTTTCAGAATTTTCAGAAAACAGGGGTCTCGCTCGAGCATGGCTCTCTACGCTCGAGCGGACATGCAGACAAAGGGTCTCCGCTCAAGCGTGACTGACTTCGCTCGAGCGGACTGTAAACTCAAGCAAAAGTACTGGATGCATGCAATTCACGCTCGATGGGCGCTCGACCTCCGCTCGAGCGTGAGACACAAGTCCTCGCTCGAGCGTGCATTCCCTCGCTTGAGCGGACTGTAAACATATGAAAAGTACTGGATACACGCATTTCATGCTCGAGAGTTAATTTCCCCGATCGAGCGGGATGCATGTACTCAGAATATACGCTCGAGCATGAAGTCCTACAGTCGAGCGTGGGTCCGAAATCTGGAATTTCCAGATTGAACCTCCAAGCTCAAATTCAACATTTAAAGCATCAAATTCGATTCTTTTGGGCCCATTTTCTGGAAAACACTTTAAAACTCATAATATAACATGTTTTAGAGATCAATTTGCAAAATCAAAGCCCAAAGGTAGTTCAATTAAACACAAATCCAAACAAAACTTCATGAACATAATGTATATGTAACATGCAAGTGTTCAATTGAAATCAAAGCTTCAAATACTTGATCAAATGAGTCAATTCACTCAAAAACATGATGAATTCATGGACCATAGCTAGAATATAGACATGTATGTGAGGATTTCCATGAAATCAACCTCAAAACTCAACAATGTGTACATGCATGCATGGATTATACCCAATTCAACATCTTAAATCATATCTTGGCTCTTGACTTCAATATCATCCTAGACCATGCAAGACACAACTTAAACTCATAATCAAGAAGATGAGTTCTTACCTTAGGTCTTGAATGTTAAGGTGTAGGAGCCTAATTTGTAAAACCTCTTCAATTCTTCAAATTTTCCTAGCCAAAACTTGTTGAAATCAAATCTCAAAACTCTCTCTCTCTCTCACTCACTCGGTTTTGGACTTGAGGAAAATGGCTGAAGAGTTGTGATAATGCTAACATATATAAATCAAATAAATGGCTCATGAAAAAGTCCACTAAGTGGCATTTTCGTAAAAAGCCAAACTAATGTAATTTAACCTTATTTAATCTAATTTAATCACTCCAAATCTCATTTCAATTAAACATGCCATAAAATCACATAAATTCTAATTAGCATAAAACACTAATCAATTTATGGTTCGGCCACTGATAAGGCCTTCGATTTACAGTTCGAAACTTAAAACATGAACAGATCAATTAATGGCAAACAGATAGAAATGCACTTAAATTAATACACTCAGGCAATCAGTTCAGAATTTGGGTTTAATCAGTCACTTATCATGTTCAGTCACAGTTTAGCAATAATCAGAGGTGAGGGTTGTCACATGATGGTAGCCCGACTTGAGATCAATTTTTGAAAAGATTCGTGCTCCTTGTAGTTGATCAAGCAAGTCATCAATCCTCAGCAATGGATACTTATTCTTAATGGTTACCTTGTTCAGTTCTCTATAATCAATGCAAAGACGAAGTGTACCATCCTTTTTCTTAACAAATAGAATTGGTGCTCCCTAAGGTGAAGTGCTCGGCCTAATAAAACCCTTATCTAACAACTCTTGTAATTGTAGTTTCAATTCCTTAAGCTCAGCTAGGGCCATTCTATAGGGTGTTTTGGAGATAGGCTGGGTTCCCGACATGACATCAACAGTAAATTCTATTTCTCTATCGACTAAGTGGCCAGGCAATTCACTTGGAAAGACGTCGGGGAATTCTCTAACAACTGGGATGTCGTCTATTTCAACATTTCCATTCAGATCACTTAATATACTACACAGATAACCTTGACACCCTTTTTGAATCAACTTATACGCTTTCATGGATGAGATCAAGTAAGGTGGGGGTACTACTCCTTCACCCTGGAACGTAACCTCAGCTTGGTTTGGGGGTTTCAAGGTGACACTCTTGGAAACGCAATTAATGGATGCACGATTAACTACTAACCAATCCATTCCCAATATGACATCAAAATGGGTCATGTTCAACGGCATCAAGTCAACAAGTAATTTAACATTCTCAATTACAACTACACATACTCTATAAATGGATGCAACAGTCATAGTTCTCCCAGACAGAGTAGATACAGATAACACATAACCAAGGGGTTATAGTTCCCTATTCAACTTCTCGGCAAATTTAGCAGATACAAATGAATGTGTAGAACCCGAGTCAATCAATATGTATGCATCTTGAGAGCAAATTGGAAGGGTACCTGACACTACTGTCTTAGCACTCTGGGTGTCTCCTGGCACTAATGCAAAGACTCTGCCCTGCCTCATCTGCACCTTGCCGACGTTGCTTTTTTGTGCAGAGCCCGAAGTACTCCCATTTTTCTTGCCATCATTAACATTTGTCTTCGGACAATCTTTCACACGATGACCTATCTCTCCACATTCAAAACAAGCTCCAGACGCCCAACGACAAACTCTAGAATGTGGCTTCCCGTAACTTGAACATGTCGGCCTAGTACCACCTTCCTGTCTTGAGTTGCTTGAACCACCTATGTTCGTTTTCTTCCTGGCATCAAATGCTCCTCGACGATTGTCGTAATTCTGTCTCTTCCTCTGGCTCTCTCCTGAATTCTGGTATCGATTCAGGTTAGCTTCTGCAAGGATGGCCTTGTCCAATACTCCGGCGTAAGTCAACATGTTGAGCATGTTAACTCGATCTTGTATTGGCCCACGAAGCCCACTTTCAAACTTCCTAGCTTTTCTATATTCATCAGTGCCCATGTGAGGTGCGTATCTCGCTAACTTAGTAAAAGCACGGTCGTATTCTGCCACTGTTTTGTTGCCCTACGTCAAGGTCTGAAACTCTGTGGTCTTGCGATCTCGAACACTAAGGGGAAAATGCTTGTTATAAAACAACTCCAAAAATCTGGCCCAAGTCAAGCCTGGATTGCCTTCTCAGATCATCATCCACCATCTTCGTGCATCGTCGTCCAACGTGAATGCTGCCAATGACACCTTCTGAGCGTCGGTGCTAGGAAAAATCTCAAACGACTTCTCCATTTTCAAAACCCACGCTTCGGCTTTCATCAACTTTATACCCCCTTCGAATCTTAGCAGATTCATTTTCTTGAACTCTTTGATCAAAGTTATCGTGCCATCCCCATATAAAGCTGGCGGCGGAGGCACTTATGGCACTGGAGGAGGTAGAGGTGGAACTGCATGTCGGCCGTTTGTCTGCTTGGCCTAGGTGGAGGTAGTACTAGCGTCTTGTGGCCTAGGCTATCGCAACTCACGGACCAAACCTTCGACCAACCTTTCTAATCTGTCTAATCTGTCCTCGGCATGATCTCGGCCAACTGGAGGTCTACCCCTTCTCATGATGCTAAAGGTATGCAAAATGTGACTCTTAAAACAAAATGAGCAAATAGACATGTATGCAAGTAACAAATGATCATGCCGAGATGATGCACACCTTATCAAGTAGCAAGCGATATGATGCAATCCTAACATTATTCTAAGGGACACCCTATGCTCTTTAGGACTCAAAGTGTGTGAATAATGTGCAATAAGGAACCGGTGCTCTGATACCAATCTGTCACGATCCCACTCCACCCCTAGTAGAATGGTGCCGTGATGGCCAGTAATCCGAGATTACCAAAGGCCAACTTACAAAGATTCACACACAATCAGAGTATACATATGGGGCTTACATGTACGGAAGCAATAAATTTAAATATACGTAGTCCATAAGAGCTGTGCATAGATCAAATGAAATGACATACATCTTAACATGGTTTAACAACTTGAATACAAATAAAATAGGGTACAAGATACATCTTGATCAAAAGGCTTCTCGAGCCGACATATACAAAATACATGAAATACAAAGCTAAGAAGCATAATCTTCAAGATGCTACAAAATATGAATCCAAAAAGATCTTGCAAAACAAATCTAGGCGTCACCGCCTTCTTGCTCGCCACCTACATATATATAAGGAGAGGGTGAGCTTGGATACTCAGTGAATGATATTAGTAATAAAGGTTTGAATGAATGATATCCGAGATCTTTTCCAAAACAATACATATCATAACTTTACAATCAAAGGGGGTGAACCAAGTTTATCTATCAAATCTTTCAAGCTTCTTGGATGTTAATAACATCTATATAATACCAAACGATGACATTCCAGACAAACAAACCCACGCGGAAAACCGTTAGTGGCAAAATAAGGGAGATATCTCAAACAAGGGTGCAGTTGCATTATAGTCCCCTGGCACTAAGGACTTTCAAAACAAGGGTGCAGGTGCATTATAGTCCCCTGGCACTAAGGACTTTCAAAACAAGGGTGCAGTTGCATTATAGTCCCCTGGCATTAAAGACTTTCCCAGAATGTCATCAAAACAAGATAATACTTGATACAAAATTACAGATAATTATTCATGCTTGAACAAACACTTTTCCAAGACGAAACAAGGCTTTATCAAAACTTTATTAAAAATACCACTCACATAGCTCTTCAAACATCGGGGTTAAAGCAAGGGTCCAAGTCCTACAAACACATAATAAAGTCTACTGAATGCACTTCAAGAAGACAAGAAGAGATGCTCAAAGATGGGTATGAAATGCATTCTTAAAACAAGCTTTTCATGAGTGCAAATGATCCCGGCATTTCTTTCAAAACTAGGTCAAGTCAGAGCAAAACACGCTGGAAGTTAAAACACTGTTTTTCATCTCAGGAACATGCTGGGTACCAACCAGGTCTTTGCCGAGGTCCCACACCTCTTGGCCGAGGTGGGGTTACCAAGGCTTTGGCGAACGGCTGACTGCTGAGGTGTTCATGCAAGATAGACTATTGGTGCAAGTGATCATGCAAGGTAGGCCAAGGTGAGATACGATGCTTGGCCTGAATGTGAGATCTAGACAAGAGTGGTCTTGGCGACCACACCTAGGGAAGGGTGAAGTCTGGAAATTTGGGTTTCCTTCCTTGAAGAACATGAAGAACATGAACATGAAGAATCATAAAGAACATGAATGCTAAAATTATAACTTCTTTATTCAAAATCTGAGATTTCATGATATGAGTTCAAAAACATAGACCTGGATACCCATACTTGAAGATCTTATGAAACAAACACAAAAACAAGGATCTTGGTACAAACTTTCGGATCAAAACGTAGCTTTTTCTTCAAGAACACATGAACATCATTTTCTCTTTCTAAAACAACTTTAAATCAATGCATGGCTCAAGAATCATGCAAGATCATGCAATGCGATCAAATAAACATAAAGAATAACAAGAGTTGTAGTGACCCTCATCCTCGTCTTAGTCATGTTCATGTGCATCTGCATGTTTTGTTTTGTTAAGCTTGCACTTGTGATTTTGACTTGTTTTGCCTAAAGTAAGGTCCCCGTCTTGTTTTGTACCCATGTGTTTTGGCCTGAGTATTGTTTGTATGATTTGTCCCTTGCTTGGTGTGTGAAGTCGAGGTCATCTTAAGCCTAGGTCACGCCTTTGGACCTTTTACACCTAGGACCATCTTGGAACCACTTTGGTCGACCTCCACCTTCACCCTGGCATATTGGCCGAGATGTCATTATCTAGGCCGAGGTGTTCATCACCAAGGCCGAGACGTGTACTATCTAGGCCGAGATGTTATCCTTGCACCTAAGTGATCTTGTTCCTGGACTGGTATGACCTTGGCCGAGGTGTGGCACATCTAGGCCAAGGTGTGGCACAGCTAGGTCCAGTGTTATCCTTCCTAGCCGAGATCATTGAGACCCCTTTTGCCAGAGCCGATGTTATAACCCGAGAACCTCACCTTACCAGAGTGCCCTTGTCACCTTGCTTGTTGTATACACTTTGTCATGCTCTTGTCTTGTCAGTCAGTCACCTTTTTGAGGAGAGCCAACCAGTCGTTGCCACGTGCCCCAGCAGAGGGTTAAGTCAGCCGGTAGTGGGAGAAAACATATCATTGTGTGTCATATATTGCATGGTAGAGAGAAGCTCTAGGAAGAAGAGGAAGGAGTCCTTAGGGAGAGAACTAGATTTCCAAGCTTGATTTTCGCGCCTTGAACTGTTAGATCCGTGTTTTGAGGTTAGATTCTTGGTCTACTCTTGTTAATCTTTATGTGGAACCGATCACATTGCATGATCTAGCATGATTCATAAGCCATGCATTGATTTAAAGTTTGTTTTAGAAAGAGAAAATGATGTTCTTGTGTCCTTGAAAGAAAACCATGTTTTGATCCGAAAGTTTGTATCAAGATCTATGTTTTTGTGTTTGTTTTCATAAGATCTCCAAGTATGGGTGCCCAGGTCCATGTTTTCGAACTCATCTCACAAAATCTCATATTGCGAATAAAGAAGCTATGATTTTAACATTCATGTTCTCCATGTTCATATTCTTCATGTTCTTCAAAGGAAAACCCAGATTTTTTCCCAGACTTCATTTCCCTGAATGTGGTCGTCGGGACCACACCTCGGCCAAGAGGTGTAGGACCTCAGCCAAGACCTGGTTGGTACCCAGCATGTTTTCCGAGATGAAAAACAGTGTTTGACTCCCAGCACATGACTGCTTTGTTTTGACTTAGTTTTGAAAGAAGTGTCGAGATCATTTGCACACATGTAAAGCTTGTCTAGGGATGCATTTCATATCCATCTTTGAGCATCTCTTCTTGACTTCTTAAAGTGCATTCAATGGGCTTTACTATGTGCTTGTAGGCCTTGGATTCTTGCTTGTAATCCCCACACCCGAAGAGCTATGTGAGTGGTATTTTTAATAAAGCTATGTTATAAAGTTTTGATAAAGCTTTGCTTCGTTTTGTAAAAGTATTTGATCAAGCATGAATGATTGTCCTTAGTTTTGTATCAAGTATTATCTTGTTTGATGACATTCTGGGAAAGTCCTTAGTGCTGGGGGACTATAGTGCAACTGCACCCTTGTTTGAAAGTCCTTAGTGTCAGGGGATTATAATGCAACTGCACCCTTGTTTTGAAAGTCCTTAGTGCCAGGGGACTATAATACGACTGCACCCTTGTTTTGCCACTGACGGTGTTCCGCGTGGGTTTGTTTGTCTGGAATGTCATCCCTTGTATTATATTGATGCTAGTAAGCATCCCTTAAAGCTTTGAAAAATTTGACAGTTGAACTTGGTTCGTCCTTTGATTTTGTACAAGATATGCTATGTATTGTTTGACCAAGATCTTGAATATCAGTCGTGCAAACCTTTATTTCTGATATCATTCACTGAGTATCCAAGCTCACCCTCTATATATATATATATATATATGTAGGTGATGAGCAAGAAGGCGGTGACGCCTACATGATTATTTGCAAGATGTTTTTGGATTCACATGTTGTAGTATCTTGAAGATTATGCTTCTTGGCTTTGTATTTCACCTCTTTTGTATATGTCGGCTTGAGAAGCCTTTTGATCAAGATGTAATATGTACTTTATTCTATTTGTATTCAAGTTGTAAACCATGTCTCAGTGTATGTCATTTCATTTGATCTATGCACAGCTCCTGTGGACTGTTTAGATTTAAATTTATTGCTTCCGCACATGTAAGCCCCATATGTATACTCTGATTGTGTGTGAATCTTTGTAAGTTGGCCTTTGGTAATCTCAGATTATTGGCCATCACGATACCATTCTACTAGGGGCGGAATGGGGTCCTGACAAGAGTAAATCAAGAATCTAACCTCAACACTCGGATCAAACGGTTTAGACTCTAAGGATCAAGCTTGGAAATCTACTTCTCTCTCAAGAACTCTTCTCCCTCTCTTCCTAGAGCTTCTCTCTCTTCCTAGGACGAAGATATGACAAAATGATATGTTTTCTCTACTGCCAGCAGACTTAACCCTCTGCTGGGACACGTGGTACCACCGGATTGGGTTTTCCTCAAAAGGTGGCTGACTGACAAGACAAGAGCATGACAAAGTGTGTATAACAAGTACGGTGACATGGGTACTCCGGCAGGTAATGACCTCAGATCAAGACATAGGCTTCGGCAAGTAAGGTCTCAATGATCTCGGCTGAAAAGGATAACACTTGGCCTAGCTGTGCCACACCTCGGTCTAGGTCATACCAGTCCAGGAACAAGATCACCAGGTGCAAGGATAACATCTCGGCCTAGATAATACACATCTCGGCCTTGGTGATGAACACCTCGGCCTAAATAATGACATCTCGGCCAACATGCCAGGGTGAAGGTGGAGGTCAACCAAAGTGGTTCTAAGGTGGTCCTAGGTGTAAGAGGTTCAAAGGTGAAACCTAGGCTTAAGATGACCTCGGCTAAACACACACCAAACAAGGAACAAGGCATGCAACAAGGCATAAAACAAAACAGGATATCATGAATGCAACTTAACAAGACAAAATCATACGAATGCATGTGAGCATGACTATGGCAAAGTGAGGGTTGTTACATTTAGTGGCTGGCAGCCACTTTTTCTGGTTGGCAGCTCACCAACAGATCCCTGTGTTGAAGTAAGGGCAGTCTGGAGGTTGGCACAATTTTCAGAGACCAAGGCAAGTACAAACAGAGGCAATTGACAACATGGTAATGGATTTCCGAACAAGCGCCAACCGAGTATGCATCTTCAATCTCTTGGAACTGAGCTGAGGCAGTTTGATTTGTAGTTAACTTTACTTGTTAGTCAGCTTAAATTGGTAATTTAATTAATTAGTTTGTTAATTAATTAAGTGTTGTAATAATTAGTAAGTAGTTTACTAGTTATTCATTTTGTCATGTAATAATTAATCTAATTAGCTTAATTAGATTGGTTAGTTAGCTTAGTTTAGATTAGCTTAGCTAATTCATTCGGACCCTCCGTCGAGAGGGCAAATGTTGTAATAAGTGTACGTGTGTGTGTGCATGTTTTCCAATCCCCCTCCCCCCCACTTCTTTCTCCCTTTTACTTATCCACTTATGATGGTTAGTTTAGGGCATATTTTGATTAGCATACCTTATGCTTGCATGCGTGCATCATTCATTTGTCTTGCATGCACCGGGCTCGGCGCATCATTCAAACTGCATTGCATTTCAATACATATTTGAATACATGTATCAAATGTCGCATTCATATGCCATCTTAGATAGCCGAGCCTATTTAGTTGTATTTTTGCATGTGTTGCATTAGGCATTTCAACATAGTTAGGATCATGCATGATTTCTAGCTAGTTTTCTGTGTTGGCTCGGAGTACACTGTAAGTGTTTACGCTTTAGCATCCTTGCATGTGTGTGAGTGTTGCTATGATAGCATGCTTGCCATGAGGCTATTTGCTTAATTGCTATAACTACATGAATGCCTGTGGATGAAGGCTTCATTACTTGAATTGGAACAATTCATCAAAATGTGAGTTTTAAGCACACTTGGAGTGGTAAATCATCATGTTTTAAGCCCACCTTGTTTGGTGGCAAATCCGCATTTCTAAGCCCACTTGAGGGTGGCAAATTCAAACCATTTTCGAAAACAAACATTGAATTGTTTTGTTCCAATTTAGGCGAGCTAGTCTATACTTGTATGCTGTGCGCATCACGTAGTAAGTTAGCTAAATAACCGGAATAAGAACACATGTGTTTTCAAAATAGCATATCATGATTAGTAGAGGCCGATCCTTTTGATCGGGCGAGCGAGGGTGCTCATTTCATGACCTTCTCCCCTTGTACCCAAGTTCCCGAGCCAAAGCAACTTTGGTGATGACGGACATGTGGCCTTAGGCACGAGTCAGGGTTTCCTAAATTTCCCACAAAATAAAACATTTAGGTGGCAACTCTGTAATCTGGCAAAGCAGTCCATGTTTGGCACTTCTTGATTAAAATCGATTTTCTAAAATGATTTGCCGGATTTGGACTCTTTGGTGATTTATCAGTCTTAGATTGCACTTTGTGAGACTAGATACAGAATCGTGACAGGAGTCCGAACTGTAGTAGCTATGAACCCAAATCCGCACCCTCTCTGAAAGAGGGCACGCGGAGGAAGTTTGGGCAGTCTGCACTTGGGCTTTTTGGATACCCTCAATACGAGCAAGAAGGGTTCTTTTTATTTTGAAAATGTTTCCAAACACCTTTTTATTCCAGATTTTAACATTATCAGTAAAGGAATTAATGGCTTCTAAAAGGTTATGAGACCTATTCAGCCATGAATTCTGAACAACATTAATAAAGTTTGAATGGCAAAACCAAGCTGCTTCACATCTAAAAGGCCTATTCAGCGGGTTAGAAGGATGTATACCTTGGGTGAAGACCACCAAGGGGGAGTGGTCTGAGTAAGTACGAGGTAAAGTCCTTATAGTGCCTTCGGGGAAGAGGGCTCACTATTGGTCATTGCTCATTGCTCATTACTCTGTCCAAATGTTCCATTGTGTTGGCTAAACCTTGTCTGTTGTTGGACCAGGTAAGTTGAGGGCCTACGCTACCCAAGTCAATAAGATTGCAATTGTTGATTATGTCTCTGAATCTCTAAGTTCTGGTAGAAGTATGGTTGGGGGATAAACTCCTTCTTTCACTTAGGTCAGTGAAGTCGTTGAAGTCTCCAGCAACCAACCAAGGTTGGTGCATATTGGTAACTGTCCTCTCCAGATCCTCCCAAAGATTATCTCTGCTTGCTGGGTTGGGGTTGGCATAGACTGTAGAAAAGATCCATTCTTCATAGTCTTCTCTGTGGATGGTGGCTTGAATATATTGGTTAGAAACAGAAGAGGTTCTAACATTAACATGGGTCGTGTCCCAGAGCATTCATATTCCCCCCATTCTATCTACAGGATCAACCACTGTGGAGGCTGAGAATCCAAGATTATTGAAAAAGTTCCCAAGGGAACTAAATGGCACTTTAGTTTCCATGAGGACTAGAATTTCAGGTTTATGGGTGTTAAGAAGTTTTCTTAAGTTACGCTTGAAGGTGTTGTTCCCTACCCCTCGGCAGTTCCAATTCAGAATTTTCATAGAATCCATGGATGGGTATTGTGGTAGTAGGTCAAAAGCCAGTTTCTTGAGGATACTACGAATTCTACGATGATCTTGGTCGATTGACCTCATGGATGCCATCTGCCATGAATGCACTAGAGGTGTCATGACCCAAACCCGCCCCTATAGATTAAGGTCATAACTGGCCAGTAATCAAGAGATTACCTACGGCCTCAAACCAAAACAAACATATAGCAACAGAGTGAAGGGGCCAAAACGGAAGCAAACTTAAAAGTTTTGTCCAATGAGCTATGCTTACATGGCATGTCAAAACATTTCACATATACTTAATAATAACTCACACTATATATCAGTAGTTAACATCGTGTATACCCAGGATCATCCGAACACATAGTCGGCCATGCCAAAAGCTTATACACATAAATGGTCTATCATAACCAATAGAAATAGCAAAAGAAATACAAAAGATCATAAATGAAGCCTTTTGCATGAGGCACCTGGGCTGACTTCACAAAACTCGGGTTCCTTTCTTAAATTCCACAAAGGCTGGGGTTAAATGTCCCTTTGCTCACCTACATACATATAAATAAGAGTGAGCTAACGCCTAGTGAATAATATCAAAAGAGGTTAATGAATGAGGTTCGCTCATAAATGAATCATACTTATAATGTACACATTTGAACCACTATTCTCATTCACACCAGATTTACAAATCTCAACAAAGCAAAACGACCTTGGTTCTAACACATCATATCCACATACAAAAAGACCTCAGGTCCAATTTATACGAAACGACCTTTGGTCCAGCCAACTCTTTATTCAAAATGACCTTTGGTCCAATTCAAACATATCAAACGGCCTCGGGCCCAATTCGAATATATCAAGCGTATTAAACGGCCTCGGGCCTATTCTCTTTATATTCATATCCATGCGTATTTCATATTCATGATCACGATTCCTTTCATTCAAACGGCCTTTGGCCCGTTATGGTATTCAAACATATCAAATAACATATTCAAACGACCTTTAGCCCATCTTTGCATTCATGTCTAACGGCCTTTGGCCCAATCGTTCATATCCGACGGCCTTTGGCCCAATCATTCATGTCCAACGGCCTTTGGCCCAATCATTCGTATCCGACGGCCTTTGGCCCAATTCAGATATATCAAACGTATCAAACGGCCTTATACAAAATTAGGCATATAGAATACTCATTCATATTTCAAATCAACAAATCCATGAAGCTTATACAGAAGTAGCATTCGGAAAGTAACATACTTGAAAATATCTTTACTAAGATATTACTCACTGTGTTCTGCCGGTGGATTTACCCTTGAGCTCGACCCTACACATTACATAACACATATGGGTCACAAACGATTCAATCCGTTCTTAATTCACACATTCCTCTTAGGCTCCTTTCTTATCATTTTAACTCATTCACAATGCTTAATGCATGCCTAAGAGTGCTTAGAAATGAAAGAGAGCGGATAACAAATCATAAAACCACTTTTCAAAATATCTAAAACAGGGATCCCCGCTCGAGCGCAGTTTTCGCTGCTCGAGCGGGCCCCTTTGGCCTACAAAAGTACTAGTTACTTCATTTTTACGCTCGAGCATGACTTTGAACGCTTGAGCTGAGAGTCAAACTACATGACTCCCCGCTCGAGCAAACGTCCATGTCTGCAAAAGTTCTGGGAACTAGCATTTCACGCTCGAGCTGCGCTTTCCCCACTCGAGCGGATATGCCGAATTCTGGAATTTCCAGTAACCAGTTTGAGCTTCAAATTTGCATTCAAATTAACATAGCTTGCATTTTATAACCCATAACTCTCATATACAACTACTAACATGTTACAAACACCAATTTACTACATTATGAAGCTCAAATCTTATGAATCAATCACATGCAAACCCAAATTATACCAAACTTACTTCCAATACATTAAATTCATGCATTTAAACTTCATATCTTCATCAATTATGCATGCATGTCAATTCTTGACTCCATTTCTATCTCAAATGGTACAAATGGTGCTTATAACCATGAAACTCAACAAAACTATGCTTGCATGTATGATTCAATGCCCAATCTTTCACAATTAACATGTTACATGCTAGCTTATGCAAATTCATGGCAATTCTAAACATGCATGCATTCATTGACTGCAAATTCATCAATTACCACTCAATTCTTGCTCTTGGCCACATATTCTCTTTGAATTCATACAGTTACAAACTTAAACTCATAAATTAAGGGTTGATTACTCACTTAGGAGCTTCAATTC
Source organism: Camellia granthamiana (assembly GCA_036172215.1). Lineage (NCBI taxonomy): Eukaryota > Viridiplantae > Streptophyta > Magnoliopsida > Ericales > Theaceae > Camellia > Camellia granthamiana. The sequence continues at coordinate 78,821,641 of CM069914.1, forward strand.
TTCCAATTATAGCCAAATCTTGAGCTAATCCTCTTAGTTTCTTGAATTCTCTTGCAATATCTTCAAAAATGGTCCCTTTCTCTCTCTAAATTCGGTTCACCCTCTCTCTCTAGAGTGTAAGATCTGATTTGGGCTCAAAAGAATTTAAGCTTAAGCATGTATGGCTCATTTATATAGGCTTTCCTTAATCACACTTAATTAGAACTAATCAATGGTGCTTAATTAATTTGATTTAAACTAATTAATTCGTTCCGAATCAGTTTTCAATTAAATTTCACCATAGGCTCTAAAAATTACGCTAATCACAATGGCGTAGTCAATTTCGGTTCCTGTGGCTGATAAGGCCTTCAATTTTTAGTTCAAAGCACAGATTCTAACAGATTTTCCTACGATAAACAGATACAAAGCCAAAATCACATATGATCATGCAATTAACACCCAAATTCAAATTAAGCACATAATTACAAACATAATCATGATTGATTAACATAGTACAAGACACGGTTATTACAAGAGGCCCTGGTATGGTGCTCCAACTTGGCTCGATTCTCACCCTTAGCTGTTCAATCCACCAAATTATATCTACACGGTGAATTGCTTATATCCCTAGTTCTAGCAAGAGACTCAACGTGTTACCCTCCATCTTGTGCACCAAACTCTGTGGTAGTGGAGTTTCCATGGCCTCCATTGTGTGTTCCTGGATCTGGTGGTTTGCTGTGACGCGAGTCACCATCTAGCAAAGAGGTTTGAAGATGTGTAGTAAGGGTATGTGTAGGAGTAAGGGAAGAACTAATGGTGGGAGGTGGTGGTAGGTGTGAGGTAGGTCTATCCTCGATAAGCTCTACCATTACGATTTCTGAGGATTGTAAATCTGCTTGTAGGTGAATAATATTTGCAGGTTGGGTAGGTACCTTTTCAGGGCTAATGGGGACTGCTCCTTGGCAATTTGTAGTTGTGAGATGTGAGATGTCACATGTGTTAGCTTGTGGTTCTGAATTTACCAACTGCGAAGGTGTTACAAGATCCAACGATGGTTTTGAGGGTCTAGGACTGGGGGTGAGGGCTTTTTAGTTAACTGGGCGTTAAAGGCCTCTTTCTCATGGCCTGATCTAGTAGTTTTTTTACCTCTGTTATGTTTCTCCTCTTGATGGCTAGTGTGGCCTAGCTCCGCATATTTATTAATGTTTGGGCTGGTCTCTTGAGTGTGGGCTTTCTTATATACTGTTGGGCGTCTGCTTTTCCTCTGCACAAGCATCCAAGGCCCAAAATTCTTATCCCCTTCTTCTAACCCTATCTGTTGCAGGTGACTGTTATCCACTGAAGGAGCCATTTGGGATGTCTCTGTCACAATTGATGGGTCTCCTACTGGCGACGAGCTAGAGTTCTGGTTCATCTGATGTTTTCGATGAACTGCCTTGAATCGGCATAGCTTCTTGCATGGTCCACCCTGCCACAATGAAAACAAACTGAATGAATAGATTCATATTTAATATTGTAACTTTTCTTACCTAGGATGAATCTGGGATAAAGTGGTTTGCTAAGGTCCACTTCAATGCAAACTCTAGCAAAGCACCCTCTTGTGGCCATGGCAGTGGTGAGATCAATTTTCAAAGGTTTCCCTAATTGCCTCGTGATGGTGTATAGAACTTTTTCTTGAAAGTACTCGATCGGAAGCTCTGGAAACCTAACCCAGACAGCTGTGGTGGTTTCAAAGGTTTCTGATGCCTTGAAGTCAGGCTCCCATTTACGTACCGTGAGATAGTGATCCATTATTACCCATGGACCACTTGAGTAAACCATTGCACAGTCCTCTTGAGATGAGAACTTAAATAGGAAGTAGTTGTTTCCCAGATCAATTGCATTAAAATCATCTTTGAGCCCCCAGAGTGTTTTGACTCGAGAACAAAGCATTCTATATATACCCTATACTTTTCCCAAGTAGTCTAATGAGTAGAGCATTGGCCTAAGGTTGTCTGATTTCTTTCAATAATTTTTTTGGTAGATAGATTGTGGGTATCTCACCGTCCCTTCGTGAAGTAGACCCATCCTGGATGTCTGTGTCCCCATCCCCATCTTCCTCTTCAATGTTGGTGTTGTTTTCTAGCTCATTAAAGTAGAAGTCTTTGCTTCTGGGTGCTACGAGGGCACCTTTGAATGATTTAACTTTGGGTCCTTCGGCTGGTGTATCTACCATCTTTGGGCTAGATATTTGAGATTAGGATGGGGGATTTGGTAAATTTGGTAGGGGAGAACCCTTCTCCGTGATTTCCATCTCTTCCTCCCCCATTGACTCCTTACTTTTGATCTTCTTAGTGCTGCGAATGAGATGGTCTTCCTCTTCCTGTGATTTTAATTTGGGGTCAAAAACGGTAGTAGATGATAAGCTCATTAAAGGTTTTTCTCGAGGGTATTTTTGTGGTTATATGTGACTTACTATTAGTTACAATATATGTGACTTGGTAACCAATAATTTCTCTTATTGTAAATAATTAGAACGGTAAATTATACTTATACTCCCTGAGGTTTAGATTTAATACATATCACCTCATGATATTTGAAAAATTACACTAACCCCCTCTGTCAATGTAATTATTTAGGCTGAATGAAGACATTGAACTCATACGCTCTCACTTTTCTTACTTTGCTTTACTTCCTCTATTTTTTTTTTCCTTTCCTTTGCTTTATTTATTTTTTAATGTAATTTTCTTTGTTTTTCTATTAGAAGTTGTCACCTTTTTACATAAATAAAGAGTTTGTGAAATAAGATTATTAACCACCGGGATAAGAATGTAAATTTCAAAATATCAAGTGATAGAATGTAATTAGACTAAAGTATCGTTTGGCAACATCATTTTTTAGCTTAAAAGCCAAAAAGTTACAAAAAAGTTAACAACTTATATCAAAAAGTCAAATATTCCATTTTCTCTCTATTTTTTGCATATTTTTTGATAAAAAAAAAACTAAAAATTCATTGCAAAACTAATTTTTTTACCTCATATTTTAGTTAAAAATTCAAAAAATTACTAAAATAGCCTGTTCCTAAACAGGGCCTAAACTAAAGAGATGTAGGGGTGGTTTGAGATCCCAATTTTAGTCCACACTTTTTATATTTTTATCTTTTTTAGGTCACATCAATTAACATATTTTTTTTACTTTCTTACATGTCTTTTTATAAAAAAAATTAAAAGATATACTTATTTAAAACATCTTAAATCACCCGTGGTGTAATTTATCCTAACCGGAAATATTAATGGGTCTGCTACTTGTTCGACTCTATTATTGTCGGTCACGTGAATTTTGCTATTTTGGGTAAACTTTTTTAAGGCCCAATTCTATTTCCAAGATCTTCGGCTTCGTGATATGGCCTCAAATATCGTCACGTACGAAGCCTATTTCAACTAATCTCTCAAAATTAGTTAGGGATGGTTTGATATGATATAAATAATTTTTAACTTTTTATAAAAAAAAATAAAAATAAAAATAAAAAGATAATATAATTTAAATAAGTGTACTTGTCTAAATAAATGTACTTATCTAAACAATTACACTTATTTAATTTATGTCAAATAGTGTCTTAAACAGCAATTCAAGTCAAAACTAATGATATGTTGTTTAATCTTGATTTTATAATTTAATAAATTTAAATTTAATTTATTTATATAGCGAATTGATCTCGAATAAATTTTTAATAAGTCGAGCTTAGATAGCTTAAGTTTTTATAGTGTATATAAGTTTATCGAGTCTAGTAATAGACTGTTCAAATTTGATTTGAAAATTCAATAAGCATAAAATTATATTTAAATTTAATTTATTTACATAACGAATCAATCTCAAACGAGGTTTTTAACGAGCTGCACACAAGTCAAGCTTAAGTAACTTAGTTCATTTAACACTTCTATTTTAAATTAATATAAAAAAAAAATAATACACAAATATATGTAATACCACTTTTCTATTTTTTGGCACATTTTTTTTTTATAAAAGTAAAAAATAAGTCATAAAATCCTTTATTTTAAAGCGGTTTAAGCAAGCAACGTTTCCCCAACATAAAATAATAATAATAATAATAATAAATAAATAAATAAATAAATAACTAGCAGCCTTTCTTTTAAAAAAAAAAACAATCAGTGTGTTTGGTTTTAGTTTTTTGAATTTAGTTTTTTGAAAATTAAGTTTTTTATTTTTCGTGTTTTTTTGTTTTTAATGAATATTTTTTAAATTTTAAACATTTTTTTTTTTACTTTTTTAGATGCATCTAAAAAGTAAAATATTTGTAAAAAAATAAAAATACACAAAAATACAAAAAATATATTGAATTTTCGTTTTTTGTTTATATTTTTGGTATTTAGTGAATTTTTTAAAGATTTTTTCATGAAAATTATACTTTTTAAGTGTATTTATGTTATGTGTGTCTAAAAATTTTAAAAATTACTTAAAATATTAAAAAAATCAGTAAAACAAAAAAAATATGAAAAATAAGAAAAGTATAATTTTCTGAAAAGTATTTTAAAAAAACTGAAAACAAACATAGTGATGTTAATTGTATTAAAAATATTATTAAAAACATACATGTCTTTCATATATATATATATATTTGACAACTAGTCATATTTAGTCTATTGTATTTTTATTAAGATTATTTGTATTTCTGAAATTAATTTTTTTTAAAGAAAAAAAAACTAAACATTCTCATGTAAATTTTTTTTCTCAGCTTGTTTAAGTCAATAGATTGATAATTTTCTCTTATTATGAAACTTTACGTTGGGTTGTTTGTGAGTTTATTTGGTATAACTTTTTACAAGTTAAAAAGTTGATAATTATAAATAATAATACATTATAAATAAAAACTATATCAAACATTTTAGACCAAACTCTAAAAAATATATATATATTTCTAATATTGAGTGAGAAAGTTTGTTAAGCTGCACGAAACATCCTTATTTTTTGTTAGGTTAGTTGTTTGGTAATTATTTTCGTATTTATAAATAATTTATTATAGATTGAAATATATATAAGTTTTTTTTTTTCCTTCTTTTTATCAATTAAATCAACCATTAACAAGTGGGCAATATTCTTTTAGCAAAATAGCCACGCACAAAAAATAAAATAAATAAATAAAAGGGACAAACAAACAAGTGCCACCCAATGGGTTATCCAAGTTGTTGAAGGTAAGTGTAGCGTGTGGCATTCTTATAATAGTACTCATCAACACCACAGCCCCAATTGAATTGTCCATTTTTTTTTTTTGTCATGTTGTACAATGGTCCAACTCAACAAATCAATCAACTTTGATGTACAAGAGGTTAAAAGAGGTTAAAGACTAAAAAGCAAACTCACAGACTTGGCCCCCATAAGTATACCCATCAAGATCAAGGAAAATGAATCCCCCAAACAACAAAACCTAACCTTTTTGTATTCTCTCATCTCTTCAAAAAAAAAAAAAAAAAAAAAAAAAAAAAAAAATGAAAATCAAACTTCTATGATTGCTGTAATGGCTTACAAGTCAAAAATTTATAAGTAATATTATACAAAATAGAAATTTTTTATAATTTTCCACACAAAACTTTAAGGGTAAGTTTATTATGGACACGAGAGCTTTGTTCGGTCCATGGAGTACCATAAGTTCTATTTCAATTATTCAAATCGTTTATTTTGTCTAACATTTCGTTATATTACCCACGCAAAAAAAATTAGATCATCCAATAATCATAACTTATACAATTTATTAGGTTTGTCGCAACAAAACAAATGGCCTATTTTTAAAAATACAATTGTGGTTTACTTTTTTTTTTAATAACAAATATAATAAATGAGTAAGTTACGATTATCCAATCGACCTAATTTTTTTTTGTAGATAATATACACAAAGTGTTCAATAAAATAAACAATTTGGATCATCAAAAATGAGATCCGTGGTAATGATCTCAAGTCCAGATTATGAATCAGAGGAAATCTACCACCATTTTTTTAAATCTCAAAAAAATTTAGCATAATTATGTCAAAAATATAATATTGATTATATTTTTCTCAAAGTGTAAGGATAATTTATCGGTTTAAGATTTTATTAGTAAAATGTTTTTTAAAAAAAAAAGTTTGACCCGTCTTTCTTGCGGCCCAAGGCACTTATTATTAGAGAGAAAGAGGTCTTTCTTGTGCCCAAAGGCACTTATCATTAGAGAGAGAGAGAGAGAGAGAGAGGTAAGTTTGATAAATAGTGTGAAAAAACAAAAATTATTGAAATTGTATGGCGAGAACTTTGACACGCAACACCCAATTACATCAGTATTATTGGAAATTAGGACTTTTCTGTTCCAAGAATGTGTGTATCTTCTTCTCCGAGTTAGGGGAATTCAAGCACGTGAATATATATTCTAAAAAAATAAATTAATAATGTGAATGTTTGAGAAGTTGCTATTGTAGTAAGTTATTTTAATTTTTGGTTATTTAGTAGACTAAAACATTTGTGTTTGGGAAGATGATTAGATTTTTTATAGTTGAATATGACATTTATGAGAGAAAAAGTAAAATGATTATGAGTTTGATGTGATATTTTTTCTAATTAACTATTTTTGTCTATTTTATCTTTTTATAAATTTTAACCTAAAAAGTAAAAAAATAACATTTGCCAAACAAAGTAAATAATTTAATTTTCATTTTCCTTTCAAATAACTTTAACTTATGTTTAGTAAGTACACACATGAATAGAATGAAAGTGAGAATTTTCTATTTCACTGCACTACAAAAAAAAACACCTTTGGCGACGAAATTTTTAGTCGCCAAAGGTCCTATTTTTGGTCGCCAAATCTCGAAAATGCACTTTCCCCGACTAAAAAATTTAGTCGCCAACGTTGTCGCCAATTCATAGTCGCGGATGCCTTTGGCGACTAAAAAACTGTTAGTCGCCAAAAGACAGGTCTTCAGCGACTACAGATTTTGTCGCCAATAGTCAATTTCTGTTTTGGGAATTATACCTTTGCCGACTAAAGGGTTCGTCGCCGATAGTTAATTTTTATTTTATTATTTATACCTTTGGCGACTAATGACTTTAGTCGCTGAAAGTCTTTTCAGAAAAAAAAAAAAATTGCTTCCGCGCGCTGCTGCCAAGTCTTGAACGTGTGACCACAAACTTCCCAACTTTGTCAACTTTTAGTAACACTCTCTCCCCCACTATGCCACTCCAACTTCACGCGATTATTAATGCAACATATATTATTTATATACTAAATGTGCCGGTATTAGTACAAACCCTATATATAAATAATTATTTTTATTTTAATGTATTTAATGTAAAAAATAAAGTATTTATTAAAAAAAAAATTTGAGACCACTTTTGGCGACTAAATTTGAATTTTAGTCGCCAAAAGCACGGGTTTTGGCTACTAAATGCTGCTTTGTCGCTAAAACCCTTCATTTCCGGCCCAATACACCACCATTCGGCGACTAACATATTTTTTAGTCGGTAAAACACCACCATTCGGCGACTAACATAGTTTTTAGTCGCCAAAAGCACGGGTTTTGGCTACTAAATGCTGCTTTGTCGCTAAAACCCTTCATTTCCGCCCCAATACACCACCATTCGGCGACTAACATATTTTTTAGTCGCCAAAAGCACGGGTTTTGGCTACTAAATGCTTTTAGTCGCTAAAAACAGTGCCTTTTAGCTACTAAAATTTTCGTAGTCGCGAAAACCACTATATTCGGCGACCAAACCAACTTTTAGTCGCTAAAGATCATCTATTCGGCGACTAAAGTCGTTTAGTCGGCAAAAGGCATCATTTTTGGCGACGAAATCCATTTTAGTCGCCATTTGTTGAACTTTCAGCGACGAAAAGCAAAATTTTAGTCGCCGTTGGTGTTTTTTGTTGTAGTGCTGTTTGGTTGTCAACCGGAAATGATGAGGTAGTGGTGGTGATTGTGGCGGTAGTTGGTAGCGAGGGCAGTGGTGTTACTAGGGTGGCTGAAGGAGAAGGTGGGGGTAGCAGTAGTCGTCAATCAACACATTGACTTAAGGTGTTTTCATGATGAAATGGATGTATTTTTTAGATTGAAGGAAAGAATATGTGACATAATTTGTACCAAATATGAGAAAATATATAAAAATTAGAATAGATTTCATTACAATCCATTTCATCCTATCAAATATGTTTTTAAAATTTAGATTTGGTAATTACTTAATATATATAAAATAAGAGGATTACATATATTTGAAAATTAGCCGGGATGAAACCAAACAAAAATAAAATAAAATAAAAACTAACATGATTGGTAGTTAGGGGTGTTTGCGGATTGGTTTTGGCCGGTTTGGTTTGTGATTTGGACCAGTTTGCATGTCTACGATTTGAGAAAAATTCAACCCGTAACCGCCAGCAGTGCGGGTTGCGATTTGTGCGAATAGGATTTGCAGTTATGCAGACGGTTTGCGGATTGTATTTTTTCCTTCAAAAATTTGTTTTTGGGCCTATTTTTCTCCATTTTCTAAATATTATTTTGGGCCCTTTCTCCGCATTTTCTAAATATTTTTTGGGCAATAAAAACACATTTCTGATCATAAAATCATTATTTTTGAATGAGAAGGAAATCTTTAAAAAACTCCAAATATCAATAATTACTTTAGAACATCAATAATTAATGAATTAAAACTTATAAAATAAAAACACAACAAAATCAATTCCTAACACAAACAAAATATTCAAAATTCTAAATTTTTAAATCAAGTCATAAACTAAAACACATATACATATATAAATAAAATAATTTAATTTACTAGAAATAAATAAATAAAGTATGAGGTTTGTTTGTTTAGGGTTTGGGTAAACAAAATCTATATAATAATATGGAAGATTAAGATCTACGACCCGCAACACGATATTATTTCAAATAACATCCGACCCTATTGTATGTTTGAAACCGCATGTATATGTACGAATCAAATTGAATTGGGCGATTTTTCCGAGTTGGATGACCGTATGATCAGCTTATTGGTAGTAGATTACTAGTATCTGTGTACTTTTGACTCTTCAAGATGAGCATTGCTACAGACCCCCAGTAAGGGGTGACCCCACCACCCCCACATACACATGGTGGTAAAGAGAGAAGGGAAAAATAAATAAATAAATAAATAAATCCGTCAATCAACACTGATTGGAGGTGCTGGGGTCTCCCCATTTTCTCTTCAAAATAATGGAGATATAATCTCACATTCATGGAAAAGAAGTCATGCATGAAACTTCAGTCCCATGTGGGTAAATCTACAAATTTTGGGTTGCGGTAGGTGAGGTGAACATATCAACACTATATTTATTTGTCTAGATTTTTCATGAAAATTATACTCTTGCTTGTATTAGTTACAAGTACATATTTTAAAAATTAATAATGTTATAATAATCATATTTATTTAACATCTTATATATTAAAATTAGATTAATTTCATGAATCTCATTTCATAGAATGATAATGTTATCATATTTAATTTCATGAATCTCTTTTATTTATCATCCTAAGAAAAGTAGTGTAATGTGTTCCTAGAATGATAATGTTATAATAATCACATTTATTTCTCAATTTTCTCATAAATACATTTAAAAATGGAAAAATTGCAAATAAGTGGGATCTTTACAAAATATTTATAAATTTATGAAAAAAATTATAATTTTAATTAGGAAAATGATATAAAAATTCACTTTTTAGATGCATTTTCTAAACCAAGTGATGTATCAAGAAGATGATTGGTTGATAATTAGATATCTTCTTGGCACATCACTGAGTTTAGAAAGTAGGTCTAACTTTTAGCCTTGAATAACAATGCTCTTTTAATTATTAAAGTTGATAAAAGTTTGTCATTAATTTGAATTTTTTTTAAAAAAAAATCACATTGAATTGCATTTTTTCCTTTAAAAACAGCCAATTTGAAACCTTATGTTTTTCTAGAAAATAATATTAAAAAAAAAAGATAAATTATAAATACACCTCAAACGTTTTCTTAAAATACGATTTACCTCCTGTAATTTTGAAAATAACATCCCGTTCATTAAAATTTTCAATTTCATAATAAATGGTCTTTTTTATTAATAAATCATAAAGTCAATTAACAGTTTGTCATGGCGTCAGAAATTTATTTCAATTACTAGTAATTTTATTACTATATAAGAAAGATAGTTAGAAATTTATTTCTTTACTTTGTTATGTTAAATAAAAAATTATAATAAAATGGTATTTATAATTTTCTAAATCATATAAGATAATTCATATATTAAGTAAAGTATAAGAGGTGTGTTTGTAATTTATCTATAAAAAAAAAATTAAAAAAACTTCCCAAAATTATAGCATATGTGGCACAATAATTTCATAATCAAAATGGACCCTAGGAAAAGGGAAAATGGTTGAGGCCTCGAATTTGCCTCGAATCCCTTTTTCTTTTTCTTTTTTCTTTCTTTCTTCTTCTTCGCAGAACCAGAGGGGAGGGGAGGGGAGAGGAAGAAGAGAGAGAGAAAGGGGAGGGGAGGGGTCCGGATTTGCCGTCGCAGCTCGTCGAGCTCGCCAGCCGTCCGATCGTCGCCCGATCCAGCTCGTCGCAGCAGCTGCACCGCCGTCGCCTCCGCCTCCGACCCGCCTCTGCCTCCTCCTCCTCCTCCCCCGGTGATTATGGCCCCCTCCAGTCCGACCCACCGACGGCTCTCTCTTCTTCCCCTCCCCTCCCCTCCCCCTCTTTCCCTTTTTCCCCTCCCCTCTGGTTCATTCGAGCCAAATTCGAGGCCTCGAATTCAAGGCCTCTATCACGACTCCTAGGAAAAGTGCTCCTTTATTTTCTTTAGTCCTTTTCTGAAAGTAGTTTACAATGGTATAGTACCTGGTACAGACTACAGTGCAAAAGGAGAAATTATTCATTGCCGCAGGCACATTGCTCTACACTATTTATAGTCAATAATGGTAGAGGGTCTTAATTTCTGTAGCTCAAATGGCTCGAATTTGCCAAAACAACGTCGTTTTGAGTACAAAACAACGTCGTTTTGAGTACAAAACAACATCAAAATAGCCAAAACGACAATTTTGAGCCATTTGAGCCACAGAAATTAGGGCCCTCAAACATTTTTCATTTATAGTTGGACAAATGTTCAATTGTCTCTAGACAAATAACACTAATGCTTGGGATCTCCACTCGGAGACCCAGGATTTTCAGTTGGCGGTCATTAGTCAAAATTATTTTTATATTTTTTCCTTATTCTTTCCAATTATTAACCCTCGTGTGTGTGTGAAATAGTCAGGTTGAGAGATAGTGGGTCTGTATCATGGTTGAGACAAATAAATAATAAAAACTACTGTCTCAACCAATAATACTTGGGTTGGGGCACCACCTTTATTTGCCCTAGGACAATGAATAATTTCTCGTGCAAACGGTGCAATGCATTAATTCAAAAATGCTTCACACCCCCACTGGGGGTCAACACCCAGTGAGGTGTAGGCCCATGATTGGATAAAAAAAATTATTTTTTTTTTTTAGTCTTCAGCCAGTGGGGGCGCGCCACATCACTGGGGGCGCGACCCCTACTGGGGGTATGCAGCAAGACTCGCATTAATTTATCTTTTTTTTCTTTTTTTATCACATTTCTACTTTTGTCGTATTGAGCCATCCAGTGATTGAAGTACTCTCCGGGTAATTCCAGTGTACAACAGTCTATTTTTGACTTTTTTTCAAAGGAGTAATTAGATTCCTTCAACTGTTAAAATATTATTTAATTTATCTTATGAATTTATACATATTAATTTTATCAATTATGAAAACTAAACAAATGCACCCCTTTTGGAGGGACTTTAAAAGGAGTCTGCACCATTTTATAGTTGATAGGGTTAAAATAAATAAGTTCATAAATAAATGAGATAAAATGATATTCACTAATAATTGAGGGGCTCTTTGTGTAAATAATATTTTTTTAAGATATATTATACCATTGATTTTTGTTATTTAATTGAAGTATCATTTAAATTCTTGTAATTTTAGATTTTATCTTTAAAAAAAAAATGTAACTAACTTTTTTAGAGCTCGTTTTGCATAAAAAAGTCAAAGATTTTTTTAGTTAAAATAATCACAAAAAGATAAAATAAACTTTTAGTCTAATAAGACAAAATATCATATCACATACAATTCATAATCATCTCATTTTTTCTCTCACAAAAGTTCAAAAAACAAAAAAAATCCAAAAAATAAAAAAAATCTATTTCAAACGAAACTTTTTAACTTCAAGATAAAATAATTAAAAAATTAAAAAGACAACCAACATCTCAAACAAACCCTTAATAACATAATCGAACGAAATAAATAATTTAGACCATCAAAATATGACTATTAGTGAGCTCCACATAGCCCAACTAAGATAATCCGACAACATATATCCTAACAATAAAGATAAAATTAATTATTATTTTTAATGGTGGCCCGTGGGTACAATGGGCAAAAAGTGCATAATTATATGTATATATATATTTTTATTATACAATATGTTAGTAAATTTATAAGTTATATTACAATGAAAAGTGCATAATTATATATATATTTTCATTATACAATAAGATTTTAGTAAATTTATAAATTATATTACAATAAAAAGATTGTAGTCACTCTATTAACTAAAATCCCAAACCTCTAATCTTTTTGTTATTTGGGGTAGGGGTGCAACTCGGGCGGGCTCAACCCGAGCAACCCGAGCCCAACCCGAGTTTTTTTAGGGCTTGGGCAACTATATCTTGTAATCTGGACGGGCCTGGGCAGATTTTTGATGCCCGAATTGTAATTCGGGCCGGGCTTGGGCAGAACCAATGGCCAACCTGAGCAACCCGAACCCGAATTAAATTTAATATATTATATAAATTATATAATATATATAAATTAAGTAAAAGAGTTAGTCTTAATTTTTAATTTTTATTTTTTGGTGACCAGAAAATAACTTTGAATAATTCTCAATTCTTTGTTAATTATCAATTCTACCTACAGGTTTCAAAACAAATCTACCTACAAGTTTCTGGGCAATTCGAGCAATTCGGGCTAACCCGATTTCAAAATACAAAGCTTGGGCCGGGCTTGGGCAGCAAAGCTCGGGTTCATGTTCGGGCTTGGGCGGGCTTGGGCACTGCTCTGGGCAATTCGGGTCGGGCTTGGGCAGACCCCCAACCCGACCGAACCCGCCCGAGTTGCACCCCTAATTTGGGGTGTCTTAAATAAGTGTACTTTTTTTCTTTTTGAACTAAAAAGTTGAGGAAAAAAAGATGGATGTTTGGGTTAACTTTTTATTTTTTTACCAAAAAATGTGCAATAAAAATTTATATAAATAAAATGTATAGGGGAAGAAAGGTGATTGGTTGTATGGCTGGCCTGCGGCAGCCCCAACATGTCTACACAGAAAAAATTGCCTCATTTGGGGCAAATAACTTTTGGACAGTTATGGTCGGTCCGTTGAGGCCACCATGGGTCCCATTTTAATAATCTGAACCGTTTAATATACAGAACTCGTCGAGTATTATATGGCTGTAAAAAATCACGTTGATCGGATATCGATTGCTATATGATCGGTTTAGTTTTTTTCAACAGTTAACTATCATACCATCCGTTTTGTTTATACAAAACTGATTTGATCATATAGTTAACGATATCTGATCAATGTGATTTTTTACAAACATATATTACTCGACGAGTTCTACATATTTAACCGTTCGGATTATCAAAACGGAACCCGTAGTGGGCCCCCAAGGGCCCAACATTACTATCAAATTTTGTGACTTCACATATGAATTTTTTTTTTTTTTGCCCTAAAAAAAGTGTATAATGACCTGGTCAATAACTGTCATGTTGCTCAGTGGATTTGTAATATAAATATATATAAAATATATTTTTATATTTTTTATTTGTAAATAGTAATGTCTTTTTTACTTTTTATGTAACTTTTTGACTTTTTAAATTATATTGGACTTCCCAAACCAGCCAATAACTGTCCCATTCAAAAGAACATTTCTTTATGAGACATTTTTTAACAAAGAACCTTTCAATTTGCACTTCACTAGCCTCTTTTGAAAATTTAGAGCCTATTTCGTTTTCAATTTTTAGTTTATATTTACAAAAATTTTAAAAACTGTCATAAAAACTTGTTTGATAACTTTTTTAGTTTATAAATGGTTGTCTCAGTTTATAAATTTGAGGAAAAAAATAAACTCAAAAAATGAGTTTACTTTTCAGTTTTCAAATTTTTTTTTCAATTAACTTTTTTTTTTCAAATTTTTTTAAAATTAATTTTTTTTTCAATTAATTTTTTTTTTCATTTTTTTCAATTAATTATGTTTTTCAATTATTTTTTTTCAACTAAATTTTTTTTCAATTAATTATTTTTTTCAAATATTTTTTTCCCAATTAATTTTTTTTTCAATTATTTTTTAATTAATTTTTTTTCAATTAATTTTTTGTTCGATTAATTTTTTTTTCAAATAATTTTTTTCCAATTAATTTTTTTTTCAATTATAATATCTGTGATCCCATTGTCATAAATAATATAAAAAAATATAAATATTTTAGGCATGAACAAACATATTTTTTAGTTTATGTTTTAAAATTTTTTAAAACATTTTATTCAACTAAACGCGTTTGTAATTTATGCTTTTCTAAAAATAAACAAAAATCAGTTTATAAAATTTTTATAAACATAAACAAAAAACGTAAACGTTACCAAACGCTACCTTAGCTATTTTATTTTATTTTTTATTTTTTTTCCTATTTGCGATGAAAAAAATATATGTTTGGGATGATTAATAAATTTTTTATAATTTGATAAGTGATTGTGAGAGAAAAAATGATTAATTGATGTTTAAATATGTAATATTTTATTTTATTAATTATTTTAATATTTTTCATCTTTATTGATTATTTTACCTTAAGAAAAAAAAAAGAAAAAATCCTACTGTCGGAAAACAGGGCCTCTGGCACATGCACATGCACATGCTATTCCATACCTAACCCCATAGATAATTATTGCATACCCAAAATATCGTGAGGCACATGTTTATTTACTATTCACCAAAGAAAAAAAATCTGTTATCCACTGTGATTGATTTAGATAATTAAATTTATTACATTTATAAATAAAATAAAAAAGATTTATGGTGTGCACTCTTAAAGGATGTATATATATATACCCTGTCACAAAAGATGTATAATTTTATTATAAAATTTTATAATATCAATTACAAAATATATAATTTCATTATAAATTATAGTAACAAAATATCTAAAATTTTGTGATTAAAATTGCAAAAGTTGATAGCTTGGTTACGATATTTTTTGTTACATTAAATTATGACGAGGTTACCTATTTTATAATTAATATTATAAAATTTTGTGATAAAAACATTTTGTGATTCGGTCATAACATTTCCCTTATAAACATATAGACCAAATATAACTTGTTTGGACACTGATAAAATATATAGACCAAATATAACTTGTGACTAATTAATTCAAAATAGTAGTAATTATTTGAAAAGTGTATTGACTTTCGTAAATATGGATTCTATTTTACACCAATCAGTCATTTGTGTTTTATTTACATATGGGCTCTTTTGGAAAGATCAAAAAAAACAATTTAGCTTTGGGAAGTGGATTTTGTGACTTTTTTTTTGGGCTAAAATAGTCAAAAAAAAATAAAATATACTTTTTAGTCCAATAAGACAAAATATCACATTCAACTCACAATCATTACATTTTATCTCACAAAAAAATCAAAAAAACCAAAAATCCTTCCCAAACTAGACTTTTTAATCCCAGATTAAAATAGTCAAAAAAAATCAAAAAAATCAGCTCATTTTTCAAACGAAGCCTTATTGGCTTATAGCTTGTTTGGCATAATACATTTTTTTAGTTTTTAATTTTTTTTTAGTCACATCAGTTCTTTATTTTTCTGCACATCTTTTCATGAAAAATCAAAAAGTATATTTATTTAACTCATCGTAATTAATATTTTATTTAGATCATATTACCTCTCTATTTTTTCATTTTTTTTCATAATAAACCCCCCCCCAAAAAAAAAAACCTTCCTAAAATATGCCGTTATCTAGGGTGTGTTTGGTAACGTTTACGTTTTCAGTTTATATTTACAAAAATTTTATAAACTGGTTTTTGTTTATTTTTTGTTTATTTTTAGAAAAACATAAACTACAAACGCGTTTGGTAATTGACAAAATGTTTAAAAAATTTCAAAAATATAAAAAAGAGTAAGAAATGACAAGTGGCGGCGGAAGACAGTGGTGGAAAGTGGTGACGGTGGGTGGTGGGTAGCTGGTGGTGGTAGTTGTGGTGGTGGGTGGGTGGGTGGGTGACAGTGGCGGGTGGTGGGTAGTAGCGAGTGGGTGGGGGTGGTGGTGGTGGTGGGGGCGGTAGCGGGTGGTGGTGGTGGTGGGCGGGTAGGTGGGTAACGGTGGCCGGTGGTGGGTGGTAGCGAGTGGGTGGCAGGTGGCTGGTGGTGAGTGGGTAGGTGACGGTGGCAGGTGGTGGTGGCAGGTGGGTGGCGGATGGCGGATGGTGGGCGGGTGGGTGGGTGACGGTGGCGGGTGGTGGGTGGTAGCGAGTGGGTGGCGGGTGGTGGGTGGTTGTGGCAGGTGGGTAGCGGATGGCGGGTGGTGGTGGGTGGTGGCGAGTGGGTGGTGATGGCGGGTAAGTGGCAGGTGGCGGGTGACGGTGGCAGGTGGCAGGTGGCGGGTGACGGTGGCGGGTGGGTGGGTGACGGTAGCGGGTGGTGGGTGGTAGCGAGTGGGTGGTGGTGGTGGTGGCGGTGGCGGGTGGCGGGTGGTGGTGGCAGGTGGGTGGCGGGTGGGTGGTGATGGTAGGTGGGTCACGGTGGCGAGTAGTAGTAAGCGGGTGGTGGTGGTGGTGGTGGTGGTGGTAGTGGTGGTGGGTGGATAGGTGGCGGTGGCAGGTGGTGGGTGGTAGCGAGTGGACCGTGGTGGTGGTGGCGGGTAGTGGGTGGTGGTGGTAGGTGGGTGGTGGTGGCAGGTGGGTAGCGGGTGGTGGTGGGTGGGTGGTGGATGGTGATGGTGGGTGGGTGACGGTGGCGGGTGGTGGGTGGTGGGTGGTAGCAAGTGGGTGGTGTTGGTGGTGGTGGTGGTGGTGAGTGGTGGGTGGTGGTGGCAGATGGGTGGTGGATGGCTGGTGGTGGTGGGTAGGTGGCCGGTGGTGGTGGTGGGTGGGTGGGTGACGGTGGCGGGTGGTAGGTGGTAGCGAGTGGGTGGTGGTGGTGGTGGGTGGTGGGTGGTGGTGGTGGTGGTGGTGGTGGTGGTGGGTGGTGGTGGCAGGTGAGTGGTGGGTGGGTGGTGGTGATGGTGATGGTGATGGTGGTGGGTGGTGGGTGGTGGGTGGCAGGTGGTGGATAGTGGTGGTAGGTGGGTTGTGAGTGGTAGTGGCAAGTAGGTGGCGGGTGGTGGTGGCGGGTGAATGGTAGGTGGGTGGTGGTGGTGGTGGTGGTGGCGGCGAGGGCCGGGTGGTGGTGGCGAGTGGGTGGTAGGTAGGTGGTGGGTGGTGGTGGCAGGTGGGTGGTGAGTGGTGGTGGCAAGTGGTGGTGGAGGGTGGGTGGTGGTGGCTGAAGACGGTGGTGGAAAATGGTGGCGGGTGGTGGCTAGTGTTGGGTGGTAAAAAAAAAAAAAACTGAAAACTCAAAATGGAAACACATTTTTTATGTTTTCATTTTTTGGCCAAATTTATAAACTGAGACCACTGATTTATAAATCAAAAATTTTACCAAACAAGTTTTTATTTAAGTTTTTAAAATTTTTGTAAATATAAACAGAAAACTGAAAACGTAAGTGTTACCAAACAGCACCCTAGTGTTTGAACAAAATTAAAGCCAAGTTTGGCATATTGTAAAAAAGTCAAAAAGTTACTCAAAAAGTTAAAAAATTAACACTATTCACTAAAAGTCAACAATTACAACTGCACAACTCTCCATCCTTATTTTTCCCCACAAATCAATTTTTACAATTTTTTATTACACATTTTTTCATAAAAAGTCAAAAAGTTAACCCAAACATCCATATTTTCTTCCTCAATTTTTTTATCCAAAAAAACAAAAGGTACATTTATTTAGAACACCCCAAATAACCCCTAAATTCTATTTATATTGGTTTTTGTAAAACAATTTATGAGATCTTTTGGAGAAAAGATAACACATGACATTACAACGTGATATTCTATGTGCATTTTAATAATTTTTTATTGTCCCTGACTCGAATCATATTTTTACACGGTAAATTGAAAAATGTTTGGGAGCTCTAAATTGAAAGTACTAAAGGAGCTCTAGAGAGTGGGTTTCACTGACTGATGTGATGTTTTGACCTCCATCAACCACCATATCCATCACCAACAGCAACCCAAACGTCGTTGTCCTAACCCCAATATCACCACACACACCATTGTTGTCGTCGCCGTCATCGCCATCAAATGATCTCTTCTCCTCCCTAACCTTCCTCCTCCTTTGGCAACCTTTTTTCAGCCCTCTTTCCCATCTCTTGTTACTCATTATCATTGGGATCTCGCTGTTCTCAGTTGCAATCACAATCGCAACACCTTCACACTAACACCTCTCGCATCATCTTCCCTACTCCATCTCAACTTTTGCAACCACCAAAACTGCCATAACCAGCCTCCTTTCTTATCTTTTTTTCTTCTCTTCAAACTCTAGATCTGGGTTTTTTAGATCTCCCTCTTTGTTATTAATGGTTGTTGGGACTGTTACTGATCGTCGATAGTAGAGATCGGGGTGCAATGGTAGAGGAAAACAGCAGCCAGAGGTGGTAGTTGAGGACAGTCGGAGGTGGCAGAAACTGGTGATAATGGTGGTGTGAAGAAGGAAAGAGATGAGGGCATTTTTTTGTAGAATAAGTTATGTATTAAGTAAAAAATGAGATTTCAAATTCATTAAGTGTGTGCTTTGAGAAATGATGTACATAAAGAACATTTGATGTGTGGAAATAAAATTTCCCCCTTATCTCATAGGATTAGATCGACATTTTCTTTAGGGGTTAGATATGAAGTTAATTTATTAGGTAAAAACAAATCAATAAAAAAGTTAATATTAAAAAAATTGGTTGTGTGCATGTTTCTATTTTTTTGGCTTTCCCAATTTTAGAGTGATTAATATTCAACTTGTTTGTTTCCTATTTTCAAGATTCACTTTTCAGAAAATTGAAATTTTTTGTTTTTGTATTTTTTTTTTCACTTAATTTTTTTAATATTCTAAGCATTTTTTATTTTATTTTTTAGATACACCTAACATAAATATATTTAAAAAGTATAATATTTGTGAAAAATATCTTTATAAAATTCACTAAATGTCAAAAATATAAAAAAATATGAGAATTTAGTATATTTTTCGTATTCTTGTGTATTTATTATTTTTTTGAAATATTTTTTTATAAATATTTTACTTTTTATATACATCTAAGTAAGATATATCTAAAATGTAAAAAAAAAATACTTAAAATTTTTAAAATATTCACTAAAAATAAAAAACACGAAAAACAAAAGATTTAATTTTTAAAAAATTAAAACCAAACACACTAATTGATTTTTTTTTTTGCCATAATGAATATGCCAAATGACTTAAACTTTTTTTAGCAAAATTATTTATTATACAAAATTTGTTTGGGAAATGGGTTGATTTTTTGACTTTTTGATTTTTTTATTTTAGCCTAAGGCTAAAAAATATCGTTTGGAATATATTTTTTTGACTTTCTTAACTTTTGTAAAAGAAAAAATGTAATGATTATGAGTTCAATGTGACATTTTATCTTATTAAATTAAAAAATCTATTTTATCTTTGTGACTAAAATAATTAGAAACTCAACCTAACCCAAATTGCCAAGAATGTCATTCTCTTTTTATTTCTAATCACTCATTTTAGGCATTACTGATCGCATGAGATTGTTTATTTTATATTTTTTTTTATAATTAAATTATGTCAAACCGACAATAATATTACCAATTTAATCCGAGCTAGAACAATTATCAAATATAAGCTTTGGGTCATCTCCGACTAAGAAAATTGGCAAAATGTTTTTGAATTTTTTTCTAAAACAAAATTTTGAAATATTGTTTTTGAATTTTAAAAATTATTTTGACACAAAAATAAAATTATATAAAACACCAAATATGTCCAAACTTCCTTCTCCTTTTTAAATAAAAACAAAAACTACAAATACAAAAAGGTAACTATGCCAAACAAATCACATCTTCATTGCATGTGTAATGACGTTTCGTCCAAACACGTCATGAACGTCATGACACCTTTAGTCAATGTCGGGGTGGTCATTTCAGCTTTCACAGAAACACAATCACGTGCTGAGTCCAACTGAATTTTGTGAGTTTTAACTGGCTCATTTAATTATCGAACTTAAATTAATTCGGTAATTAATTCAGTTCATATTTGATTTGATTTATTAATATTAATTAAACTTTAAATTTAGTTAAAAAATTAGGACCTTGTTACATCCTCTAAAAACACCTCCCCTAATCCCCCAAATTTCCATATCAAGTAAAAAAAAAAAGAAAAAAGAAAACAGTTGCCCAAATTGAAAATTAGAGGGATTAGGGGGGTGTTTTTAGGGCTCCAAATCATTTTCCAAAAAATTAATACTCCCTCCATCCAAAATATTAAGGAAAATTTATCCATAAATCCTAATTTCTGAAAAGTTGAATCATTTAGTCCTAAAAGTTTTCTTATGCTCCATTTAGTCCCATTTTATACATCATTATGATGTTCATGATGTAAATGAATCTGATGTTTCATTCTATAATTTCAAAATTTATTTAAATCTGATGAACATTAGATGTTTGAAATCTAATGTTTGAAACATTTATCCTATAATTTTAAACATTATTGAAATCTGATGAACATTAGATGTTTGAAATCTAATGTTTGAAACATTAATCTGATGTTTGAAACATTGTAATGGGACCTTTCAGTCTATAAGAAAACTTTTAGGACTAAACAGTGTATAAGTTATTAATTTGGGATTTATTGGTACATCCCCCAAATATTAATTCCTTATTTTATTGTTTATTATCCTAAAATATCAGTCAATTTTCAAAAATTAAGAACAAATAATATGAATTTCTTATTTTGTCATTTTTTTAAATTCACTAACAATATAAAAAGTACAATTATGACCATTGATATTCCTAAAAAATGTACTATCAAAGAGTAATTTTAAAAAATCAATTTTTTTAAATTGTAATAATTGTACTACCAAAAAAATTAGATTTTCTAAAATGGACTATTATTTTGGAATGGAGGGAGTAATAATTTATTTTGT
This sequence comes from Camellia granthamiana, assembly GCA_036172215.1. Taxonomy (NCBI): domain Eukaryota; kingdom Viridiplantae; phylum Streptophyta; class Magnoliopsida; order Ericales; family Theaceae; genus Camellia; species Camellia granthamiana. The sequence continues at coordinate 78,842,977 of CM069914.1, forward strand.
TATTGTTTATATAAATGTATTAAAATTTTATATGATTAAATATGAATAATGTTATATGTATAAATTAGTGTCCTAACTAGTATATTAACAGATGATGTGACATAATTTTAGAAATTTTAGATATTTGTAATTTGTATAATAGGTGGAGTCCGTAATAATAACATAACACTTGTTGATACACTAGATAGTACACTAATTGCTGCATGTAGTACCACCAATTAAATATATAACTAATAAGGGATTGAAAAATGATCGGTTGCTCCAAAATTGTTGACTCGAAATTGGCACGAAATACCCAAAACGACGTCGTTTTGGGTATTTTATTATTATTATTTTTTTCATTTTCTTTCTTTCTCTGTGCGTTCAAATACAGAGGAAAGAGACGAGGGGAGAGAGAGAGAGAGAAGAGAGAAAGAGAAGAGGAAGAGAGAAAAGAAGAAGGAAGATCGGGGGTGATGGCGGTCGGTGATCGGGGGTGATGGCGGTCGGTGATCAACGGTCCCCTTTCCAGTAGATCTGGATTATGAAAGGGATTTTTTTTGTTTTTTGTTGATGAAGATGATGATGATGTTGAAGATGATGATGATATTCAAAATCTGAAGATGAAGGAAATTTTGTTGATGTTGATGTTGATGAACAAAATTTTGTTCAGGAAAAAATGATGTTCAGGAAATCTGAAGATGATGTTGATGAACAAAAAATTTGTTGATGTTGATTTGAAGATGATGTTTATGAACAAAAGATGTTGATGATGTTGATGAACAAAAAATGATGTTCAGAAAATCTGAAGATGATGTTGATGAACAAAAGATGATGATGTTCAAATCGGCTGACCCAGATCTTGTTGGTGTTGATGATCAAAAAAAAAAATTGTTCAGGAAAAATTTTGTTGATGTTGATCAACAAATTTTTTTTTTTGTTCATGTTGATGAACCCAACAGCATAGCAGACCTTCTTCTTCTTCTTCTTCTTCAGAAAAACGCAAAAAAAAAAAAAAAAAAAAAAAACAGCAAAACGACGTCGTTTTGGTGTCGAGCCACTCTCGAGTCACGCTCTTTCGAGCTACGAATCGGAACTGTAAAGGATTCAAACTTATTCAAGCTTGGCCCTTTGATGAATTGTTTTGGAAAGATGGTTAAAAGTTGAATTTTTGACTTTTTTTAATTTTTTTTTTAAAATATATAAAAAATATGAAAGATGATATGACTTAAAATATGTTAAAAGCTGAAAAAGTGACTATTAACCAACTTCTCAAAACAACCCTTTATTGCACAAATATAAAAATAACTCATTTATTTATTTAGCAAACTGAGCCCTTACCCTCAGTTCATTTGCAAGTCTTCAATTAGGCATTTTAATAAGAATTTATTATTTATTAAAATAAAAAATGATAATTACACTGATCTCTTGAGGTTGTGATAGTTTATAGTTTTTAAATTACACATAAGCTGAGTTGTACTCTAATTATTTAATTTTCTAAAACTTCATTTAACTCATTTTAATTTAAACTACAAAATCATTAATAAATAAGAAAATTTGGTGAAAAACCTATTTTTATGGATAAATATCACATTAAGTTCAATAATTAATTTCTTTTAATTATAGGGCAAATCACAAATAAATCTCAAATTTGAATGTGTTGAACTATGTAGTCCTATCTTTTATTTTGTACACTGAGAAGTTCAATTTGAATGCTAATTACGTAAAAACCCATGTAATTAACACGTGACTTGTCTTTGATAGAGGGTAAATGTGAGTTTTTGGTGATACTATATGTCACGATCCAAACCCGTCCCTATAGGTTTAGCACTGTAACCGCCCAGTAATCCTTGGATTACCGAAGGCCTCTAAACTGATTAACAGAATTAAGGGGCTAGCGAAAGCAAATACATAAATATAGTTGTCCAATGAGCTGTGTAGACTTACATGAAACAAAATATTTAAAACTTTAATTACATAACCAAAAATCATTTTTACATAATACCCACACACTTAACTATAACATCTTAAGTACAGCCAACAAAGCCAAAACAAGTCTTGTGTACATAAATAACCAGATATACGTGACACTTTAGGAACCTCCACGTGAGGCACGATGGTTGGCTGACAATAGAACATAGATCCAGACAAAAGCCTTCAGGGTCAATCTCCAGAATGCCCACCTATACATATATATATACACACAGTGAGCTAAAGCCCAGTGAATAATATTAAGGTAAAGAGGTCAGTGAACGAAATCCAAACATGTCATAAGCGTAAAACCGATCATAGCACAAACATTCTCGTATCTGAACATAATAATGGTACATCCCATAGAACACATCACATATCGTCTTTCGACTAGAGTAATCGGTTCTGGATACCGATTAAACACATATCACCACAATGAAGTGGCTAACGAAACCTCCTAATCACATATATGTCATGGACCCGCATTAACATGCCGTCCCCTATGACTTGGGACTATTTATGGATGCCATAATAGATTCGCAAATAGGACATTTGTTCACATAATCAAAATAACATGTCAGAAATTATAACTTATTGCATAACAATTGAAACATAGTTCATATCAACATATATTTACAGAAATATTACTCATAGTAGGCTCCCGTAAACGGTCAATCAATCTTCGGACGTTGACCTACAAGCACAAAAGTATATAACACAAACATATCTTATCATTACACATGTACTTAGCCATTGCGGCTTAGCTTCTTTACATTGATTCTTGTTCTTGCTTAATGCATTACTCAAAACACACATTTGTAATCTCTTAACTTAGTACATTCCTTGTCTTAGTGTGTTTCTAATCCATAACCTTATTACTATGGCTTAATTAAGGCTCAAGAATGCCTAAGATGCAATGAGGATGCCAGAATGCATTGGAAAACACTTAGCCAAATTTCTGAAAACAGAGCCCCCGCTCGAGCGTAGCTTTCCTCGCTCGAGCGGACATGCAAAATGTGAATGGTTGCTCGAGCACAGTTTCCCTAGCTCGAGTGGTCTGCAAAGATATGAAACTTCTGAAAGCTTGCATTTCACGCTCGAGCTGACTTTTGGTCGCTCGAGCGGAAGTGCACGCACTCAAAGTGGTTGCTCAAGCGTGAACTCTTACGCTCGAACGTAGGTGCAAATTTTGGAATTTCCAGATTTGATCACCAAACTCAAAACTCGAATTCAACTCTCCAAAACATATCTCTTGGGCCCCAAAACTTGAGATAACATAGTAAACTTGCAAAATATGATGAATTAAAGATTATTTCGTAAAATCATGGCCCAAGAGTTTGCCAATAGCTCACAATTCATTTAAAGCTTAAAAAACAATGCATGCATGTAAAATCTTTCAAACTCTTTTCTCAGAAACTCATGAAGTTAGCAAATTGAGCTCATAAGATCCATGCATGCAAGAAATTCCTTTTCAAAACATGAATTCAAGTGATCAAACATGGTAATTCTAACATGCATGCACCAAATAATTTACCAAAATAATTTAGATACTCAAAATCAAACTTAACACTCTATATCTCCATGCATGTATGCCTCAAATTCATTCAATTTCGTTCCTTCCACTTCCAACATATGCAATCGAGCCTCAAACCTTTATGAATTATGCATGCATGTGATTTCTAGCTTTTAATTTCAACTTTAATGGTATGGATGATACTTAAACATGAGAGTTCTTGACAAATTCACACATGCATCTACGACTTAGCAACAATTCCTTCATTTTAAGCTTATTTTATGCATTTAAATACATAATCTTCATGTTGATAACTTAGATTCATAAATTGGGGGTTGAATTCATACCTATGGTCTTGAATTAATTAAATTCTTGCACAATATTTGTGAACTCAAGCAAAATCTTCAACTTCTACCTTGAATCTACACTTTCTCCCACTAAAATGGAGTCTCTCTCTCTCTAGGATGTATGAATTCAGATTTTGGCACTCAAAGATGGGCAAAGATGAGCTCAAATGAGCTTAAGAGCTCATATTTATATTTATGATGCTATAGTACATTAATTGGAACATTAGGATAGCCAAACACAATTTAATTAATCGTTATGAATCAATTTTTAATAAAAATTGCCATAGTGTTCTTAAAATTCCAAATAACATATTCGTGTAACTGTCACGACCTAAACCCGCCCCTATGGGTTTAGTACCGTAACCGGCCAGTAATCTGTGATTACCGAAGGCCTGCTTAACAGTAAGACAGTATTACAGAGTATATGGGCATGGCGGAAGCCAGAACAGTAATTAAGGAATGTCCAATGAGCTGTAACAGTCTGTATCCAAAAAGACTTTTCATAACATATATGCTATTAGTACCAAAACAGTATATACAGTATTTACAATCATCCAGGTCAGGGACTTAATCCCTATTAAGACAGTACAGTTTAATCCCTATTAAGACAGTACAGTACAGTACAGTGCTATCAGTCGATACAGTATTACAAAACAGATACAGAGACAGATGGGGGAAACTAAAACACCCCAAAGCCGTAGCTTGAACAGTACTGGAACCTCGAGGTGAGGCACAAAGGTTGGCTTGACAAAACAGTGCTTAGCCTGATGCCTCTAGCAGCGGTCCAGTGCCTGAACACCTACATATATATATGAGCAGTGAGCTAAAACCCAGTGAATAACATAATGCGTAAAGAGGTTAAGAATGAATGTCTTTTCAGTATTGAAAACAGTCAATTGATTCAGTATATCAGTCATTCAGTCATAACAGTCATATGTGGTACATCCAATAGCAAAACAGTACAGTAGGTCTTAGCTAACCGAACAGTCAGTTGATGGCCATCATATCAGTAAACAGTAGTGGTTCCAACATGGGGACCGACAGAGATCTCTGTGACAGTAGCAGTACAGTACAATAACAGTAGGTTGCTAAGGATGCCACAATACAGTTCACAATTAGGACATCATTCAATCAGTAACAGTATCATTTCAGAAAACAGTACAGTTCAATTGTTCAGAAGATAATCATTTTTGAACATATCTTTACAACATTGTTACTCACAGAGTTCTGGGCTACAGATAGGCTAGAGCGTCTCCGAATGTCAACCCTACACAGTTTACAGGATGAACACACACTAAGTTCACATTCGGGAATCAAAGACTTAGTCCTTACTTAGACTCGGTGCGGTTCTACATCTATATTCTCATTAAGATGCTTAAACTAGGCCTAAGAATGCCTAGGATGGAATGGGGATGCAAAGATGCACTTTAAAAACATTTTCAGAATTTTCAGAAAAACAGGGTCCCGCTTGAGCGTGGCTTTCCCCGCTCGATCGGACATGCAGACAAAGGTTCCCGCTTGAGCGTTACTTTCCACGCTCGAGCGGACTGCAAAACATGGCAAAAGTACTGGATGTGTGAAAATCACGCTCGATAGGCACTCGACACCCGCTCGAGCATGTGACACAAGTACCCGCTCGAGCGTCCATTCTTCCGCTCAAGCGGACTGTAAAACAATGCAAAGTGCTGGGAGCACGAATTTCACGCTCGAGCGCCACTTTCCCCGCTCGATCGTGAGTCCAAATTCTGAAAATTCCAGATTTGAACCTCAAGCTCAAAACCAAGTTCAAATGTATCAAATCCAACCTTTTTGGGCTAATTTTCTGGAAAACACTTCAAAACTCATAACATTACATGATTCAAAACTCAATTTGTAAAATCAAAGCCCAAAGGTGAGTCAATTAAATACAATTTCAAACCAATTTCATGAACATGATGTAAAATATAACATGCATGAATTCTAATGAATTCAAAGCTTCTAAAACATGCTCCAAAGAGTCAATCCTTTCAAAAACATGAGGAATTCATGGACTATAACAATGATATGGACATGCATGCAAGAATTTCCATGACAACAACTTTAAACTTCAAGATATGCACATGCATGCATGGATTAAGCTCCAATTTAACATTATTAGACTAAATCAAGACTCAATTCATCCATAAATCAAGAACCATGCAAGAACTAACTTGAATACATTAATGAGAGGTTGAAAATCCTACCTTGGGTTCTCAATTACAAGTCTAGAAGCTCAATTTGCCAATTCCCTCTCCAATTCTACCAAGTTTCCAAGCAATTTAGTTGAAAACAAGTTCTTTCCTCCCTCTCACTCTCTCTAGTCGGCTAAGTCTAAGAAGAATGGGCTGATGAAGTGTTGTAATGCTAGCATTAGAGATCAACTAAAAGGCTCATGAAAGTCCACTAAGTGGCAAAGTTGTAATTAAGGCTAACTTATGTAATTTATCAATATTTAATCTAATTTAATCATACCAAATCATATTTTAGATAAATACACCATAAAATTACATTAATTCTAATTAGCACGAAATATCAATCAATTTCAGATTCGGCCGCCGATAAGGCCTCCAATTTGCAGTTTAAAGTATAAAACATAAATAGATAGTTTAACAGTCAACAAATAGAAATGCATTTGAACTAGTACATTCAATCAGTCAGTCCAGTATTTCAGTCGATTTAATTACTTATCATAATCAGTCTCAGTTTAGCAGTAATCAGTGGTTAATCAGTAAACAGTGGTGAGGGTTGTCACAGTAACCAATTCCGATTTCGGATGCCGATAAGGCTTTCAATTTTCATATTAAAGCGGAATTCCAGACAGATATTTCTACAAGTAACAGATAGAAAGCCAAAGGTCATGTGAAATACATAATAAACACCTAATTTATTTTATCCTCTTAATTAACATCCTTAATTACGGATTAGTAGCTAATTGCGGATCGAAGTTGTTACACTATAGTTACCAAAATTCCCAAAAGCTTACTATAGGCTTTTTATGTTTTCCCTTTATCCCAAACAAAACGATCAAGATATAATGGAAACTTTTGGGTTTCCATCCCAATGTTAGTGATTGGGATCCTCATCCTATGTGATTGAATCTTCACATTTGGCAATGTTGAGCCTCCTCCAATATTCAATCCCAAAATAACATTGTACATAACCCATAAAAACCCTAGAAAAACAAAAACCCCCTTGCATTGTTAACATTTGCAGAGGTGATTCACCGTGAGAATTGAGGATTCTTGACTTGTGGTCATCAATGAGACCACAACGTCGGCGAGCTAACGTCATCAATGATTCGGCATTGGCGTTGGTGTCGTTGTGTGATGGCAATAGGTATAAGAATCTTTGATGTTGATTTGAATATGCATGGGTTAATGTTGGACAACAAAGATTATTTGGGTTTGGTAATCGTGTTGTGGGTTGAATGTGTGAATTTTGTTACTCTTTGATGATGCTATTTTGTGCCGAAATCAAAAATAATAGTTGTATGCTTTTTGATGGACAGAATGATGTGATGTTGTCTTTACTATTTGAGTAAAGTGTAATGTCAATATGTTTCTATGCTGTAACGACACTATCTGCAGGAGAAATATGGGTTTAGGTTGATGTTATTTTCGATGATGGTTGAGTAATAACGTATGCATTCTGTAAGTAGGAATTGTGTGATATTTTTGTTGTGTGTTGGTGCGAGTACTGTGATTTTGGTGTGAGTGGATATTAGTGATTGCATATGTGTGAACTCCGTGTGGGTTATGTTGATGTTTGTTTGGATAGTTGTTCATTACTACCCAGTGATTGTAGATGCTAGGTGCATTTGTTTGTTTGTTTTAATTCTGATTTGGGAACATGGTGGAGAGGTTGTTGATGGGCAATCGCGGTGTAGTTTTATTGATAGTGTTGGGGGCTGTGATTGTGCATTGACCATGTAGGTATAGGTGTTGTATTGTATACAGTTGGGTGTGCATAGAGTTAGTAGTTGTTGTAGAATGTGATGTTGCGACGGTATGAGGGTAACAAATGTATGTTTTTAAGATATTTGTTTTATGATTGGTTTGGTTACCCCGTAATGTTAGTATTGTTGGGGGTTAGTGGGAGGTATATGCTTGAAATTGTGGGGGGTTTGGTGGTTTTAGGTGGCAGCGACATTTAATATTCAGGGATTGTCGAAGTTCGATGATGTTACGAAGACAAGCAACTGCATTCGTTTGTCCGAATGTGTACAACAACAAAATGACAAACTCCATCCCTAGAACAAGTTTAAAACAAAAACACCTGACATAACATTATAAATTAAAGAACGATGTAATCCGGACAAAACTGTTCACATGTTACAACACCCTTGGTAAAAAATATGTAATGTTAATGTTACAACCCAACACAATGTATTGATTTTCATTCTGCCAACATCATGTAAATTTACAAGTAACATTTGTAGTTAATAGAAAACCAATAATCGGTCGTAAATGGTTCGTTATATTCGGAAACAATAGTAAACTAATGTGGTACAGCGCTGCCACAATCAATGCAATAGCAAAACGGAAACAACAATAAGAACACAATGTCAAATAGCATTTGCATAAAAAAAAAAAAAAAAACACCTAGGAAAAATCATACAACACCTATAGCTCTCAACCCCAGTATGAACACCACATAAAAATGTACACCCAACACATCTCTTAAGGGAACCACAAATGATTGAACATCAATAATAACTTACTAAGTAGGTAATATCAACAATCTCTACGATCATTTTACGAAATCCTTAAAAAATATAGAAATCTTATCCCATACCGTATCCACAATCTAAACAAAAATCAAAATCAAATCTTAAATAAAGGGCAAACAAGTAAACTCTAATATCACTAAATCAAATCAATAACACGTATCAAAAATAAAAAAGACTATTTAATTTATAAAAAAATATGTAAATCTAAATAGACTAAAATTTCTCTTAATGAGATTTATGAATAATTTTTCGTTAATTATGAGAACATAAATAATACATTGATGATAAAATATAAATTATTATTTTAAAAAATATATATATTTTTCATTTAAACTTTGTACTCTCTCTCTCTCTATATACATATGTCACAACAAACTACAATCAATCGCCAAGCATTGTTGCCAGGCCAGCTGTGCTGAAAATATCTCCAGCGGAGATGGACATGTGAACATAGAAATTGACAAATATTCGTTTGGTGTGTGGGTTAATTTTTTGATTTTTGTAGTTAAAATTTTTTGTTTTGGATAAGTTTTTTTGGGGTTTTTTTTTTTGATTTTTATGAAAAAAATAAAATGATTATAATTTAAATATAAAATTTTATCTTATTAAATTAAAAAATTTATTTTATTTTATTTAATTACTTTAGTTCCAACTACACCAATCCAACTTTCCAAACGAGTGTGCATAAGTAGGTAACATTAATCTTCCAAGTTGTCATTACTAACAATTATCTCAAAAAAATTTATTTAGAATTTACGACCCAAAATGCACTACTTCTTTCTTAATCAGGAGGGCTGTTCTCGTATAATACTGTTATTGTTTTATAATTATTTCATAAAATGAAAAATATATGATTTTAATTTAGAACTTATTTGAGAATTGATTTTTATAATAATTTTTCAACATTTTATAAAAAAAATATAAAATTAAATAAAATTAAAATTTTAACAACTTATAACTTATTAACTAAGAGGTGTTTTGGAAAGATATTTAAAAATTATTTTTTAACTTTTTTTGACTTTTTTATAAAAGAAAAAAGTGGGTTAAAAGATGAAATATGACTTTTAACATACTTCCTAAAATAGTCCTAAGCAAACCCTCCGTCAAATCGAAGTCAAACCTTTCTTACGTTTTAGCGGTCTCACTCCACGTGTTTTTGTTTGAGCCCATAGAATTAAAGACTATTTAAAATGATCTAAACAAGTATATTTTTTGATTTTTTATAAAAATATGTGTAAAAAAATAGAGAGATAATATGACTTAAAAAAGACAATTTTTTTTTACTAGAATAGGAGATGCCAAATAGTGTCTAATGTCCGTTTATTTTGACATTGTTTAATTCAATTTTGTCTCTTATCAATCATAATTTTCATTTTTTATTAGTTAAAAAAATATATGCTTTATTTTTATTAATTTATTTATTTGTTTATGTACTACAATATTACTCTTTATTTTATTTATTTATACACACAAACTATATAAAGAGTTTTCAAAGACTCTTCAAATATAGATTGACTTGGAATTTTTTATTAAAACAACTATTATAATATTTGACTTGTTGGATTGATTAAAATATAATAATATTAGTTATAAGCTTATTTGGCTTTGGTTTTCAGAAAATTTTACTTATTTATTTTTCATATTTTAATGTTTTCAATGAATTGTTTTAATATTTTAAGTAATTTTTTTTAAAATTTTTTTAGACACACCTAACATAAATGCACTTAAAAAATACAATATTTGTGAAAAAATATTTAAAAAATACACTAAATACCAAAAAGTACAAAAAATATGAAAATTCAGTACATTTTTCTTATTTTTGTGTATTTATTAATTTTTTAAAATAATTTTTCATAAATATTTTACTATTTACATACATCCAAGTAACGTGCATCTAAAAAAATAAAAAAAATGCTTAAAATTTTAAAAATATTCACTAAAATTAAAAAAAATACAAAAAACAAAAAACTCAATTTCCAAAAAATTAAATTCAAAAAGCTAAAACCAAACACACTGAATAATTTTTAGATTTTTTTTTCGGTACAACAGAAAAATGTGTTTGGGTTGAGTTTTTTGGATTAAATTTTTTGAAAACTGAGTTTTTTTATTTTTGTTTTTAGTGAATGTTTTTAAAATCTTAAGTTTTTTTGTTTTTTAAATTTTTTTAGATACACTTTACTTAGATATATTTAAAAAATAAAAAAATTAATAAATACATAAAACTACGAAAAATATACTAAATTATCGTAAATTTTTTTTTGTATTTTTGGTATTTAGTAAATTTTTAAAAGATTTTTTTTACAAAAATTATACTTTTTATGTGTATTTATGTTATGTGTGTCTAAAAATTTAAAAAAAATACTTAAAATATTAAAAAAATTCATTAAAAATAAAAAATACGGCAAAACAAAAAGTATAATTTTCTGAAAAGTATTTTTGAAAAACCAAAAACAAACAACGTTAGTTTCTGGTTTAAAAAAGTGTTTGTTACTCGATGTTATTTCTTTGACTATTTTAAGAGTTAATTTGACAAATGTTTTTCAAGTGATTTTTTTTTTATATAAATTTTATACTAAAATTGTTGCTAAAAAAAATATAATACACTTGAAATTTTTTTTTTTTTTTTATATTTATATTGTAAAAGTTTAGATGGTTTTGTAATTTCCTTTTGCCTTTAATGATTTTTTTTCTTCAAATTTTTAAGATTTTTTATTTTTACTTTTTAGATTCTTCTAAATTAGGACTTAAAAATAATAATCTTTAATATAAATTTTAAAATTTTTAGTCAGAATTGAATTTTTTTTGGCTTTCTTCCTGTATTTGCTAAACATGGTGGGACATGTTAAAAAAGTGATTTTTTTTTTTATTCCTTTTGCCACTTAATGTGTATTTTCATATTATAAATTTTAAAAAATTTATTTTTTGAAAAATGTCATGATTTTAGGAAATAGATTATCTTATTGACCAATAAATGACATCGATTTTGATATTTTGAAACATAAAAAGGTTTGATTTGATTTCCATATAAAGACCTCGTTTGGGAAATTGATTATTTCAATAGGCTATTTAGTTTTTAACTATTTTAGTAGGCTAAAATATTTATGTTTAGAAAGATGTTTGGATTTTTTTTTTTTTTTTTGTAGTTGGGTATAATATTTGTGAGAGAAAAAATGAAATGATTATGAGTTTGGTGTGACATTTTTTCTTATTAGCTATTTTAGTTTATTTTGTTTTTTTGTGAATTTTAGTCTAAAAAGAAAAAAAAAAAAACATTTGCCAAACAAGGCAGATGTTTCAAAAGAGTTAAGTTTAAATGTTAAATACATTACTATATTGATTAAATGACAAATGGCCAATAGTTTATTGACATATGTATTTTTATATTTTTTTAATTCAAAAAATTTGATAAATAAGTATTGAGATTTTGAATCATAAAAACCATATAACATATCTGCTTATATTATACTAGCATGATACCCATGCTATGCACAGTCTCTAATAAATTTTATCTAAGACGTGGGTAGATATTTTTGGTATTATACTAACTATTTTAAAAAAAAAATTATATCTTAATCAAGCTATCTACACCGGTTAAGTTTAATATAAATATATACAAATTTTAAAATTAAAATTATTTTTTAAAAGATTATGAGTTAAGAAAATTTTAAAATATTATTTTATTGATCAATGACTAATAATGTTTTTTTTTTTTTTGAAATTTTGAAAAGTTAAAATATTTGACTTAACTGCTATATATAAAAAATGTTTTAAAACATTTAAGATAAAATATCAATTATAATACTACCATATTGTACAAATTAACAATGTTTTAAGGGAGGTAAGATTAAAATGTCCAATAAATGTCTAATAATTTCATGACATGTGTATTTTTGTATTTTTTAAATTGAAAAAAAAAATTACATTGACACTTTAAAACTTAAATACTTAACGATGTTTTTTGTCTATATAATAGTATAGACTTCAAATAAAATGAGGTAGATAAATCAATACTTGAAAATTTGTAATTAGTATTTTGGATATCTCTTAATTTTTCCTTTTGAATTTTATGGGAGATAATAGATTTGGGTAAATCAGGAAGGAGATTATTTATCTTTCCTTCTGAAAAATATAAATTTAGAATTATTACTACTTTTATAATTATTTGTTTAATGAGTTAGTTAATAGTATTTTAAAATTATTTTTCAATTAAAAAACTACAAATTTAATTAGAAGTATTGTAATTTTCACAAGGCTCTTCACAATAAATCTCTTTTGTAAAATATATAGTACAAATATATAGATGGATAGAAACATATAGATATACTTTTGGAAGAAAATTTAAAAAATTTACTATACTTGATGTGTAAATGTTAATGTATGAAATATGGAATATTTATTAATTTTGTAAAAAATATATTTTAGATTTTACGACAAATGTAAAACACTGGACAAATAATAATTATAGTTTAATTTATCATGAAAAAATAAAGTGATAATTTCAAAACATGTACGATTTCTATTATAGAAATTATAGTTAGATTTGTGCTAATTAGAAATTGATGATTATAATTAAAGAAAATTAAAATGCTTACCATATTGATTAAAAAAATATTTAAATTAAATGAAAATAAAATAATAATAAATAAGAAAGAACTAATAATATAACTAAAATAATATTATTAAATTTTATCATTTCGTAAATTATTTTTTAAAAAAGCGTTATGATTTTAGGGAATATTACCCTATTGATCAATAAATAATATGATTTTGAAATTTTGAAACATTAAAAAGTTTGACTTGATTTTCATATAAAATGTTTCATAAGAGTTAAGCGTGAATGTTTAAATATATTATTATATTGATCAAATCCAACACATTCAAAACACGTGTATTTTCATAATTTATAAATTTAATTATTTGAGAAATTTACGTTAAGACTTTGAGCTTGAAAGATCTAACAATATTTTTGTTTATATTATATAATAATTCATTTTCTGTCAAACAAAAATCACTTTCATAATTTTAAAAAAATCATTAAAAAAATTTAAAAAAACTATTTTTTTAATTGTAACAAAATAATATATATATATATATATATAATATAAAAAGCCAAATAATTTTAACTTATTGACTAAATTTTTAGAATAATATTAAAAATATTAAATTTTTTATTAAATATCTTATATAAATTGGTTTGGGATATTATAAAAAAGTGTACTTTTTGACTTATTGACTTATATGAGTTGGGTTTGGGTTGGGTTTGATGTGATGTGTTAGAGAGGTGATGTGATTTAAATAAGATGATGTGACTTAAATAGGATAGTGACTTTTTAACTTTTTGTATTATTTAGGCCTTGTTTGGGTAGTGCAAAATAATCCAAAAAGTCAAAAAGTTACTCAAAAAGTTAAAAAGTTAACACTATTCACCAAAAGTCAACAATTACGGCTGCACAACTCCCAATTCAAATTTTCCTCTAAAAACCAATTTTCACAATTTTTTATTATACATTTTTTCATAAAAAGTCAAAAAGTTAACCCAAACATCTATATTTTCAACCTCAATTTTTTAGTCAAAAAAGACAAAAAATACACTTATTTAGTCTTCCCAAACAAGGCCTTAGATGATGCCAAACTTGACCTAAATCACACAAAAAATGCGAGATCCACCCGTCCCCACGTGACATATATTTGATAAAGCGTCTAACATTTTTCAATTTTTTATATTCCATAAAAAAATCATAGCCGTGAAAAACGCGCTCATAATTTACAAGCGGTCAAAGTCTCTCTGTCCCTCGGTCTTATTCAGGAGACTGTTTTTGATTCTTCCATGGATTCTATTACGCGTTGGACAGAAAAAAAAAAAAAACAAAATAATAAAAAAAATTACACAACAAATATGAAAGGATATAAATGAGACTTACATCTTCAAAATTTTTTAATTATATTTCATCACAAAATTATTTACGCTCCTCATATTTTTGTAATTTCCTTTTAATTTGCTCCACAGTTATTTCTACCCCTACTATTAAATGTGAACTTTGGGATAATTTAAAAACTTGATAAAAAGTTAATTTTTTAATTTTTTACCAAGTTCCCCTAAAAAAGTCACAAAAAAATTAATTTTTTTTTTTGTTAAAAAAGACACAAAAAAGTCAAAAAAAATTAACCTTTTTTAACTTCCCAAAACACCCCTTTGAATATTAACCAGGGTATAAATGAGACTTGCATCTTCATAACTTTTTATTATACTTCATCACAAAATTATTTACACCTTTCATATTTTTGTATTTTTTTTATCTGCTCTAAATTTGTTCCCCCACTATTAAACGTGAACTTTGAATATTAACCAACCTCACACATTTATTATACATCTCTCTTCTCTCTCTCTCTCTCTCTGTCTCTCCAAAACTTCGTGAAGATGGTTGATTTTGGTCCACTAGCGTAGTAGTCTGATGAATGTTTGAAACCAGTATTGGACTCTACTTTCTCTGTGTTCTTCTTCGTCTTCACTCTTCACGCACTCCAGGTCAATTTCCTCTCTCTCTGTCTATCTCTCTCTCTCTCTCTCTCATTTCTCTTTCTTTCTGGCTTTGCTGCTTCATCTATTTGACATTCAGATTTTTTTTTTCAGATTAAAAAAAGGAAATTAATTTGATAAAAATAATTATCAAAATATATTTTAAATTTTTTTTTTATGTTCTATCAAAAGATAAAATCATATAATAATTATAAGTGATTTTGATTTTTTAAATTTCTTTCACCAAACTAATTTTTAGTTTTTTACCCCAAAAAAATGTCAAACAAAATTTTAAAACTAAACCAAACACGGCCAAATTTTATCTCTCCAGTTATTTATTTATTTATATCTAATTTTCTTCGATTTTTTTCACTAAAAATTCATGTTATTTTAAAATAATTTTCTCAAGCTGAAGCCTGAAACCGTGCATTGACTTATACATATAACTTGGATTTAAAAAAACGAACTTGTCCGTGAGAAATAAATTTTGTAATAACTTCATGAAAAAGTAAAAAAATTCAATTTATTTATCTATTAATTTGTGTCATTTCATCTCTAGTTTGAAGGGTTGCAACTTGTTTATGATTTATTTTACAAAAAAACTAGTGACTAAAAAAAAATTTATCAAAAATTTTACGTAATACTAACGTGTGGATCTCATATGTTTTGTTGAATTTTTAGTAGTTTTCTTTAGAATTCCTGGTATTGGGTCTTATTTTATTATGATACTTTGTGCTAAACTATTTGGTGCCCCCTTTCTTCTTACTGCTTATTAATTAGAAAAGTTGATTATCAAGCTAAGGGAAAAAATATTGTTGACTTATACTTTGTAATTATCAATGTTTAAGAAACCCAGTTTGCATGAACACGCTAATTGTTTCCTAAACCATCTCAAGCCTTTTCTAAAAAAAATTCCTTAAATTTAAATAAAATTTATTTTAGATGAAAACCTCCAATGGAGAAATTTGTATTTAAGTAAAAATTACACTCATGATATAATGGTAAATTTGAGAGCCACGAAAATGTATTTTAAATTTTGGGTAAATTAAATTAACTTTTAAAAAAAAAAAAAAAAAGTTGGAAGAAAATACAGTAACTCCTCACGTTTGATATAATAGTGGCCATATTTGGGAAGAAAGTAAGAAGCTGCGTTTTGCAGCACAGAAAAAAAGTCAATAGCAGCAACAAAAGCAAACAACAACCATTTGGGGAAAATCTATTTACACACACTCTTCACTCTCTCTACACATCCTCCACACACATCTCTCTCCAACACACTCTTCATTAAGTGTGTGTGGAGAGAGTTTGTTGTGTGTGCAAATAGCTCCTCCCAACCATTTGGGAAGCGATAAAAAACATAGGTTGTGAAATTACGTAACTACCCTCCATGTTAATATTACATTTTCAAAAAATTGTTTTAAAAAAATAAATTTTCTAAGTTAGGTGGGATATTTTAATTATTTTAGTGTGATGTGACACTATAAACAAATATGAACTCAAAAAAACAAAAAAATAATTTTTTACTAACTTTTCAGATCATTTTTTAAAAAAGTTAAAAAAATTAGTACACTGTGTTTGGTTTGTGTTTGTAGAGTAGTTTTCGAGATAAAAAGTATGAAAACTTGTTTGGTTTGCCTTTTTTTAGAAACGGTTTTGAAAAATTATTTTGGAGAGAGAATTTTAAAAAAAGTGATTGATTTGATGTGTATGAGAGAGACAGTGATTTTGGAAAGTAAGTAACCAAACAAAATTTTGAGATTTTTTTTGAAAAAATTTGTTTGGTTTGATTACTCTTGAAAATTTGTTTGTAGAGAATTTTTTTTTAAAATTTTTTTGAAAAACAAACCAAACAAGGCCGCCCCTCTTTGTAAATTTGTTTGGTTTGATTACTCTTAAAAATTTGCACTGACTTTCTCTAAATTTTAATTCACAAAGAGAGGCCTATACATTTATCTTTATTTATTCTAGTGTCTATCCACTATTAATATTAGTTTCGATTTATTTAATCATATTAAAAAAAAAGATTAATATAATTATGTCAAAATTATAAGGTTAACTATAGATATATTTTTTAAAAAATTTCAAGAGAGGTTAATTTACCCTTAAATTTTTTAGTGAATATTTGAATCTCTTCTAATTTGAATATACATTTGAGTAATTTCAATTTGATATAAGTTTGGGTGAAACTGTTTTAAATTATTTTTACTCTTTAATTAGAGATGTCCTTAGTTTCCTTTACAATATATTATTTTTTTCTTTTATATTATTGTTTTACTTCTTTTTATTATCAGTTTTTTTTTTTTTTTAAAATCATCTTTTCATATCATGTAATTAAAAAAAAAAAAAAAATTAGTTGGGTTTTTAGTTTTTTACGAAAAAATATACAAAAAAGGTAAAAAGAATAGTTAATTATTTTTGTAATAAGGTCTTGTTTGGGAATAATTTATTTTAATAATTTTTTGACTAAAAAAAAAAAAATTAGTATGTTTTTGGGATGATTCTTACATTATGTGTGGAACCTAGGAGAGAAAAGAAAATAAAGGATTACCTAAGTTATAAGAGAAAAGAAAAGAAAATAAATGATTGTGATTTCTCTTTTTTTTGTTCGGATAAGGAAGAAATAAAAGAAAATAAATGATTGTGATTTCTCTCATTCTTGTTTGGTTAGATTTCATTAAGAAAGAATAAAAGAAATTATTTTATGTTATATTATCAAAATAATATTTTTATATTTTCAATCATTTTATTTCTTTTATTTTTATAGAGACAAAATTAGTATTATGAAAATAGTGGTTTCTTTTTCTCTCCCAATCTCTTTACTTTTGGAAAGATTGAAAATGAGTTTCTCTCAATTTCTTTCAATTTCTCTCCACTTATGTTATCCAAACAAGTAAAAAAAATATATATCTCTCAATTTATTTTCTTTTATCTCCAAATCATTCAATCTAAGGGATTGTTTGGGGTGTCCTAAATAAGTGCACTTTTTGTCTTTTTAAACTAAAAAATTGAGGTAAAAAATATAGATGTTTGGGTTAACTTTTTGACTTTTTATGAAAAAATGTGTAATAAAAAATTATAAAAATTGATTTGTAAGAAAAATTAGGATTGGAAGTTGTACAACCGTAATTGTTAACTTTTGGTGAATAGTGTTAACTTTTTAACTTTTTGAATAACTTTTTAACTTTTTTATAATATGTCAAACTTGACCTAAACATAGCGTTAGTTTTTACGGAAAAAAAATTACAAAAATAAAGAGAAAATAAAATCGCTTTTTGCTTTTACCGTATCACTTGATAGCAAGAAAGCTGCAAATCAATTTGAGAGATGTGTGGGTCAGCCTTTTCTGATGAAACGTCTTTTGAATGTAGAATACCTAGCCATTTTCGTGTTGCAGAGTTTTTGTATTTATCAGATAGGCACTAGCAAAGTACACAACTCTGTTTATTGTGCCTTCTGTTTTTATTTTTTCCTTACAAGGATTACATGCAAGTATGTGTAGCAGGGTCTATTAAACAGCAGGGTATATTGGCCCTATTTGGTAGAGTTGTGCGAAAGTACTTATAGCTTATGCCTAAACAGCTTATAACTTATAATTTTCATAATTTTCAGTTTAAGCTGATTTTCAGCTTATTCTTAAAGTATCTCCTGCCCCACTCAAAGAATAAGTTGATTTCTGACTTCCAAAAAGCTATAAGCTATAAGTTATAAGTTAAACCAAACATATCAAAATAGCTTAAATTAAGCTGAAAGTTGAAATAAGCTGTAATTAAGCTCTGCCAAACAGGCACATTGTTTGATTCTGTTTTGTGTTTTTTATTTTTGGTCATCCTATGGCTCGTTTGGGAATTTTGACATTTTACAAAAAAATAAATAAAAAATATATATATATAGAAAAATAGAGAGAGTGATATAATAATTTATAATATTTTTTTTAATTTTTTTGTTTTTATTTTTATTTATATTTATTTTTAATTTTTAATTTTTAATTTTATTGCTTTTCTGGATTTATGATGAATTGTATTTTAAATGGTTAATAAAAGAATAAAAAGGCAAACAATTGATGTTACATAATTTTATAAGTTTTGAGTCATTGTAATTTGTAATTTGTATAATGGGTGAGATCTATAATTTTAAAGTGACAATATCATGCATATGATGATACACTAATTGATATATTAATTGATGCATGTAGTGCCATTGAAAAGCAAAATAGATTTGAATAGTTTTCTATTTTTATCAATTGTATTTTAAATGGTTCTTGGATGGAAAATAGTTTTAAATCTTTAGTACACACTTTATTTGATTGAAAAAATTGAAAGAAAAAATGTACTGTTAATTCTGATAGCATCATATTGGATTGGAAGTCTGTTACAATTTTGCAGTTTTCATGGAATTATATTTAATATATTTCTTTATTATTTTTTCCCCCTTCACAGAGCATTAGGGAATGGAGATTTGTGAGAGTGAAGCATAGAAAGTAGATTTGTATGGTTTGACACAAAATTTGTGAACATGTCTTCTTCCTCTTGGATCACATCCTTTTCATGCTCAAGCTCTGTGGCACAATCCTCAGAGGACACAGCTCTTTCACCCATCTTTCAATGGCTGAGGTTCATCTTCCTCTCACCATGCCCTCAAAGAGCTCTTCTATCTTCTATTGATATCCTGTTTTTGCTAGCACTTATTGTGTTTTCAATTCAAAAACTCTATTCTAAATTTGCCTCCGGTGGCCGCCACGCCGGTTCTGACATAAACAAGCCTCTCATCAGAAATGGCAGAGCTGTTGTTCTTCAAACTACTCTGTGGTTTAAACTGTCCCTGATTGTAACAGTTCTATTAGCATTGGCAAACACAATTTTGTGCATTCTGGCATTTGTTAGAAGTACCCAGTTGGAAGATAAGCTAGTTGATGGACTGTTTTGGTTGATTCAAGCAATAACTCATGTAACAATTACAATATTGATTGTCCACGAGAGGAGATTCCAAGCTGTTTCTCATCCTTTGCCGCTTCGAATTTATTGGGTTGCAAATTTCATCATCATTTCTCTGTTCAGTGTTTCCGGGGTCATTCGTGTAATCTCCATAGAAGAACTTTATTTTGTTTTGAGACTGGATGATATAATTTCATTCATTTCTTTTCTGTTATCGATTGTACTCCTTATGGTTGCCATAAAAGGATCAACCGGGATTACTGTGAGGAGGGAATCCGATTCAGTTATGGATGTAGAACCTGAATTATATGAACGCCTATTGAATGGATGCAATGTGAGTGGCTTTGCTAAGTCTTCTATCATTTCCAAAGCTTTTTGGCTATGGATGAATCCCTTACTGAGTAAAGGCTATAAATCTCCTCTCAAGTCTGATGATATCCCGGCCCTTTCGCCAGAACATAGAGCTGAAAGAATGTCTGCACTCTTCGAATTGAACTGGCCGAAGCCTCATGAAAAATCGAAGCACCCTGTTCGAACCACGCTGCTTCGGTGCTTCTGGAGGGAAATCGCTTTCACTGCCTTCCTTGCAATTGTGCGTCTTTGTGTCATGTATGTTGGGCCTGTTCTTATTCAGGGTTTTGTTGATTTCACCTCAGGGAAGGGGAGCTCCCCCTATGAAGGATACTACCTTGTTCTCACCCTCCTCATTGCTAAATTTGTGGAAGTTTTGACCTCTCACCAATTCAACTTCAATTCTCAAAAGCTTGGAATGCTCATTCGATCTGCCCTTATTACTTCTTTGTACAAAAAGGGCATGAGGATGTCGTGTTCGGCTAGACAGGCTCATGGGGTTGGACAAATTGTGAATTACATGGCTGTAGATGCTCAGCAGCTCTCTGATATGATGCTGCAGCTACATGCTGTATGGCTTATGCCACTGCAAGTTTCTGTCGCCTTAATACTTCTGTCTCGCTGCCTTGGTACCTCGACAATTACAGCTCTAGTTGGGCTTGTAGTGGTTATGTTGTTCGTTTTGATGGGCACTCGAAGGAACAACCGGTTCCAACACAATGTGATGAAAAACCGGGACTCTAGAATGAAGGCGACAAATGAGATGCTTAATTACATGCGCGTAATTAAGTTCCAGGCATGGGAAGAGCACTTCAACAAACGAATTCAATCTTTTCGCGAATCAGAATTTGGGTGGCTGACCAAGTTCATGTACTCAATATCTGGCAATATCATCGTTTTATGGAGTACACCGGTACTTATATCCACTCTTACCTTTGGTACTGCAATTTTGTTGGGGGTTCCACTCGATGCAGGGACTGTTTTCACTGCGACAACACTATTTAAGATTCTCCAGGAACCAATCAGGACTTTCCCGCAGTCTATGATCTCAATATCTCAAGCAATGATCTCTCTGGCGAGGTTGGACAAGTACATGATAAGTAAGGAGCTGGTTGATGAGTCGGTGGAGAGAGAGGAAGCTTGTGGGGGTGGGATTGCAGTGGAGGTGAAAGACGGAGCTTTTAGCTGGGATGACGAAGGGGGGGAACGAATTGTAAAATATTTAAATTTGGAGATCAAAAAAGGCGAGCTTGCAGCTATTGTTGGGACCGTTGGATCAGGGAAGTCTTCTCTCCTGGCTGCAATTCTTGGCGAGATGCACAAAATATCCGGGAAGGTCTGAATTTTCATGTTTTTTTAGGGTATTTTTTCTTTAATTACTTTGTACTGATTGGTTAATTTTATAATTTAACAAGCATATCTGATTTTACTCTTTAACAGGCTAGGGTTTGTGGCACCACTGCCTATGTTGCGCAGACATCATGGATTCAAAATGGGACCATTCAAGATAACATCCTGTTTTGTTCACCAATGAATAAGGAGAGGTATAGTGAAGTTATTAGGGTCTGCTGCTTGGAGAAAGACTTGGAAATGATGGAGTTTGGAGATCAGACTGAAATTGGAGAGCGTGGCATCAACCTCAGTGGTGGTCAGAAGCAGCGGATACAACTTGCTAGAGCTGTTTATCAGGATTGTGATATATATCTTCTTGATGATGTATTCAGTGCTGTAGATGCTCACACTGGGTCTGAAATATTCAAGGTGACAATAATGTTTACTGTATTTATTAGAATTTCCCCCCCTAGTTTATGCATTTCATTGATACGACACTATTCATTTCTATACATATGAAATTGTGGAGATGGGTTCATCATTGAAAGCAAAGTCCTGCCAAAATTTGGTTCTTAACATGAGGAGCCTGAATGCTTACAATTTTGCTTGAAAACAATGAAATCTAAGGCTAAATGCTACTTTGTTTCATTTTAAAAAAACAATCCCTTGATGTGTGGTAAATTTTGGATGCATTAAATGTTGCCACTTGTCAATGCTTTTACATGCTTTGTGCTTTTTGTGCAAACAATTCTATTAGATTTTGATTAAGTATCTCCTTTAATACCTTTACTTCTCTCACAATGCTGTTAAACAAACTGAGAAACATATGATTTTCAGTTATAAAGTTAATTAGAAATTTTGAACCATGCCAAAACAGTTTACTTTTCATGTGATGAAACTTAGCTTAAAATTTTCTTCATGCTTGTCTGGCAGGAATGTGTGAGGGGAGTCCTCAAAGATAAGACCATTCTACTCGTAACTCACCAAGTTGACTTCTTGCATAATATTGATCTTATCTTGGTAAGTATGATTCATTATTCAAATCTCAACACAAATTTCTTTATTTTTATTTTTATTTTTGCCTGAAATATTGACCTCTTTTTTTTCTTCTTCAAAACCAGGTCATGCGAGATGGGGTAATTGTGCAATCTGGAAAGTACAATGATATTCTGCAATCTGGCATGGATTTCCAAGCTCTAGTATCTGCTCATGAAACCTCCATGGAATTAGTAGAAGCGGGAACTACCATGCCCAATGAGAACTCCCCCAAACCACCAAAAGTTTCCCGAGCATCTTCTAACCATGGGCAAGCAAATGGTGACGACAAATCTGCAGAACAATCCAATTCTGATAGGGGTACTTCTAAGCTTATTAAGGAAGAGGAGCGAGAAACTGGAAAAGTCAGCTTAAATGTTTACAAACAGTATTGCACCGAGGCCTTTAGCTGGTGGGGTGTAGTAACGGTGTTGTTAGTCTCATTATTGTGGCAATGTTCTCTAATGGCGAGTGATTATTGGTTGGCATATGAAACTTCAGAAGACCGTGCTATGTCGTTCAACCCATCTCAATTCATTAGTGTGTATGCAATTATTGCAGCAGTTTCAATTGTGTTGATAATGATAAGAGCCTTTTTTGTCACACTCCTTGGGCTTAAGACTGCCCAAATATTCTTCAGTCAAATTCTGTACAGCATACTGCATGCTCCTATGTCATTCTTTGACACTACGCCTTCTGGAAGAATCTTAAGTCGGGTAAAAATTCTGACACCAAATTGAATATATTCTGAAATTTGCATCTAGATTTGTTTTAGATTATAGAAGGTTTATTTCTTGTTCGGTATTGACCGTATTATCTTTCATCGTGTAGGCCTCGACTGATCAGACCAACATTGATCTCTTTCTTCCCTTCTTTTTAAGCATGACTGTTACCATGTACATCACAGTGATCGGCATCATCATCATCACATGTCAGTATGCTTGGCCAACAATATTCCTTTTATTTCCACTTGCTTGGCTGAATTTCTGGTTCCGGGTATGGGCATTTATTTAACGTCACTGTATTTTTGGCAATATAATCTCTCTTTTACAACTAGCAATTAATGTTCAATGATTGGTCATGTACTGAAAATATAGCTATTTCCAAAATATATTAAGGAAAATTAGTTAAGCACTGAAATTTTCTATCGGAGAAAATGAAATTGGTTCCATGGTGGGAACAAATTGTGAAAGTTCTTGGAGATATCTTCAAATTTGAAATCTTGAACATTGGCATGGTGGGCTTCCAATAGATCCCTAAAATGGCTTGCAGATTCATAACAATCATATTTGTTGTTTTAACAGGAATAAAAGCAAAAGCTAATAAATATGTATATGAGCAATGAAACTACAGATGAATTTATTGTACCCATTCCTGTTTCTTCTGGTTTCAGAGATACTACCTTGCAACATCTCGTGAATTAACTCGACTTGATTCCATTACCAAAGCGCCTGTCATTCATCACTTCTCAGAAAGCATTTCTGGTGTTATGACAATTCGCTGTTTCAGGAAGCAGGAAATATTTTGCCGGGATAATGTCAACAGGGTGAACGCAAATTTACGTATGGATTTTCACAATAATGGGTCCAATGAGTGGTTGGGCTTCCGTTTGGAACTCATTGGAAGCTGCGTCCTCTGCATTTCTGCATTGTTTTTGATCTTGTTGCCTAGCAGTATCATTAGGCCAGGTAGTCCTCTACAACAATTGGATATATGTGATGTTAATGAGTTGTTTCTTTGTTTTCCCCCCTTTTTTACATGGTTACTTGGTTCTCAAATGTGGGAAACTGACACGTACTGTATTGCCCAGAGAACGTTGGATTAACTCTCTCGTATGGTTTGTCCCTCAATGGCGTATTATTCTGGGCTGTATATATGAGCTGCTTTGTGGAAAATAGAATGGTTTCTGTTGAGAGGGTAAAACAGTTCACAAATATTCCATCAGAAGCTGAATGGGAGAAAAAAGATTGTCTTCCCTCTGCTAATTGGCCTACCCACGGCAATGTTGACCTCAAAGATTTGCAGGTAACTTGCCTTAAACCCATTTTGTTTCAAATTTGTAACATTGTTTTTTACTTTTGAAGTCATTTATTCTTGATAACAAATATTTTGTGTCTGAATTGTTCCGGTAAGGCGTGCATGGTGTCAGGCAACACAAAAATAGAGAAAAATTTCACAAGATAAGTAGGCTTTATGATGTCTACATGATATGATCTGAAATTTAGACAGACCACTTTGCCTTGATTTATAAATTAATAGAATTTTTAAAAATAAAATGTCCAAGTGTGTCGTCAATGAACTTTGGATCTTTATTAGCATGACTTGAACTACAATAATATTCTGTTCTAATATTTTTTGGAACCCTTTCTGATAAGACATACTTGAACACTTGGTGAACAGGTTAGGTATCGTCCAAATACCCCTCTGGTTCTTAAAGGTATTACTCTCAATATTCAAGGAGGAGAGAAGATAGGTGTAGTTGGTCGAACAGGGAGTGGAAAATCGACTCTGATCCAGGTTTTCTTTAGGCTGGTTGAACCTTCAGGAGGGAGAATAATCATTGATGGCATTGACATTTCCATGCTAGGGCTTCATGATCTTAGGTCTCGCTTTGGGATCATTCCTCAAGAGCCTGTCCTTTTTGAAGGAACTGTCAGAAGCAACATTGATCCAATTGGGCTGTATTCAGATGAAGAGATATGGAAGGTACATTTTCCATTCTTATTTCCTAAAATAAACCAGCTTTGGCTTTTGAAGGTCGGAAAAGAATAAAGTTTGCATCATGAACATCACTTTGTTGTGTTTCATTTTCTTGGTTCATAATTCAATACCAAAGCATACACAATTTGAGCTTTTCTTGTGATTTCACTGATATGAAAAAACAATTTTTATAGAGCCTTGACCGTTGTCAACTTAAAGATGTGGTTGCTGCAAAGCCTGGTAAACTTGATTCTTCAGGTAATATTCATACTTCATCGCTTCTTCACAAGGCTGCACCAAAACTTGCTTGACTTGGTGTTTCCCATTTAGTGAATGAAGGTAAACATTTTATTTCTTTTTGGAAATTTCTCAGTTGTTGATAACGGAGACAATTGGAGCGTGGGGCAGAGGCAACTTCTCTGCTTGGGAAGGGTAATGCTAAAGCACAGCCGGCTTTTGTTTATGGATGAGGCAACAGCTTCTGTTGATTCACAAACTGATGCTGTAATTCAGAAGATCATCCGAGAGGATTTTGCAGCCCGTACAATCATCAGCATTGCTCACAGAATACCAACAGTCATGGACTGTGACAGGGTTTTAGTTATAGATGCAGGTTAGTGTTTCTTTACCTAACTCTTTCCCCATCCTTCAAATGAAAAAGTTTTGGATTGCAAATTATCGGTGACTTAGCAAGACAAAGTGGATGTTCTTAGTGTTTGTGACCTCATTACTAGTTTGTGCTCTATGAGCAACGTTCCCCAACTTTTTTAATTGGATACATTGGATCTTGATAAGTATTAGATACCAACCACTCGACAACCACAAATTTTGAATAAGGGCATTTTTGGTAATATCGCACTAATGACCTATTGCCCTAATTCTCTCTCTCTCTCTCTCTCTTGTAAACTTCTTTATTATAATGAAACTTGAGTGACTGGACGTAGCCCTAGTTTTTGGAGTGAACTGTGTAAATCTTGCACTTGTTGTCCTAATTCTATGTATATATAATTGAGGGGAGGGAGGCAGCTATTTCCACGACTATGTTGTAATTTTTCTGATCATAGTGAAGTCACAATGACTGTGGATGTAGCCATGTGCTTAGTTTTGGAGGGAATCACGTAACTCTTGTGATCTTATATGGCCATGTGCTTTTCTGTCATTTTGGTCAAAAGCTTTGAAACCTTATATTCTCCTGAGACTTCATTCTTTTGCATTTAAGCTCCATATTCTCTATGTTTTGGCTTATTTATTTATTTTTGTTTTTATACATGAGTTTCATAGCTGATGTCCTATTTCACTCTTTAACAGGTTGGGCAAAAGAGTTTGACAAACCATCTCACTTGCTAGCGAGGCCTTCACTATTCGGGGCACTGGTTCAGGAGTACGCTAACCGCTCATCTGGAATATGAGATAAACCATATTGGTTTTTCCCAAAATTGCCTCTCTCGATTTCACTGCTGCCAATTTTGGAAATCTTCCTCAGAACGAGTCAGATTGCTTGTATTAAAAATTTCATGTACTGTAGTGACGATATAAGGTATTCTTCGTGGAAGATGGTATAGACATCCCATTTTATCAGCATACATGCTGGCAGTAAGTGATGCTATATAATACCAACCATTGTCAATATCTAATGAAATCAAACTTGTTTCGTGCATCCCCCCCCCCCCCTTTTGAAGCAAATGGTATGAGAATTTTGAATGAGATAGTTTTACTATCCAGTCCTGGAATGCTTTCTATTAGTAAAAAGTAATTGGTAATAGTTTGGCACAAGCTCTTTTTTACCTAGTCTTTTAGGTCTGATTTGGTTTGATGTCTATTTTGAAAATAGTTATTGGTTTGGTTTAGTTTGAAAATAAGTTTTCATTTCTTTCTTCCTCCCTCACCCTCTCCGATCACCACCCATTGCTCATCACTATCACCATATACCACCTTCTAGCCACTACTGTCAACAACCCCTTTTGATCCTTCATCTTTGACGACCACCTTCAACGAGTCTAGTACTAGTTCAACTATGTTGAACTGGCACACAAAAAAGGCAAGAAGAGAGAGTGCACGGGCACATGTACTCGTGCAGTGGAAAAGCACCAAACCTTGGGATCAACCAACTCATTAGATTTGGGGTCAATCCCTTCTTCCTCTCCCCCTCCATGAATCAAAAAATAAAATAAAAAGGGGAAAACTCCTGAAAAGTCTAACATTTCTCATAAAATTTCTATTCAAGTTATCTTAACACATTGATCAGTCCAATCAACGCAGAATTAATAGGATTCAATTGAAATTTCATAAATTAAAAAGAAAATGACTTATTTGATATTTTTCCCAAAAAACAAAAAAAAATGAGCTATTACAATCTTGTGCAGAGATTCAACCAAAATTCTAGTAATTAGGGTGGTAAAATAAACCAAAAGTACTTAAGCTCAGCTTGTTAAAAGCTCGTTCGAGACTGGCTTTACAAAACAAATCAAATTACTTGAACTCAACTCCTTACAAACTTGCTCAAGATCAATTTGTTAACTAAACAAGTCAAACTTAGACATAGTTTAAAGCTCTTTTAATTTTCTAAATCAAGTTTGATCAAATTATTATTTGGTTCGATAAATTTATATGCATTATTATAAAAAAGTAAATTACTCAAGTTGGACTCATTATCAACTCAATCTCATTTGAGACAAACTCATAATGTAAAAAAGACAAACTTAAACCATATTTTAAAACTTATTAAGTTAAATAAGTCAAACTTAACAAATCAATACTCGGTTTTACTCAACTTATTTATAACCGGACCAATAATTTGGAGTTTTTTGTTCTCTCTCTTTCACTCTTATATATGTACAATATAGACATTTGTAACTCAACAATGAGATAAAAAGAAGAGCAAATTACACTTTTCATCTTTATATTTTGTTTTAAATTTCACTTTGTTCCTTATTATTTCAATTTGAATAGTTGATTCGTACACTTTAAATTCGATTTTAATTTGATCTTTCCGTCTGAATTTTCGTTGTTTTTTTATGTGTATACCTTGAAAAACTGACAAGTGTCACAAAATTGTTAATTTTGACTTTTAGTTCTAACGAAAGAACCAAATTGAAAACTAACCTCAAAGTATAAACTAAATTATCCAATTTAAAACTATAAGGATCGAAGTAAAATTTAAGTAAAACTATAGGGATTGAAAATATAATTTACCCTAAAAAGATGTTAATGTTTAATGATGAATAAATGACAAAACAAATCTAATAATTTTGAATATCTGACAATCATCATAAACAAAGTATGATAACAAGTGTCCATTTATTTATTTATTGTGAATCAATAAGAAAGTAAATATAAATATAAGAAATATTATATCAAATAGACCACTAGTCCAACAATAACTAGAAAGTCAACAATCACAAAACTTAACAATCAATCACCAAGCCCAAGCCCAAGCCCGATAACCACTAATTGCTACATACAACTGTCATAACAGGAAAAGCTATCATAAAGGATATCAAACTCTTCTCCATAGGAGTTGAACCCAATGAACACTACCACAAGTGTCCATTACACACTAGCAACATTGTGTTGAGTAAAGAACAAACGTACGTAGAGTGATGCAAAGCAGAACATACTGAGAAAAGTGAGATTGATGAGAAAGAGCAGAGATGTTTTCAACTTCAATTGAGCTCCTTCCCTTCAAAAAATTGGAGTACCAATGTGCAGAGAGTTTAGGGTATCTTTTCAAATCTTTATCATCCAAATCTACATAGTAGAGGCCAAAGCATGATCCATACCCACCCAATAACTCATACACATCCAAGAAAGACCATGTGAAATATCCTCTTGCATTTGATCCATTCCTTCCATATTGTCAAATTCAAAGAAGAAAACAAACAACAATACAAAATAACCATATCAATGAAATGACACTACAAGAATTTACCCATTTTGCAACCACTTTTGCCGACCAAAAAAATTTTGGTCGCAAAAAAATGACATTTGGCGACCAAATATTAATTAGTCGCGAATGATCATTAATTTTGGCGACCAAATATTATTGGTCGCAGAAGGTTATATTTTGGCGACCAAAAAATGAGTTGGTCCCAGAAAGTGGTATGCTTTTGCCGACCAACTACAAATTTGGTCGCGGAAGGTCACATATTTTTTGTTGACCAAAAAATTGGTCGCCAAAAACTTATTTTCAGCAACCAAAAAAAAAATAGTTGCCAAATTAGTACATTTAGCGACTAATATTTTAGTCGCCGTTGATTGAGATTTGGCGACTAAAAAAATTTGTTGGCGAAGGTACCTTTTTCTGCGACTAATATGGTCTTTGGTCGCCAAAAGTTTAGGAGGGAAATTTGAAACATGGAGGTGGGAATTGAAAGCCCTGGCTCCCAAGATCAACAAATAAAAAAAATCAAAAGCCCTGACTCTCAAGATCAATCTATAGCCAATGGTTCTAATCATAAAGTTATAACAAAGAACGCCATGGGTTAGTAAGAGAAGCTCTTCCATTCTCTGGAATTCCTAAAATTCTACGGTTTCAATAGCTCATTGATATATGTGGAGTCTCCACAGTTTACCAAAGGGGTTTCGTCTAGGGCTAAGGATGTAGTTAGGGATTCGAAATCACCAGCGTTATTTGGTTTGGGGCAAACTGAATCGGGGTTTGAGCTTAGAGCAAGGGGAATTGAAAATTTCCTTTGAGGAGGTTCCCTCAATTAGTGTTAACAGATTGACGATGGGGGGTGAAGGGAGTCTTAGCCCTAGTTCGAGGTCGTTCGTTGCTTCTATGGAGGGCCTTCGATCAGAAATTGTTGCGATGGATGCTCTTGGTCCTGATGAGCGAGGTTCAACTAGAGGTAGGGTTTTAAATCGGGGTTCCGATGTGGTAATTTCTCAGTCTCAGGCTATTGAGGACCTGCGGGCTAGGCTCAACACCATTTGTTTGCAAATATGTTGGGGG
This sequence comes from Camellia granthamiana, assembly GCA_036172215.1. Classification (NCBI taxonomy): domain Eukaryota; kingdom Viridiplantae; phylum Streptophyta; class Magnoliopsida; order Ericales; family Theaceae; genus Camellia; species Camellia granthamiana. The sequence goes on from CM069914.1 coordinate 78,873,354, forward strand.
TTTCGAGGGAGGATTTGGTACCCATTGAACTTGCGCAAGAGGAAATATCCACTCCTGCACTTCAGCGTTCAACCTGTGAATGACTAAGTGGTCGGACATTGTTGAAATGGAAGGGGAGAGGAGACTGTTATTGATCGATTCAAGGACCTACCTGATAGCCTGGTTGTGGCTAGTGCTAAAAATTTGGTGTCAAAGCTTGAGTGATGTGAGTCCACCTCATTATATTGTGTGAGAGGGTGAGTTTGTGGGTTGAGTGACTGCAGCACTTCTACTGTTTTCTCTTACAGTTTGCTCTTGCAGGTTCCTAGCTGGCCCAGTTCTTTTGGGATTGTGTATTTCAGATGGTGCGCTTTCCTAACCTGAAATTTATTTAAATTGCAGCTTAACTCTAGTTTCTCCAAATAATACACTAATAGATCTTGTTTTATGGTTTTTGTTGTTGTGGTTAGTTGAACTGTGCATGAACATGTAAAATACCACAAAATCTTACTGCACCAAACATTTTCCCATTAAACATTAGTGGGCACAGTGAGTGGAATTCATGCTAATTTTACTCTGTTTTCAGATTTCAAGTTAAAATCGCTGTTAATTATTATTATTATTATTATTTTAAAATCAAACCTTTAGCTAAGATTCTAGATCTCACAAAATTGCATCATGTTACCTAGGCTTGCACTGTTCAACATCAGAAAATTTAGGACCCTATGTTAATGCAATTGCATTTTGACCTATGAAACACTCATCACATTCATTGATTTGAGGCAGCATGCTAGGTCAATTTTAAAACACATCCCAACACTCCACTTATGCAATATACTCAGGAAAAATATAGTTGTGTGAGTACAGAGCAATGATTGCACTGATGATGTCAATTTTCAATCAGCAACACTCCACTTATGTTGTGCTTGAGTCATGAATTTGGATAGGGATTTGAGGAGGGAAAAGAAAAGTAGTGGACAATGTGAAACAAAATTAGCTTATAATTCATTAATATTTTCCTTCCCATTTCCTTTGCCTACCCAAATCCAAGATCTAAACATGGTCTTAATCTGTCCTAGGCACCAATTAACCAAGGCTATGCTCTGTAGACTAAATCACCAAGTTTTGTCTTTGGAAATTGCCGGGCATAATAAACCTTTAACAATCAAAATAAAAAAAAAAATAAAAAGTAATTAAAAGAAAACAAGAAAGAAAAGAACAAAAAGTTCTTGCTCCATCACTAGTTCATTTGGAGTATTTGCTCAGTTATGGCCTTTTAAGATAAGTAAATTACATTGTTGTTTCTGTCATCAGTGTCCTGATTCAAATGTGATTAACTTCCCTGTTTCATTAGCAGGGTTTGGTGGAAAATTTGAAGAAACATGCTTATAAAAATGTGAATGACTTGGTTCCACTTGATGAGGCATCAGCATTTGGTTCCACTTGAATTTTTCCATAATTGCTTTTGCTTAGTCTTACTTCTTGCATTAATCAAAATGGCTAAGGAAACTATTACTCTTTTTTTTTTTTTTTTTTCTTTCTCTTGTGTTTTAAAATCAAGTTTGCCTTTATAGTTAAACTATAGGAAAAGAAGGAAAGAAATAAAAAGCATTGGAATCAAGTGTCATATTCCCCAAATTTCTAAGAGTATTGAGGTTGGATTTACTCTTTAAAACATTAGTTTCATCCATTTGTTTCAATAACCCATGCTTTGCTATGTCATAAGCATGAGACACCATACTACATAAATTGTTTGTAGAGAGTGCTAAGTTGCAGTTGCTGCAAAGCGAAAAACATTAAGCTGAAAATATGATATATGGGTTAGTAATGTATTTTACTAAGTTGAAGTTTTGATCTTGTAGATTGGTCGATTGGTTATCTCGAATTAGTTTGGTTAATTGAAAATTGGGTTGAAGAGATAGCCTCAGTTTTTATCTTTTACATTGTTCGATTGATTAGGTTAATTAAAAATAGGGTTTAAGATGGTTTTTTTTAATCTCGTTTGAAATAATATTGCTCTGTTTTTATCTTTTAGATTAGTCTACTGATTCTCACAGATTGGTTTGTTTAATTTAAAACAGAGGTTAAGAGATAGCTTTTTCAATTTGTTGGTGTTTGGTTAAGTTCGATTTTAATAAGGAAAAGGCTTAAATTCTAGTGAAACTAGTATTTTTATTCTTTTTAAAAAAAATTAGTGTTTAATGTATACCTTTTTGGGTTTTCTTCTGTTTGATCTGGGATATACACACAGGTTTTTATATTATAAGTGGGATTATGGAGGTGGGGTGAGGATCTAGGAGATAGGGTTTGTTGCATAGTTCAGTTTGTCCAATCACACTGAGCATATATGCGTAAGTTTGAATTTTTTTATTGAATTTCAAGACTTATTTTCATTTTGTATTGATTTCCTTTTTTTTGTTTCTCTTCCCGGTTAGCAATTTCGTCAAAACTCAACTTTCCCCAATTTATATATTATGTATGTATATGCACATCTGTGTATAATAATTTCTACTCGTATTTCCTTAATCTTACATTGTATCAATAATAATTTGTATCTTTATGTTTTTCTTGTTTTTAAGAGTGAAGTAAATAGTGATGTGAGGAAAAACACAGAATCTGCAAGAAAAATGGAGCAGAAAGATCAGAATTTTATTTTCATCTTTCATCTCCTTAAAAAAATTCAGAGTTTTAATGATGGAAATAATACATGCCTGTGATAAATCCTTTGTGGTCTCTGATGATGCCAGTCTTCACAATTCCTGGGTGTATTGCATCTATGGTTACTCTTGCATTTCTTGACTGTAACAACAAAAACACTTTTCACTGAATGCCATGGTTAGTATTATTATTGTTCAAAATAAATTGGATTGGTACATAGTATTATTTAGTATTATTGTTCCACATTTCCATTGATTACTTAACATAATTAATGCCATGTTTATTTGATGGAATGGGATTAAGGGGTTAAGGCAATAATAAACCTATTCCTAGTATGCAGTCTGCTGGGGAATCTTCTGGGGCTAAAATCTGATTCAGGTTTTTCCAGCAGTTATTGGCATTGTTCAGTATACATCAAATGTCTCTCTCTCTTTCACTTTGTTGCTGCAGTGGGAAGAAAGCTGGTTGTTGTATGCAGTTTAGGAACCTGCACATTGATAATGAATATTCTGCTTGGAGGATTTATAGTTGCCCAAAGTAAGCTGCCTGATTTCTATTTTCACTTTTGAGCCTATCTTGAATTAGAATGAGCTTTTAATTTACCAATCTTTATACCACATTGTTGAATCTTTATATGCACTTCTGATTTCTATTTGTAAGTTCTCTTTTACTGTTTGCGTAGTGTCTTTACATTCTCAAAATTCTGAACATTTTTCTTATTGCAGCCCAATCCAGACCCCCGAATTCATGCACCTACAATTGGGAAAGTCCTTCTCAAGTCTAGAGGCTTCTTCACAGATGACTACATGTTTTGGGTTTGTGTTGGAGCACTCTTGGGGTTTTCTCTTCTCTTCAACATTTTATTTATTAAGTCAATGCTGCAATATTGCAGCATTGACTTTTTTGAATTGTAAGCTATCTCATCTAGTCATTTGGTTCAGATATTTTTATTTGAAAATGGATTTCCTTCGTTGGAAGTAGATTTCCAGGATTAACAACCCTGTTTCTGGATGTTCTACATCAGCTCTTAGTGATTCAAAATCTATAGTCTTGGATGAAGATGTTGGAAAGAAGAATAAGAAATCATCTGGACGAATGACCTATGAAGGTTTGAGCCTTTACCTTTGTCTCTTTTGATCTTTACTTAATGATCTCATCTTCTATTTCTCTTGCTGCCAATTAAGTTAACGACGTAGGTCACTAGTTACTCCTTTATCACCTTTCTTTTCCATTTTAAAGTTCATGGCAAGTTGAATTGCATTGTGTGTGTAATGATGTCGATGAAGTGGGGAAACCAGATATCCTAAAAGAAAATAAGAAAACAGCAATAGGAATAGGTTTCCCAAAAGTCCAAATCATTGGAAGATTTCCAAAAGAAAGGCATTAGAATTCAAGTAAATTTCAATGATTACTGGAAAATACTAGTGACAAATTGTCTATTTTAAATGAGTAAATTCTTATAGTTTATTTGTCTGTCTGTGATTCTTATAGTTTTTAGTTATATATTTGTTTGTCTCATAGTTATTCTTATAGTTTTTAGTTGCATCCTAAATAGTTGGTTATAGGTAAATGGTTTTCTCTCAGCTGCTGTATTGATGAAACTTAATGTTAAATTTTGATGGGTTGATGACTTTCCAGGTCAACTTTGTAAATTCGATTGCGACAATTAAGGGTGGGACTCATGTTGATTATGTTACCAACCAGATTACAAACTATGTAATGAGTATTGTTAATAAAAAGAATAAGAATGCTATCTCAAAGCCCACGCAATGAAGAACCATCTATGGGTTTTTGTCAATGCTCTTATTGACAACCCAGCTTTTGATTCTCAAACCAAAGAGACTTTGACAATTCGGAGTATGAATCTTGGAAGGAATAAGAATGCTAATCCCTGTCCAATCTTACTTCCATTACTGTCTAGTGGAACTGAAAGTGAAGTTTATAATAACTGGTATTTATTGTTGCACAGGCTACTCACAGAAATGGGAAAGTTCTAGCGTTTTATTCCATGCCGGAGTATGAATCTTGCAAGGAGAGTTTGGGAGGCAATGCCAGCGGTTGGTCCATTAAGTACTCTAAGGTTTGTATGTTCAAGATCACAGGAGGGATAAATCTAGGGTACTCGGTGTTTTTGTATGTGTTGTCAGTTTTGGTATTCTATTATCTGCACTACTATTTGTCCCTTGGACTATATTTGTCCCTTCAAGTTTTCATTGAGGAAACCTACTTTGGATTTCTGGGTGAACTGTGTCAGATTCGTAATTATTGTGGTTATATGCAATGCTGCTGCTTATATGCAATGCTGCTGCCATGGAGGTACATATATTATGACATGTTGAACCAAGCTATTTTTAGTAACATGTAACGTGAAGTACTTGATGTTTTTAGATGTTCTTTTCCTCAGGCACTTCCCATATTTCTGTATAGTCTGATCACTGCTTGGGGTGCCATCCTGATTTCAGTTACATTGATACTTCTGTTTGGAGAGGTGAGGGATTTATCTTAGGTAACATTTCTTTAGAAGAGAGCTATAAAATTTGGAGCAGGTGGACAGCTGCTTGAATTTGCAGTGCAATTCGTGCCTGATTTTACCCACTTAAAACTGATTTCTTATCCCTGCAATTTGCAACATGGGCAATTGAGGTGGGAATGTGTCTGCCCATTAGAAAAAGTGCTTATTAGAAAACTTGAGTTATGTTCTTGTAGCATGGATACATTTTCTGAAGAAGTGCTTTTAGAAAACTCAAATTTATTTTTTGCATCATGATGTTTCAATTTTCCTGGTTAAATCAGCATGGTGAATTTGCATGCGCTAATTACTACTAGTCTGTATGAACAGATTATACCACAATCTGTTTGTTCTAGATATGGGTTGGCTATTGGTGCAGCTGTAGCCCCATTTGTCTGCGTTCTTGTTTGGATTTGTTTTCCTGTAGCATATCCAATAAGCAAGGTACTTGTGTTTGCTCAGCACTATTGCATTGCATTAGTTAAGCAAATTCATTGGTTGGTCTTTCTAATTAGTCTTCTTGGCTACCCTTATTCTCTGTGATTTTCAGCTATTATATTTTCTGCTAGGACATGTACATGTAGCACTTTTCCGTAGAGCTGAGTTGAAAACACTGGTTGATTTGCATGGTAATGAGGTAAGTAGCTACATTTCTGAAAGTGTTATGAACTAACGACATTTATTTATTTATTTATGATGCAATTTGGTCCATCCCCCTCCCATGTCCCTACTGCCCCACCCACCCACCCACACCCAAAAGAAAAAAAGGACAATAATGTTTTTCCATCCTGTTATTGTTATTGCTGTTAGTTTTTTTCTCTGTCAAGGCACGAAAAGGACAAATCACAGCTCATTTATATGACAAAGAGTCTATAATTTTTTGTCATAATAACAGGAAAAGTTCAATTGGATACAGGTATGTAGAGACACGACACCTGATGCCAGTCCAGCATAGTTGGGAATTCAATTTCCCCGGTTCATGCTTATTATTTTAGTACACATCTTTTTTCAAGGCAGTATCATTAGAAATTGGTTTAAGACATACTATAGGATGGCAGTGAATCACAAAATGGCTGTGTGTAGTGAATTCCTTGTAGTTGAATAAGGCTTTGTTGAATGAGCATGCTCAGTTTTTGTCTATTGTCCCCCCCAAGAATTTTTCTTTATTCACTATTTAAGACCGTATTATATAATTTTTCCATGTTAAAAATAGACCATGTTGGGGCCTTATTTTCATCTTCTTGATTGTTTCTCCTACTAAACAACTGTCAATTTCCTTAGGGTATGTAGATTGTTGTTTAGCACTCTGTCTCGAAGACTTGAAGTCCCTCAGTGGCCTTACTATGCGAAATTTGAATCTCTATGTTCTTATAAGTTATAAGTACTCATCAAACATCTTTCTCTAGCTATATTTGTATTGTGTTTTCTCAGTCATTGTTGTCTTCTCTTGATTCACAAAATTAATTCATTCTTTGTGTTTCATTAGTGATGACAATATTAAAAGTAGCTGTCAATTTATGTGTTTCATTAGTGTTGCCAATTTAAAAAATATCTGTCAATTTCTGTATGTGTTTACTTTTTTCATGTAATGCAGTTATGTGAGGGAAACATCGGGACTTTGGAGGAATGGACCGTGGAGATGATCGAGCTGCAGTGCTAAACCCTGGGAACAAACCATTAACACAGATTACTGAAGATGATTCATTTAGAGAATTTGAATTCAGGCAGTATCTTTTTGCCTGCCAAGCAAAGGTGTGCAAGACAAAGAAGTAGGATTAACTTAGGTTGGTTTTAGATAATAACAGGAGAAGTTATACATAATGGAAAATTATGTTTTTTATTTCATACCAGAAGTTATTGCATTATTTGCTTTCCTCAATCATGTTCAATTTATGGCATGTAAAATTTTTCGTAGCGTTGAGTCTTTCATTTATCAGTAACACTTATATTATTCTTCTTGCATATTGGAAATTGGGATGCACTGCTTGAACTTGCTTTAGTACGTGCTCAGTATATCATAGTTAACTTAATTTTATTGTTAAACTTCATTTTTAATATCTATACTAATTGCCTCACTGGAGCCATACTTTCTTAAGTTTTCTACAGTGCTTGTTATATTTGTCAAAACTTTGAATATTTTGTCTCGCCACATTTCAAGGGTACTTGGTTTTCTGCAATTGTGTTTTAACTTTGTTGCAATTATACATCTCAATTTTGCAGCTGTTATTCAAGTTGAATCATCCCTTTGAGGTTGCATCAAGGGGCTATTCATTTATTATCGGCTTTTCAAAGGCATTGGCACTGCATGAGGTATTTGACATGTTGTTCAATGTTCACTCACAGTAATAATAGTACTTTTTTTAAGCTATTATTGAAATGTTATTTATTCTTATCCTTTTTACCTCTCTTTTCTTGGTGTTCTTTTCAGAGTATGTTACCCTTCTGTATGCGTGAAGTTTGGGTGATAACTGCTTGCTTGGCTTTAATCAATACAACTGCTTCTCATTATAGTGATGGACAAGTGGCACCTGATATAGAAACAGAGTTTTATCGCCTTCAAGGTGATCTTTATTCACTATGCCGGATTAAGGTAAAGTTTACACGCATTGCAAGTGACTTCCAAACTCCATATACTTAGTGTGATATAGTGCAGTGTTTGCATACTATACTATGTAACTTGGTGAGTGGAAGTAATCAACATTTGTTATTTCAACCGAGAATGGAGTTTGAGGGAAAAAATAGTTGTCCAGGCATGTTTTTTGCTGACATATAGATGCGATGATATGTTTCATTCTATTTTTATTTCTCAATGGTTTCCCTGTGACAATTAACAAGCATTTTTTTTTATTAAGGAAAAAAAGAATAGCCATGCATTTGTTCACTTGTTTCTACAAATTTAATACCAAAATTATTGCTTATTGCAATGTAATTCCCCATGTTGCAGTTCATGAGGCTTGCATATTTAATTGGTTATGGATCAGATATAGAAAGAAGTCCTGTCAACAGGTAGAAACACAACTTTTTAGCATACCAATCCTATTTGAAAGTAGTAGTCAGCATTGCCAAAGAGTTCCTTTGATGTTGCACTGTGGTCCTCCAACTCTCTCTCTAATATATTTTTCTTTTGTGCAGTGCTTCACTCAGCATGCTACCTTGGCCTAAGCCCGCAGTTTGGCCTTTAGTTCCACCTGATGCTTCATCTGAGGCGTTTGAGAAGGAAAAGGTGAGGTTTTTAATTTGGTATTATTGACATGTAACTAAGAAAAGGCTTGTAAATTTGAGCACTGATATAAATTAAATAAACCAACCTTGTACTGGTTATTTCGAGGATACCTCAATTGATACTCTGCTTCTTTTGTTATAAGTGATTCAACTGGTTTGCTGGTTGTTTAGAATGAGTCTTAACTGAAGTCAAATAAAGTTAATTACATTTTAGGATGAAAGAAAATTTTATTCATAACTCAAAAATCATTTGATGGCTCAGTATGATGGCCTCAGTGACATCCTAACAAAGCGGCCAATTTTAATTGGGCCAGAACTGAAAGCTACTCTGGAAAACATGATCTGGTTTTTTACTTTCTTTGTAAAAATTAGTTTTTTCAATAATGCCTCCTGTGCGCTGAGGAGCTTCATCATCAACATCTTTACTCTGGATTATTGGAAGAAATAACTGAACAACTGTGGGATAGTCAAATTTATTGTTGTCGCAGTTCAATTACATACATTAGTCACCAATATGGATCTTAGATGATATCTGGAGCTGGAGGATTGTAAGGACCAGGTTGTCAAAAAACAAAAAAAACCTTGTTCAAAAAAAAAAATCAGTTTTTGGAAATTTGTACTACTTACCTGAGCAGTGCTTGTGTCCTTGCATTGAATTGTTATGGTATGGCTGAAGTTGAGGGTTAGGATTAAATGTTTCACTAAAATGGACTATGTCTTTGTGGGCACTTTTTCTGAGACACAACATGCCCTTCCTCACCTCAGTTAACATGTCAATAATGCGGTTTAAGTAATCCTTCTCAAAATTATCGTAATTATAGTTGTTACTGATCCTAATTTCATTCTCATTGAAAAAAGTTATTGTTTATGTATTCCTTAAATCCATGCAGATGATTCTTCAAACAACACCAAGGGTTAAGCACTTTGGTATTCAGAGGAAGCCATTACCTCTTGAACCATCTTTACTTCTGCGTGAAGCTAATCGCCGAAGGGCTTCTCTTTCTGCTGGGAATGTGTTTGAATTATTTGAGGGTCGCTCAGCTTTTATTGATGGGTAATGGAAATTTAGTAATTGAATGCAATATATTGTTACATGCTATTCAAAGAAATGCATAATTTCTTGGAGGGGGAATACAATCTTGTTGGTTGGTTCCAGTGTTTTGACTTAAAATGTACTGAACTGCTTTAATTTGCTTTGGAAGCAAGGATACTAGTTGCTGATAACAACCTGCCCCCCTCCTTTTTTTCCCCTCTAATTGTTGAAGAAGTGAACTCTAATATTTGTATCTTTGTGTATATGTAAATGTCTTTGTCTTCAGATCCTTTGAATTCTTTTGAGCCCTTACCCAGTTGTTACATGCTGGCAGCTTAGGTTCAGATGCATCTCCGAGGAAGCCCCCTTCAGCTAAAGTAAATACTGTTTCCATGTCAAGAACTAATTCTTCACCCGGAAACTTTGAAAGCTGCATCGATCGACCTATGAGACTTGCAGAGATATGTGTTGCTGCTGACCATGCTTTGCAGAATGGTGGACCAGCAGCAGTGATGATTTTATGAGTTATGAGAAGCCAACAAGACCCATTCTAAAGGTATCATTCTTGTTTAATGGAAAACCAAAACAGATTTTGATGATGTGTATTATAATAAAAACAATGATGAGAAGATGATGAGGATGTGGAGCAATCATTATACCATCGTATTTTAGATTGCCACCTTTCCTGTATATAGTCTCCCTTTTAACATGACATGGATTGGTTTGTGACAACGGACCACTTTGTTGATTCATTTATTCATCTCACAATGCATTTCCATTCTTAGGTGTTTAAACCAAGGTCTCTGGCCGATCTTCCTGCATCTGTTTCATCTGCTTTGCTTATTAATGAACCTCAATGGGTTGGAATAGTATATAATTTTTGTGCCTTGTCCTTTTCGTGCCTTGTTCACAAATAGTATATAATTTTTGATCATCATGCAGGTGGATTCTGTAGTTTACCTTGTTGACGCATACGACAAAGAGAGATTTGCAGAGGCCAAAAAGGAGCTGGATGCCCTCCTCTCAGACGATTCACTTGCAAATGTCCCGTTTCTCATACTTGGGAACAAGATTGACATACCCTATGGTGCCTTAGAGGATGAGTTGAGATATTACTTGGGTTTGACTGGTGTTACTACCGATAAGGGTAATGTTGACCTCGCTGACTCAAATGTTCGTCCTATTGAGGTCTTCATGTGCAGTATCGTGCGCAAGATGGGATATGGCGATGGCTTTAAGTGGCTTTCCCAATACATTAAGTAGGAGAATCAGATAATGGTTTAAGAAGCAAGTGAATGTGCAAAGCCATCTAAGGGTAACTTTCATGCCACTGCTGCATGAATGGATATATTGGGAATGTAAAGTTTAATATGTAGCTTTTACCTTGTTATCTTGCAGACAGTCTTGCTATTTTTTTTGGTGGGGAAGGATAAGTTGATTCTGTTCTCTCTCTGTGTTTGTCTCTCTTTGTACTTGACACGATTGTAAAGAAATAAAGTTGTGTTGTAATGTTTATAATTGATGGGGAAATGTTCCGATCTTTTGCATTCCATGGCAACTGAGAGTGTGAAATGTTGTACTTTTGTCCCAAATTCCCAATAGCTTTTGCTAATCAAAGCCCCAAAACTAGTAAGGGCACTCGTGCCTCAGTAAGTTATACTTTTGCCGACTAAATAAAGTAGTCGGTGTATCACCAAGCACATTTGGCGACTAAATAATTAGTCGTTAAAATTATTAATTTTGGCAACCAAAGGATTTGGTCGCGAATAGGTCTATTGCCGACTAAAGTTTTAGTTGCGCAAAACATGTTTGGTTGCGGAATGTGACAATTGGCGACCAAACAATTTAGTCGCGGAATGTGACAATTGGCGACCAAAATTTTTGGTCGTGAAAAGTCACAATTGGCTACCAAATGTTTTGGTCGCGGAATGTCACAATTGGCGACAAAAATTTTTTGGTCGTGGAATGTCACAATTGGCAACCAAACTTTTTGGTCGTTGAATGTGATAATTGGCGACCAAACTTTTTGGTCGCAAAATGTGTCAATTGGCGACTAAGATATTTGGTCGGGAAAATATCACTTTTCGCGACCAAAGTGTTTTAGCGACAAAATGAATTAGTCGCGGTAATTAAATATTTAGCGACCAAAAATTTAGTCGGCAAATCCAACTTTTGCCGACCAACCAAAATTTTGGTCGCGAATTACTTTTGCCGACCCTCAATTGGCGATCAAAGTAGCGACCAAAAAAATTGGTCGCGAATAACTTTTGCCGACCAAAAATTGACTTTTAGCGACCAATTTTTTTGTTGCCAAAAGTGTTAATTCTTGTAGTGTGAAACCCAATATTATTTAAAGGGTTATTTACACCAACTCCTCCTATCAATTGTTACTACCAATTTACTATCAATTGGTAATGCAACATCCAAATATACCCTTCTCTTTTACCGCTATAGTTTTCATAGTCTTCAACATTCTTATTTATCCGTTTAGGTTTTCTTCATTTATTGTTCCATTCATAAAGTTTCCAATAAGCCAAAAGCCATTGGTTTAGCAAAGAAAAAGGTGAGTCAGATCCTACATATTTTATCCAAGAGGTTAATCTAACAACTAACAATTGACTTTTGTTTATAAAATAATAAAAACAAAAGAAGGTTTAGACAGATACCTCACAGCATCAAGCAAACTCCCAATGAAACCATGCAAATATTTCACTCTTGCGTTGTCATGTAATGTTAAATTCCGCTGTGTTTGCTGACCTGTCAAAAACAAGTTTTAGGAGTTTCAACAATTAGGGGAGAGAGAGAGACCGTCTTTGTGGATGTAAATAGGAGGGTTGCCATAAAATTGCTTGAAATACTCCAAAACTCCAAGCAGACTAGAGGGTGTGATTGGGAACTGAATCAAAGAAACTGATTAATTAGTATAATTAATAATAATAATAAAAACCAAGAAGTAAAAAACCAACTTTGAAATTATTTTTTAGCCCTTACCTCATCTGGTGGTGTATCATTAGACACAGCTGAAAACAATCCAAGAACTTATGAGATATATCATATCCATCAAATATATTTTTTACCCATCAAAAAATTGAATAATTTCACTCAAAAGAATACCATGGTTGGCTCATCCGAGTTGAAGAAAAACATAATATGCAATTAAATTCAAACATGTCATGTAAATAATTTCATCAAAGTAAATCAAGCTTGTGATGCAGGACACGATGCAGTTGTGATTCATAGTAACTTCATGGAGAGTTTGACTATTTAATGGTAAAATGGCAATTTTGTTGATTTTTCAAGGCTGTCTGGTAAGGCCCAAAAAATTCATATTCGTAGAATTGGGAAATTTACTATATTGGAAAATTTTGAATTCTTAATTTCAAGTTCTAGACAAATCCATTTTAATTCAAGATTGTTAGGTTTTTATTCTTGACAATCCCGTTTAACAAAACTCCATTCAGTTGTAATTTTATTCGATCTTTTATTTCAGTGAGGCTGTGAGTTTTAGATACGAATCCAGCCCGAATTGTGCATTGCAGAGATATGAAGAATCTTTGGTCCAAGAAGTTTTCACTAACTGTAAAAATACCGAGAAGATGTTTTTCTCACTCGAGCTAAACTTTGGTGGCTCGAGCAAAGACTCTTGGAAAAACACACGTTTCAGTCTCCTTGCTCGAGCGATAGATCCTTCGCTCGAGCGACCTTCGCTGCCCGATTTTCTATAAATATGTGTTTCAGTCAGATTTTAGGGTTACGGCTTTCAGATATTCTTCTTGGATATTAGGGTTTATATCTGGAGTTTCTTTGCTAGTTTCTTTGATGTTTGTTTGAGTTTAAATTGGTTTGAAAAGTATACATCAAATGATTATTTGTTTCATTCAATACAAAAGAGAGTGTTATTCTTCGGTGGATTTCGTGGAATTCGGGCTGAAGCTTTGGTGAATTCCAAAGTGACTCATCATCGTGGATTCGACATTGACATTGTGGATTCAACGTTGGGCAAGACAATTCCAAGGTCAAGACGGGGCTGGAAGAGGTACATAGAGGTCGGTTCGATTCGGGCATGAATTCGCTAGGTAATTGAGAGTACAATTGTGTAATTCTTTTATGTCTTCTTAGTAGATTGTTTTGTGGCTTTTGACCTTGGTTTTTTTATCACAATTGGAGGCACTCCAATTGTGGTTTTTCCACGTTAAATCATTGTGTTGCTTTGTCTTTGATTGTTTGATTGAAATTGCTATTTGCTCGTTAAAATTGATACATAATCACAAATCAATATTTAAGGGATTTCTAGATTTTTCAAAGATTTTTCTGGGGTTTTTTTCCCCTTCAAATATATGCTATCTAGATTAGTTCTTTATTTATTTAATTTTGGCTTGATTTGGGAAGTGAATTGTAACTTGACAAGAATGTTTACTATAAATCAAGTTGTAAGATCTTGAAAGAGGTAAAAACTACTCAAATGAAGGAGGGTACACCTCGATTTACGTGGCAGCATCTAATTAGTTAAGTCTATTTTGTGCAACATGGCATGGAGGAAATGACAAGAATTGCCAAAGGAGAATAACCCTCAGGATATTTTTTGGAATATCCATTTAGATTTGCTTGGTCACCAAGAAAGGCTTTATTATACATACACCTACACCCCCATGGGTTAATGCATGCTTTCATTCACTACTCAACATCTCAATTCTTATCATCCTTATCTTATCTCTTCTTTTATGGGAACTGACTTGAACGCTGGAGTGTCCAGCCGGCCAGGGCACTAATAGTGTTTTTCTCTTGTAGATTTCAAATTCACATCAGTTTCAATGTCTTCTATCATCTTCTTTGTTGATTATCTTCATCAAACAAGGTATATTTTTTGTCCTTTACAAGGTTAAAACAATCCTTGTTTGAATGATAAAAATTCAGAGAAAGTTTTTCTCTATTGAATTGTTCTTTTTTCCTTAACATTTTTCTAGTTCATTCCATACACTTTCCTATATTAGCTTCCAAGTTGCAAATTGTGTTAATCAAGTTTAGTGAGTATATTAGGGATTGACACATGTATTATATTGACTGCCATGTCAGCATTGAAGTCCCTATTTATTTTGAGGCTGCTAGGTTTGTCTTTGATGTATAAAGTATTGTAATGGTTGACTCCTAAGAAGTCAAAGGAACCCTTGACTAGTTTGGACTCAACTTTTGTGAATTTTGGAATTCTTGATCCTGCATTCTTCTTCACTATCTTTGGATAGTCACCAAATACCAGGGGATTGATAATCCTGCAACAAAATCAAACAAATAATGAAAAAAGATGGTTTTAACTTTTCACATACAAAAATTCCCTGAATTCAAGATAATATCCCCCTTTGTTTTGACACAAAACATATTTTTCGAAACATTTTCTATGAAAAATGTATTATGCAGAAAATATTTTTCTTTTTTTGTCATGTTTGGTTGCAATGTTGAAACTATTGTGCTCATTGTTATAGCAGTGGTGTGGTGGTGGTGACAAGGTAATGGTGGTGAGGGTGGTGGTGTCAACGGCGATAGAGGTGGCAGTGGCAATTGTGGAGTGGTGGTGGCGATAGTAACCACAATGGTAGTGGTGGTGGTTGGTGGTAGTAGTGTAGTGTGTTAGAAATATTGTAGTTCAGACATTTTTTTCACTTTCCAAAACAGGAAAAAAAAATGTCCAAAGAAATTTAATTTTTGCCAATTTTCATTTCTTATCGTACTATTTACTAAAAAATACAAAAATATTTTTTGCCAAAACAGACCATGGTGATTATGTGTCAACATTTAATAAATTAAGATGCATAACATCATTTTATGTATTTACAATTTGTAACTCACCACCCAATATAGAAGTCATTAGCTCTTTGAGTTGCAATCACATCTTCTGTTGCATTAGTACTAGGGATATACCAATAAGCAAATACATTTATTCCTATGAATCCTTGTTGCCTGCCCTGCTTCATAACATATTTCTCCAACAATTATAAGCATTATATGTGGTATTTTTTTCATCATTGTCAAAATTAGTAGTAAAATGAAGACTAAAGGATAGACCAATATGCAAGACTCCCGCCACTACGAGGTCTAGGAATGAACATATTGAAGAATGCCATTGATGGGTGTCAGCAAATTTTAAATATTTTTTTTTGATCGGCGAAAGTCAGTAGTTAGTTGTTAAATTAGCACATTGGGGGAGTTGAAACTCACACTCATGCATTTTGCAAGAAAATCTTGCCCTCTCATTCCACTCCTAGGCGTGGAACCCAAGACCTCCCCTTAGAAGAGACTTGGTGGCCAAAGGGCTAGCCAACTAGGCTAAAGCCCGTGTCAGCAAATTTTAAACATTTTTTTTTGATCAGCGAATGTCAGTAGTTAGTTGTTAGATTAGCACATTGGGGGAGTTGAAACTCACATCCATACACTTTGCAAGAAAATCTTGCCCTCCCATTCCACTTCAGGAATGGAACCCAAGACCTACCCTTAGGAGAGACTGTGGCCAAAGGGCTAGCCAACTAGGCTAAAGTCGCTTGGTTAGCAAATTTTAAACATTAATGTTACTATAAGTGAACATCACGTCATTTCACTAGCCAAAGTGTTCGTCCAGTATCACTTAGGTGGCGTTTTATAAAACATCGTAAAAAAGGCTAACCCAATGTTTATAAAACGTCACTAACATAAGACAACTCCATAAATATTTAGCAACATTGATGTTAAGTTTTAGTGACTTTTTTAATAGTTGGTAAACGACAAATTTCCTATAGTGTATGTACATAGTCTTACCGCTACATGCTAAGAATGATAAATGTGTAATAATCAAAATATGAAAAGTACAATTTTTTGATCTAAGGAGATGCTTTAGCAAGTTAAGATAAAGAATAGTGGATTCCTCAATGTTTCTTATGAAGCTAATGGAATAACTGGTACTTGTTCTTGTACAAATTTGCAGCCGGTGCGTGTGCTAGCAAGATATTATGAGCAACAATGTATGGCTCGGACGATGAGTTACCTTTAGAACAATTAATTCCAAATGGGAAAGAACATCACTTTGGGGGTGTAATGCCTACATCATAACCACCCAAAACAAATACGTTGGCCTGATTAAAGGTAGTCCAATACAAAACCCTATCGCCAAATTCTCTAAAGCACACCTCAGCATATGCCATGAAATCTTTCCTGTACCCGCAAAATAGCTAATTTCATTTTTTAAAATGGAAACTCAGTGCATGATAATACTGCTAAAGTCTGGAATGGAAAAGGCAAGATGTACAAATAGATAATTGCATTAACAAAAAAAAAAAAATCATATATTTTTCTTTCCAAGAAGAGCATGTACGAAAAACAAAAAAGTGAGTGAAGCAGAAGCCAATAGTGAAAACCATACACAAGTTTTGGACTGAGACATTCCCCATATTCATCTTGAAGAGCTTGTGGTAGATCATAGTGCACTAATGTAGCATGTGGTTGGATTCCTACTTGATAAAATATAAAAAGATATCAATGAGAGAGGGAGAATGGGGGTTGGGGGGGTTCATTATTAACATTTTGAGTTGTTTGGTTAACAATTTGGAATTAACTTTTCTTGATTTGATAAGAAAAATAATTGATTTGCAATTTTGTGTATAGAAGATTCCAAATGCAAACCAAAACAGTATTACAATGTTTATGAAGAAAAAGATGTGGATGTGACCACCATGTTTGATAAGTTCATTGATGAGATTGTTGTAATATTCCAATCCCTTTGGATTTACAGCTCCTATTCCATCTATCAAAAATAATAATAAGAAAGGATGAGCACTAGCATATGAAAAGAACTAGAATTTGTCTAACATGAAAAAGTTAAATAAAATAAAAATTATGAGAGAGAGTTATGTGATCATACTAGGGATAAGCCTTGGCCATGAGATGGAGAATCTATAGGCCTCCAGGCCTATTTCCACCATCAGTTGGATGTCTTCCTGCAAGAGATTAATGTTTCACTTCACACATAGACCATGTATACTCCACAGCCACTAAGGGATAGTGTAGTGAAAATCATGTCTAATAAGAATCATACATTCTTGGATAACTTTTTGACTTTTTACGGAAAAATGTATAATAAAATATGGTATCAAGTATCAAAATTACCAGATTACCCTTCTTGACACATGCAACAGGCGTGCATTTCAATTTTTGTTTTTTATCGAAATTTATGGCATACAACATGACACGTATTGCATGTGGGGAAATGCAATGCAATAGCACTAAGCAGTCTTTATTTATTTATTTATTTAATTTTGAACCCACAGACTTCCCGCCAAATAATATGATATGTTTTGCTTTTTTAGTGACTTTTTGACTTTTGTAGGTGATGCCAAACATCTCCCTAGTATATATATATATAAATCATGTTGTAATACACATCCTCAAAATAATGTATCATATGCAAGTTATGATATTTGTGGTATTCATAATTAAATCTTTTTTATTCATAATTAAATACTACATAAAGTATAATGAAAGAAATTTTGGATCAAAACCAAAATAATAATTACAATAGATGATAACCAATATTATAATAAGTCATAACTAACACCATAATAAGTCATAATTAACACCACAATAAATCATAATCAAATATCAAAAATATCATAACTGGGACATATGATCCTCTCTCTTTCTCTCTCTCTATATATATATGTATGTGTATGTGTGTTAACTTTTAAATCTAAGTGACTATATATTCTATTTTTCTTTTTTTTTATATGTTTTTCTTTATTTATTTATTTTTTCTACACTATCTCTGTTTATAGAAACTCTTTCTCTTCAACAGTTCATTGGTAGGGTTATTGATAACCACCAATGCATAATCCAATCCCATTGTCAAATAAATTTTCCAAACCTCATCAACAATTCAACACACACACACACACAAATAAATTCCCCCATTCTTAGAGTAAATTCTGGGACTTTTGAGTCTTTGAGTTGATTAATTAGAATCCTAGCTATAGATAGAAGAGAAAAGAGAGAGAAGATGCGTAGTGATCTATGGTTGTTGAATTATGTTTAAAAAATTGTCGGTGCAAAAGAAATGAAGAAGAGCCAAGGGTAAATTAGTCATTTTATTATCAATTTTAACATTGTTTGAGCCAAAGTTAACCTAAGAATGGAATCTTGATATTAGTTTAAAAAATAAGGGAAGTTAGAGTAATTTCTCAAATCACAAGAGAGATCCTTGTAATTTTGCTAAACCTCATGGGAGGTAAGTGTAATTTATCCCAAATAAAAAATTAAGGCTGCAAAAGAAATGAAGAAGAGCTAAGTGTAATTTATCTAGTTTGGTCTATTAGGCTCACTTTTGGACTTTTTTTTTTATAATTAGAGCCGCTTATATTTTAGGATTCGTTGAGTACATTATTTTTGTAAAAAATTACGTCGATCGGATAACGGATATTATGTATTCGGATTACTTTTGTCTGAAAAAATGGATGGTCAAAAAATTAACGGTTCATTAAAAAATGATCCGAATACATAGTATTCGTTTTCCGATCGATTTGATTTTTTACAGGGATAATATACTTAATAAATCTTAAAATGTGAACAATTCAAATTATCTAAAAAGTACCCAAAAATAGGCTCAATGGACCGGACTGGATATAACACTTTGTATTTTTGGGTTTAGAATTGAAGTGAGGTGTAATTGAAAGTTGTTAAGGTTTGGTGGATATGTATGGGTGCTCTCATGCTTTGTTGTGAACTAGGGGTTGTTAAGAATTGGTGAGCATAAGGTTGTTGCTATTTTTGTTAGAACGGATACAATTTCGGGGATGAAATTTCTTAAGGTGGGGAGATTGTAATGACTCAGATTTTAATTCACATTGGATTGATGAAAGTGGTGCCCGTCACCTTAAAACTTGTATGGTTGTTGGACTCTTGATATTGATGGGTTGGCAAATGAACTTTAAATATTATAATTAAGGACCCTTGGGTGATGTTTGGAACCTTGATTGAAGCCTTAACAAGGTATTTAGGTAAGATTAGATAAAAAGCCCCAAGTTTGAGTTTGAGTTTGAGTTTTTGACCAGCCATTCTTTTGCCCTTTTCTCCTTCCATACTTTGAATTTGAATGTGAGGCTGGAACCATTGGAAAGCTTGTTTCCGGGGCTTCAATTTGGACACAAGAATGACCTAAAACGGAGTCCGAATGAGAGAGTTACACCTGTTTGAATTTCGAATTTCTGTGCTGAAAGCATGCTTGCTCGAGCGAGATTTTCTCGCTCGAGCGACCAAGTCGCTAACAGACATTATAAAGTGACACTTTGGCCCAAAAACTTCACTTTTTCATCCTCTTTTCTTCTCCCCTCCTCCATGCCCGAAAACCTAGCCTCCAAAACTTTGATTTCATCCATTCTTACCAACAATCCACCATGGATCTTGCATCAAGGTTGAAGAACAAGCAAGGATCAAGACTTTGACTGATTATTTTGGGGATTTCATTGAAGTTTGAAGATGGGTCTTCACCCTTAGCTTCTAATCTTGAGGTAGGGGTCTTAGTTCTCCTTCAATGCTTACATTAATAGATAGATTTGTGGTATTTTGAGTATATAAATGCAAAATCTACATTTTTAGCATATAGTGTTATATCATGGAAATTGGCGATTTAGGGTTTGAAGAGTTGGGGTTCTATTGTTGGGTTTAGATTATGGATTATGAACCCTAGGTGTATAATCAATGGGAAAATTGGAATAAAAAGTAAAGGTTTAAGAAGTTTGAATTTTTTTGAAAATTCTTGATTTTTCTTGAAAACCCTAAGTTGATTCATGATGATAAATAATGAGTTTGCCCAAATTGAAAGTAGAATCATGAAATTGAGGTATTGAATTGTATATATACAAGTTTAATTGAATTTTGGAAGTGTTTGAAAATCATGTTAAAAATCAGCGATTGAATCTTATTTATGGATATTGTAAATCATGCTATAATATGAAATGAAATTTGAAAAAAATGATTAGTTAATGATATGGATAACATGAGCCTTGGGATGAAATGATGAAATGAAAATTTAAGAGTACACCTTAAATTATGTTGAATTATATTTAGTAGTGTCGAGTTAAAATATTTTGAATTGTGGTGATTATGTGGAATTGTATTGATTATGTTGAAGTGTGTTGATTATGTTGAATTGTGTAGACTATGTTGAATTGTGTTGAATTAAGTTGAGTTGTGTTGGGTTGTATTGAGTTTTGGTTGATATAAGAAGGGAGTTTTGCCATAATTGGATATCAAATTGTCATTTTGTATAAATAATTGAAATTGTCATTGTAAATGTGAAATTGGAGGATTATTAATGATGATGGTGGAGCTTGATATGCATTATCACTCCCACATGAGATTTTGGAAAAGCGTATCATTAAAGGAATTTATTTATCGGTTTAGATATATTTGTTTTGGGCTATCGGTGGAGGATATCTATGATTGTTATAGAAATTGCATGTTGACTAGGCAAACCAAACTATTTATAAATCATGCATATCATGGAGCATGCAATGGATTTTGAGGATTTAAACTGTCTGTTTTGGAAAAATATTTTGGAAATTCTTGTGCTATGTTTTTAGTGCACTTGTTTCATTCTGAAAATCATGTTTTGGATCACATGTATTGTGCTAGTTGAAAAGAGTAAATAATATGATAAGTCTGAGAAATGGTTGTCATTGAATATGACTGTGTTTTAATACATTGTACATGTATGATTTTTTGGGAGGAGAAATGGGATGTACTCTATGTGTGATTATGTGATTAAATACATTGTATATGTATGTTTGTTTGGGAGGAGAAAGGGGATGGACTCCACTGTTTGGGAGGAGAAAGGGGATTGACTCCATTATAACTAAGTTGGCCGGAGTGTCCTGGGTGAAAGTCCCGAAATTTATACATGGGTGCCGATCCTGCGGACGAAATTTCCGTAAAATGGCAGTCTGAAATGTTTATGTGTGCTGTGTATGATTGGAAAACCACTGAGTTGTAGCGTTAGTTTGGATGTTGAAAGATAATGAAATTGACTCATGAATTGAGAAGAATAAATGAACTGAAGGAAAATGGATTAAGGATTGAAATTGGCATCATGTGGGTAATTGGATTAGGGGCTAGTGATGATGAACTCAATGGATTGCTTGTGACAAAAGGGAAGATTATGAGTATTGTTTTGTAAGTAATTAGGAAATTGAATTAAAAAAGGGTTTGTGATTCTTGTGTCATGTTGAACTCTAATCCTTTGGATTTTGATGTTTTGGAGTATGATAATTGGAAATGGAAATGAAATGTATAATATTAGAATGGAAATGAAATGTGTAATATTAGAATAGAAATGAAATGTGGAATATTAAAATGGAAACGAAATGAGGAATAATTTGGAATTCAGCTGATAAATTTAAGATGAAGTTCTTCCTTAAGTGTACGTGTTTTCAAAGAGAATCTATGGATTCTTAATGATGAGAGACTACATTTACGGCAGGGAGTTTTCTTAAAGGTTCAGGTGAAATTTTAAGAAAAGATATTTTCTGTATAATGTTTTGAACTTACAAAATGTCATCTTACTATATGGTATCACCTTGCATGCATGATCATTTCTATCTGTGTGTTAGTTATTGATTGAGAACTATGAGATTCCTACTAGGGATTAGTGCTCACCCCGTTGTTGTTTTATTTTTTTTATAGGAAGAAAGTTTGGATTATTTGATTGAAGATTTATAGGGTTCTTGAGTCTTTTTGTATAACTTCATGGCAGATGTAAAGGAAGTGGATTTTGTATTTGTATTTATTTATTTGTAGCACAGTAGGAGATTGGCATGTATTGTTGTCATTGTAATATTCATTGAGAGAAAGAGAACATGTATCATTGTGATTTTGTTACTCAAGTGTAATAGATATTTGTAAATGTATAAAAAAAAAAATGGACCTAAATTTACAGACTTTGGTAATGTTTCCGAGTAATTAAAATTGGGGCATGACACTGGACCCTTTAGTCTGGACTGGAGGCAAGGCCTAGCCATTTTTATCTATGAGGTTTATGATAAGGACAATTTTACCATACCCATCTTATATATATATATGTATTTTTATTTTTGTGTTTTTTTTAGTTATGATTATTTTTTTATAACGTTTATATTAAGATGTTTAATTATGATTCATATAGTGTTTAATTATGATTTTTTTAATTATAATTTAAAAAATAAGAAATTATATTAATACATACTTTTTGAGAGGTGTATACTATAATTTTTTCTTTTAAATAGTTTAATTTTGATAATATTGTGATATCAAATATTACAAGCTTGTTTGGGATACACTAACATAATCGTGTTTTTATTGTTTTTGTTACATTATTTTTTTATTTTTAAAAAATATTTTTTCATAAAAATTTAAAAAATATATTTATTTAAATTATTTTAAATAATCTCACATATTCATTTTCTTATATGAATAAATTAGTGTTGATGATAGTTTAGATGAGAGTAAAAAATAAATCATAATGTAAGGATACAATATTCAATGCACCTAGTTACAAAGGTTGTTGTGCTTAAAAATAGCTGAAGGCACATGGTGGTGTGTTATCATGATAAAAATAACAAATAAGTTTATTTTTTAAAAAACTTTAGCTTATTTTGGCATTTGGATTAAGAGTTAATTTTTTGGTTCTTTATTATTATTTTTAATTACATCATCTTTATATATTTTTTTATACACTTTTTTAAAAAAAAAAAATTTAGCTTATTTTTCAAATAAAGATATTATATGTATCAATTAATATATATAACATTATTATTTTAAAATTATAATTTCACTTGCCACATCATCCGTTAGCATTACTCCTTCCGAAAATAGGCCAAAGTCTGAATAACAATGCCTCTATTTGGCTATAGGAGGTGTAGCGTCCAATGTTTCGTTGTCATATTGGATCTTCCCATTGTTGATCGAATCTACATGGGTGAGATTTCTGGTATAGCGATTCCGGTTTTCCCTTTCTTATTTATTGTATTCCGGACTCGGTTCCGTGGATGTGTTGTTGTCTTATTCCCGTTTCCGTCCTTTACTCTTTGTATTTGATGTCTTGGGTTGTGTTGAGCAGGTTTGAAACTGGTTAGTTGTGTTTGGAACCAAGGGTTGATGCCCAGATTTTGGCCTTCACGCTCGAGCGGGGCTTTTGACGCTCGAGTGGGCCCTTTGCTTTTGTTTCTCTGCTCGAGCGGGGAGTTTGACGCTCGAGCGGGATTTTTCATCTCTCAGTATTTTGTTTTGCAGGTCATCGGACGCTCGGGCGTCCACTTTCATGCTCGAGCGGGGACCTTCATCTGCAAAACTTCTAGAAGTGTGCATTTGACACTCGAGCGGCATGTTTCACGCTCGAGTGTGAGTCTGTGTCTGACGCTCGAGCGGGGAGTTCCACGCTCGAGCGGACCTGTTTGTATATCAGTCTGAAAAACAGCTTTTTGGATCACTTTTTCGGGCCATTCTCTCTCTCTAACTTTTCAAAACCCAAACTTGAGAGCTTCTCACTCTAGACTACAACTTCTCTCTAAGAAATCATCTAGTTTGAGTGATCTTCTACCATAGTTCCTTTGCATAAAGTGTAGAGCTTGGTGTGGGCTACATTTCAATCCGAAAATCTTTGGGTTTGGAGCATTTCGAGTTTCATCATCTTCTCCATTTGGTCTCTCCATTTGAGGTAGGGATAACTACTCATTTTTACGAGATTTAGCATAGATGTTGGGCACTTTGTATGAATGGTTTGATTTGGAGAGGTTAGGGTTTGAGATTTGAAATATTGAAAAGAGGGTTTTGTTCTTTTGACCAATACATGTGCGTTTTGGGTCTTAAAGGAGGTTATTGATGTTTCTTGTTAATATTTGAACCTTTGGGGTCAATGTTGAGAAAGGGAGAGAAAAGCCCTAATTTATTATTATTATGAATTAATTTGTATAATTAATTTGGGAAAGTTATGGAAATATGGAATTGGGGTGGAAATAATGAAATTGGCTTATTATGAGGTTGAATGGTGGAGTTAGATTTATTAATCACTCACCTTTGAAAAATATTGATAATTTACCTGTTGGATGTAATTATTATCTGTTTAGAAATAATTGTTTTGGGCTATCGGTGGAGGGTCGTCTTGATTGTTGTAGACATTGTATGATGATTAGGGAAAACTGAAACTAATCACATTGAATATGTAATTGAATATGACGGTTGAAATAATACAGCAAATGTGTGTATTGATTGATCATGGTATATGATAAGTGTTTAAATACATTGTATATGTATATTGTTTGGGAGGAGATAGGGGATGTACTTCATGGTTTGAGAGGAGATAGGGGATGGACTCTCAAACCTGTTTGGGAGGAGATAGGGGATGGACTCCACTGATATAGCAAATCTGTGTATCATTTGAATTATGGAAGTGTTGAAGTATGGAAGTGTTCTAATATGAGTTATATTCTCATGTGAATTGTGAAGTATGGAAGTGTTTTAATATGTGTTATAGCCTCATTCAATTGTTTTGCCAGGTTCTGAGCCATAATTATGAATCAAAACTGTATTTGTGAAGGAAACTGAAATGAAAAATGGATATACTTGATGTTGAATTGAAAAGTGTTGCAAGTTGGTTTATAAGTGTCAACCATATATCAAATGCTAATGTTTTAGTTATTGTTCATATTACGTTTAGCATATCTCTACTGGGCGTTGGCTCACCCTATATAGGACATCATTTTCAGGTTCAGGTGACATGCCACCTCCAAGAACGTAGCTTGGGAGGTTTAGAGGCTGAGAGATTTTTTTGGTGATTACCTTTCTATATTACATGTATATCAAGCCAAGGGCTTATTTTTGTGTAAAGAGAGTTAGGACTCTACTTTTGTTGAACCCAGGTATTGACTTGGAAAGTTGTAAGCCTATAGGGCATTTACTTTTATTGTCAACATGTAATATATCTTGTAAGAATACTCTGATGTTGGTAATATGATATCTCTTTTTGTATCATGAATGTATGATTACGGGTTTATTTTGAGGGCATTATATCTGGGCCTCCTCCCCTCGGTTAGCTGACCCCACACTATTATGAAGGTTTACTTTTGCTGCTGCCTCCTTTTTGGCTCTTT
This sequence comes from Camellia granthamiana, assembly GCA_036172215.1. Taxonomy (NCBI): domain Eukaryota; kingdom Viridiplantae; phylum Streptophyta; class Magnoliopsida; order Ericales; family Theaceae; genus Camellia; species Camellia granthamiana. The sequence continues at coordinate 78,898,888 of CM069914.1, forward strand.
TTGCTGCCAAGCATATGCAATTTTTTTTTATTATTTATTTATTTTTTTAAGAAGAAGTAAGACTTGGCCTTTTTAATTATTTTCTTATTTTCATCTCTTTGCATTTTAAGTTTATTTATTTATTTATTTATTTGTTCTTAAGATTAATTTTTATTTAAAATTAAATAGAAAATATCTATATTAGATATAATTATATATAAGTTCAAAAAAAAAAAAAGAAAAAAGAAGAAGATATAATCATATATTAATTTGTTTAATATATTTTTACTTTCTAATGACTTTTTTAATAGCTAAAGTTGATTTTTTTTTTTTTTATAGTGAAAAATGAGTATATCTAAATCATCTATAGTTTTTCAACAAAATAACTTTTTTAATAAATTAATTAATTTAAAAAGATTGTCAAAGAGAGTCTAAAATTAGTGTTGTAGCTTATTAGTGTCCTTGATTCTCGAGTATAAATTTACCATTGTGTTACCACTAACACACAATAAAATTATTTATATGATGTGGAATATAAACTCTTTTCAAGTGTTATGTATAAATGGAAGGTAAAAGGCAATAAATAATTGTATCAAAAAAAATTTCTCATTCTCACTTGAGTATTTTAAGTTGTGTTTTCATTAAAATTGTTTGGGTTACAAATCTTGTAGTTTACTTAAAATGCAAATTATCTCACGTGGTTTGAAAAAATATAAATATCTCATTGTAATAATTTTTTATTTAATAGAATTAATTGAAAAAATAAAATTCCTAATTATTCTCCTATACAATAATAAAATTATTTGAATTATTTATTGAAGTATTTTTGATATCATTAAAAACTATTTTTTTTTTAGATTGGGAAAAATGTCTTCATTGCAAAATTGATAAAAAAAATCAAATTAATCTCGTACTGCGATAGCAAAAGATCTTATGAAGCAATAACAAACTTCCACAGGATGAAGAATCTTCCAAGTTTGGCATAACCTAATAAGTACACACTTTTTTTTTTTTTAAAAATCTTTTTATCTTTTTTGGATCACATAACCTCTCTAATTTTCTACATATCTTTTCGTAAAAAGTCAAAAAGTGCACTTATTTAGATCATCCCAAACGACCCCAAGGAGGAGAAAAAAACCACACAAATGAGGGACACAACCTCCACGCATAGAGGATTATTACAGCAAACAATAAACAACAAAAAATAAAAACAAACCGAAAGCAACCAGATCTAAGTAGCCAAACGCATCCAAAACTCCATTATACCACAACCTTCAACTTGAAATATAAAGACCCTACATCCGCTGATCAAGATGGAACATTGAGGTTAAGGTGGTCACATAGCATGAAACGAACGCGTTAAACAACATCGGTCTTCGGATTGTAAGAAGATTTGAAACCAGATCTTAAAGTTTTGAATGCGAAGATGAAAGTTTGGACGCAAGCCAAACAACAAATTTGGAAGATCGGAAAAGATGGAGAGGCGATGCCAACAACAGTGGCCAAAGGCAGTTCTGAAGGAGATGTGGCAGATCTAGTAAGGGTAGATCTATAGAAGCAGGAAGGTAACAAATCTGGTGGCAATGTTGTAGTGGCGCCGCTGAAAAGGGCTGAAAATACAAGCTTCCAATATTATTAAGCAAAATGGCAAAGAAATGAGAAAAATGGAGTGAAGGAGGAGAGAGGAGGCCAGCGGTTAAAACCCCTCCCCACCCCCAACGACACACCTAGCAGAAGGCTTAGGCCTCTTTTGAGAAGTGGGTTAAAAGTCACTTCTCAGTTTTTAACCCATTTTGGGTCACATCAACTCTCACGTTTTTTACACGTTTTTTTTTTTAATAAAAAAAGCCAAAAAAAAAAGTCAAAAAAGTCAATTTTTAATTATCTTCCCAAAACAACCCTTAGAGAGGGAGACTTAAAAAGAGATGCCTTGAATTTATAGAGAGAGTTTGTAACGCCCTCAAAATAATACATAAAACCCATCACTTAAGACATGCATTGATATAAAAGAAATCAACCATTTCTATTCATCAGAGTAGTTCTTACAGCAGTACTACATGTTAACAACAAAAGCAAATGCCCTATGGGCTTACAGCTTTCCAAGTCAACACTTGGTTACACAAAAGAAGAGTACTAACTCTATACAAAATAAGCCCTTGGCTTGATGTACATGTAATACAAACAAAATAAACAAAAAGAGTCTTTAACTCTCATCATCATCCAAGCTATGTCATTGGTGGTGGCATGTTACCTGTACCTGAAAATAATGTCCCATATAGGGTGAGCCAACGCCCAGTAGAGATATGCTAGATATAGTATGAGCAATGACTAAGACTTCAGCAGTTGATAAATGTTTAATTCCATAATTCAATTCATATCCCATTTCCATTACAAGACCACTATGTGCATGTTTCATTCCATTTTCCATTTCTTATCGATTTCACAATTTACATCAACGGCTCAGAACCTGGCCAACCACTTATATGAGACAGTGACTCATATTAAACGTTTTCTATTTTACAATAGATAAACACACTAGTTATATCATCATCTCAACAGATAAGCATACAAGCTGTATCCACATATCAACAGATAAGGATATTAGCTATATCAACACTTCCATAGATAAGCATATGAGCTATATCAACACAATGACTGACAAGCATATGAGCTGTATCAGTGGAGTCCATCCCCTATCTCCTCCCAAACAACATCCGGTTTAGAGGTCTATCCCCTATCTTCCCCTAAACCGTGGAGTACATCCCCTATCTCCTCCCACGCACACAACGTATATACACATAAGTCATATACACATTCAAACAATACATAACGTTAATGTATTCTATCAACTGTCATACTCTGTGACATATCCAATTGATTAGTTTTAGTTTGCCTAATCATTATGCATTGTCTACAACAATCAAAACTACCCTCCACCGGTAGCCCAAGCAATTATTTCTAAACAGATAATAAAAGCTCCAACAAATATAATATCAATGTTTTCAAAAGTGAGAGATTAACAAATCCAACTCCACCATTTCACCATATAATGAGTCAATTTCATTATTTCCAACTCAATTCCATAAATCCACAACTTTTCCAAATTAATTATACCAATTAATTTATACAACAAATTAGGGCTTTTTCCCCCAACTCTCAATATTAACCCAAAGGTTCAAATATCAACAACCAACCTCAATATTATTATTTTGAAACCCAAAATATACATTTTAGACTCAAAACAATGAAATCCCTTTTTAACATTTTGAAACCCTAAGTCCCAAAATCACCCAACTTCAACACTTTATCAAAACAACCAAAAATCTATGTCAAAGACCATAAGAGTGAGCAGGAATCCCTACCTCAAAAGTTGACACCCAACGAAGAAGATGAAGAAAACGGAAATGCTCCAAATCCCGAGATTCTTGGATCAAAAGATAGCCTTCGACGATCAACAACTTTTTTGTAAAGGCCAAAGGTGAGAAAACAACTCCTACTAGATCAATACCTAGAGAGAAGGCAAGGTTCTAGAGAGAGAGGCTCAACAATAGAGTTTTGGAAAAGTAAGAGAGAGAGAGGAAGTGTAGAAAATGATTCAAAAATGCCCAGCTGCCCTCTGTTATACGACATTCCCGCTCAAGCGGAAAACACAACGCTCGAGCGTAAAGAACAAAAAACTAGGTCCGCTCGAGCTCGAGCGCCAGAAATCCCGCTCGAGCGCCAAGACACAAGAATAAAGTACATCCGTTCGAGCGTGAAAAACCAATCTGCTCGAGCACAATTTTCCCCCTCCCAGAACTTACACCAGAAATGTACTACCTGCTCGAGCGCCAACAAGACCGCTCGAGCGCGACCCGCTCGAGCGTAAGGAAACCCGCTCCAGCGTAGAAAACCAACCTGCAGAAGTTTTGCAGGGCACCAAAATACTGGGAGTGTGCGATCTCCGCTCGAGCGCTCAAGGACCCGCTCGAGCGGAACGACCAAAAAACACAGCAACAAGGTTTTGGACCAAGGCTCGACCCGCCTGCTCGAAACAAGCCCAACACATCCTAAAACTCAATCAAATGGAATTAAAGGACGACAACAAGGTAGACATAACTACTAACCCCACGGAACCGAGTCCGGAAAACAACTGAACAGTAAAGGGAATACCGGGATCGCTATAGAGTTAAAACCCGTTTCTGATGTTAAAAATTACAACAGTGATTCATCTTTCTAAAACTAGAGCTCTAATTGAGTTTTAGTGATGTGGAAAATAAAAAATAAAAAATAAAAAACAAGGCCAAAACATCATATTGGATAAGGCTTACACACAAATTAGAACTATTAGAACTCTCACTCTAGAGCTCTCAAACATTTCTCTAAAAATTATTAATTGATTTGATTTATTGATAAAAGACATTTATGATAAAATTAAAAACTTCAAAGAACAAGATGTACTTTTGAAAACATAAGAACAATTTATATTTTAAATAAATTTTAAAAATGTATTGGTAATTTATCCAAATTATTTGAAATGCCCCAAGTTCAATTTCTGCCCGCACGATGACATGTCTGTACTTGACCATGTGGGCTGTTGTAATGTTATATTCATCATTTCTTTTTCCCATCAAATCTTAAAATTTTAATTTTATTAATTTAAATTTATATTTTTTATTTATTTTTAATTTAAATTTTTATTGAGTAAAATTGAAAAAAATTTATATTTTTTAATTAATAAATTCAACATAAATGTATAAAATATATATTTTCATTAAATTCTGAGATTTTTTGTTACAAGACGCTTAAGGGGTAGGGTGGTAATCAGAGATGATGGTGATTATAATAGTTGGAGGTCAGTTAGAGTTTGAAAAGTTTTAAATGTAAATTGTTTTTTTCTTTTTTTCTTTTTAAGATCGGTTGTAAACTGAATTTAGAATAAGAGTATAGATGGAATAATAGTGTGCAAAAAGGTTAAATAATTTTTAATTTTCTTTTAAGAAAATGTAATTAGAAAAAATACGTAATGAGGTAAACATTTGATGTATATAGAATCATCCTACAAATTGTGTTAGTATAGTTTTAAACATTTGAGTTAATTTAATTGCTTTGTGATAATTTTCAAACAGATCAAATATCTGTCGACATCTTTGAAAATTCAAAAAAACATGATATGTTCACTAAATGATTTACATCTTTCGTTTGGGAAGTGGAATAATTTTTTTAGTTATTTTGATTTGGGTTAAAAAGTCTCGTTTGAAATAAATTTTTTGACTTTTTTGTTATTTTTTGAGAGAAAAAATAAAATATTTACCTCATTAAGATAAAATGAACTTCATGCATAATATTCGAATTAAATTGGTAACAATGTTGTTTTGTTACTGGAAATTTCAAGAATTTGTGCCATTACTTTTTGTAGGAGAACTAGTCCTTAACATCATAGGCTGCATCAGGTGAAGGCAGTTTCCTCCACTTTGCATCAGATGGTGAAATACCCCCATGGAAAGGGAGTAGCCATCATTTTTGGGAATTCATCGATCCATCCACCGCCGGAAGTATCTACACCAGTCCTGGAAATTGAGCACGGCATGGAGGATGTGTTTATGTTGGGTTTTACCTTAGTTGAGGCTCGGGTTGTGCAGAACATCATGGCTGTAAATGAGGGGGTGTATGCTAGCGCTCAATCAATATACCTCATGAACAAGCTTCAACACATCCCCGGGATAGGATTGGGAAAGAGCGGCCGGAAGGGCATCGCAGCATTGGCCGAAGTGCCAAACAACCCCCATATCTTTGGCCTAGGTTATCTACCCACCAAAGAGGATTGGATAAGGAAAGGGAAGGAAATAGCTGGGAGAGCCAGAGCGAAGCAGGCTGGGAAGCCTTTTGAGCTGATGCATAGGCCCATTCAGGGTACCCTACACAGACGCTTCGTCCGGGAGGGGGAGGACTTTTCGTTTTGTGGCTTCCCAGAGCTGTGGCTGAATGCAGAGAGGAAGCGCGTGCTTGGTTTCGAGATCTTCTTCGACCTGCAATTATCCGGGGATGACGTTGCCGAAGAGCAGACAGACCCATTGGCTGAGGCTGAGCAGAGTAAGAGAGTACGGTCTAAGGACACCGAACTTGAAATGGGGGTAACGTTGGCATGTCTACTTTCAGATCCTTCGATCGACTAGAAGTGCTTGGGGGATAACTCCTCGATTTCCGTGATCGGGAATGGAACGGTTGCCGGCCTACCAACAACTATTTTGGATGCATCTATCGCACCCTCTCTTATTTGGCAGTATGAAGAGGGATTTTTGTCCAGCAGCACCAGGTCAGGTAGTGAGCCGGAATCTGATTCCACCAAGTCTTGTGAGTCGGAATCAGGTTCCAGCTCGACTGAGTCTGAGTCTGGTAATCCTGGGGATGATAACCCGGATGCCACAGTCCTGTCCAGGTCGTCTTTTTCTTTCTCTTTTGAGTCTGTTGTAACCGAAGAATCGGACGATTTGGATGTACTTAATGAGAATCAAGTAGCTGTGGTTTCTGAGTACTTTTCTGTGCCCTTGATTTATTGCGTTAACTTAGGCTTTCAAAATTTTGATGAAAATGACGAGGACGAAATTCCTCCGGTTTTGCAATGCTTAATTGAACAAGAGCAGGAAAGATTTGTTAAACCCTTAGTGGATGAAATCACTACTGTAAACATTGGTACTGAGGAAGACCCGCGGCTGGTCCAGATCGGGTCCACGTTGTCTTCAGAGGAACGCGAGCACTTAGTCGCTTTATTAAAAGATTTCAAAAATGTTTTCGCGTGATCCTACGAAGACATGCCTAGAATCGATCATGAGATTGTACAGCATCGGATCCCTCTTAACCCTGAGGCCCGACCCGTTAAACAGAAACTCAGGAGGATCCGCCCGGATTGGGCTCTCAAGATTAAGGAAGAGGTCACCAAACAAATCGACGCAGGCTTCCTGCTGGTATCTGAATACCCGACTTGGTTGGCCAACATCGTTCTAGTACCAAAGAAGGATGGCAGGATCCGAGTATGCATGGATTTCAGGGATTTGAACAGAGCTAGTCCGAAGGACGACTTTCCCTTGTCGCATATTGATAAGTTAGTGGACTTTACAGCGGGGCATGCTTTGCTTTCGTTTATGGATGGCTTCTCAGGCTATAATCAAATAGTGATGGCACCTGAAGACCGGGAAAAGACTGCTTTCACCACCCCGTGGGGGACTTACTGCTACAGAGTGATGCCGTTTGGGTTGAAGAATGCTGGAGCTACATATCAACGGGCCGCGACCACAATATTACATGACATGATCCACAAAGAGGTTGAGGTGTACGTGGACGACATGATTGTCAAGTCCAAAGAAAGAGAGGGCCACCACACCGCCTTGCAAAAGTTCTTTCAAAGGATCAGAGAATTTCGGTTGCGGCTGAATCCTCAGAAGTGTACGTTCGGTGTTACAACGGGAAAAATGCTGGGGTTTCTGATTACATAGAGAGGTATCGAAATCGACCCTTCCAAAATCAAGGCCATCCTAGAAATGCCACCACCAAAGACTGAAAAGGAGGTATGAGGCTTTCTGGGTAAAGTGCAATTCATAAGACGGTTTATCTCAAAATTAACCTTGACTTGTGAACCACTTTTTGGTCTCCTGAAGAAAGGAAAGAAATTCCAGTGGGATAGCCGATGCCAAGTTGCTTTTGAACAGATCAATGAATATTTACAGAACCCGCCCGTGTTGTCACCGCCAGAGCCGGGGAGACCGTTGATATTGTATCTTTCAGTAACTGAGACTACAATGGGCTGCATGCTCGCGCAAGAATCAGAGGACAAGGTGGAGAGAGCCATCTACTATCTGAGCAAGAAGATACTAGAGTACGAGACTCGCTGCACACCGTTGGAGAAGGCTTGCTTAGCTTTGGTATGGGCTACCAGGAAGCTGCGGCACTACTTGTTAGCTCACTCCGTAATGTTGGTTTCACAGCTCGATCCCATCAAATATCTTTTCTAGAAACCAGCACTTACGGGTAGGCTAGCTCGTTGGTTGCTGTTGCTCTCCGAATTTGATCTGAAATATGTGACACGCAAGTCAGTCAAGGGAAGAGCAGTAGCGGAATTCCTAGCCGATCATCCAGTAGAAGGGGGTGAAGCAGTTGAGTACTTATTTCCAGATGAAGCCATTTTGCACATCGACGACGAATTTTGGACAATGTACTTTGATGGAGCGTCAAATAAATACGGGTATGGAATAGGAGTGTTGCTGATAGCACCCGACAATTCCCGTATCCCCCTAGCCTTCAAACTCTGATTCAAAGTCTCGAACAACGAAGCAGAATATGAGGCATGCATTGCCGGTCTAGAAGCAGCCCTGGAACTAGGGGCAAGACGGTTGGACGTCATCGGGGACTCGAACCTTGTTGTGTCTCAAGCAAAAGGAGATTGGAAAGTCAAAGAAGAAAAGATGACGATATATCACCAGACCTTGGACTTGTTAATTCCTCGGTTTGAGAAGCTAAACTTTGCTCATCTACTGAGAGAGAACAACAGGTTCATAGATTCTTTAGCAACTCTATCTTCCATGATAGACATCCCGTTTGGAGTCCGGATGCGTCCAGTCATCATTGACCAGAAATTTGCGCCAGCCTACGAGTCGATTGCTGCTATAGATGAGGTTCAGGACGAAAGCCCCTGGTATTACGATATTTAGAATTTCTTGGAGAATGAAGCATATCTGCCAGGGGTAAATGCCAAGGATAAAAGGGCAATCAGAAGAATGGCCGTTCAGTTCATCATCTGTGGGGGTAAGCTGTATAAGAGAGGTCATCTGGGAATGCATAAACTGTGTGTAGAAGCCGAAGAATCGAAGCGTCTAATGGAGGCCATCCATGGAGGAGAATGCGGTGCGCATATGAACGGAGTAATGCTAGCACGGAAGATCCTCAGACAGGGTTACTACTGGTCCACCATGGAGGAGGATTGTATCGGTTTTTGTTCGACGATGCCACAAATGTCAAATTCATGTGAATTGCATAAACATTCCGCCGTCGAAGCTGTACAACATGACTTCGCCATGGCCATTTTCAGTTTGGGGAATTGATGTGATCGGGGCCGTCACTCCGAAGGGGTCAAATGGGCATGAGTTCATCCTGGTCGTGACAGATTACTTTATAAAGTGAGTCGAGACCCAATCATATGCGGTGTTGAAGGCGTCGCACGTTGCAAAGTTCATCAGAAACAACATCATCTGTCGTTATGGGGTCCCAAACGAGATTATTTCAGATAACGGTTCCCACTTCAAGAAGGAAGTGATTGACTTGTTGGAAAAATACAACGTGGCTTTTCACAAGTCATCCACGTACCGGCCGCAAACCAATGGAGCGGTTGAGACCACCAATAAGAATATCAAACACATACTGTAGAAGATGGTGGAAACCTACTGGGATTGGCCAGATAAGCTGCCGTTTGCTCTGTGGGGCTACCGAACTTCTACTGGGGCGACTCCGTATTCATTGGTTTATGGGATGGAGGCTGTTCTACCTATCGAGATCGAGGTTCCGTCATTGCGAGTATTGGCTAAGTGTTAAATAGCCGAAGCAGATTGGCAAGAGAGCAGGTTTGAGGAACTCATGCTCTTTGATGAGAGAAGACTGAAAGCACTGTACCATGTTCAAGGTTATCAATGCAGGATTGCCCAGGCTTTCAACAAGAAAGTTAAGTCCAAGAATCTAAAGGAAGGAGATTTGGTGCTCAAAGACAACCGAGCTCCCATCCATGACCCTAGGGCCAAGTTCAGACCCAATTGGACTGGCCCTTATATCATCAAGTCTATCTGGTCAGGTCGAGCTGTGGTTCTGATAGACCTAGATGGCCTAGAGTTCTCCCAATCGATCAACATGGACAAGTTGAAGAAATATTACCCCTAAGAGGCTCGCTAGGCTGAAAACCCGAAAGGGCGACCTAGGCAAAAGTTAGAGCATAAAAAAAATTGAAAAAGTTGAAAAATATAAAAAATGAGCTCGCAAGGTTGAAAACCTGAAAGAGCGGCCTTGGCAAAAGTTAGAGCGTAAAAGGAGAGTGAAAATACTCGAGCGAACTTGAGCCTGAACTACGTAAGGCTTGATTCCCATCTTTGGGATATGTAGGCAACTTCATCCTGAAGTTCAGCCATAAACTTTTCCCTGATCAACTTTGTCCATTTGATCGTCTCGGTCATCTTTGTCTATCAGCATTCAAGAGTTTCAGTTGTGATCTCCGGTGCAGTGCTTTTCAGACTAGGGGCAACTTTCCGTTGCCATACAATGCCGCGGTACTATTCAGACAAGGGACAACTTTCCAGTTGCTAGGATCCGGGGTTGTGCATCTCAGCGATAGATCTTAGGCGTGTTCAGTTATGATCCATATCGGAAATGGTTTTGAAAAGTTTTAATAAAAGTTGACTTTGTTCAAAATTAATCTTTTTACAACTTAGACCATTTTTGGACCAAAGCGAAAATTTTTCAATACCCACAACCTTCAATTTCATTGATTTCAATACAAAGTTCTCCTGCTCTTGCATACAAATTGAAGTTGCTTTTTATTACATTCATAAAGAAAACTTGAAAGTACTAATAAAGCAAATAAATCTGGGGCATAGTCAGGTGTCCCCGCGCCCCCTCCCAGAGCTAGTCGAAGCCATCGATGCCAAGTTGGGCCCAATCTGTGCCTCTTCATTAAGCCAATCCAAGCACTCATCAGACAAAGTGCAACTAAAAGTGGGAGCGGGGGCCAGGAGCTCTCTAGTCCTCCATGCTGTGGCATACCAGGCAAGCTGTGTGCCTCGGACCGGGAAAGAAGCTGAGTACTCTATCCCCTCTGGCAGGCAAGTCTGATCATGACCAAACTGACGCTGGAACCGGAACGGAAAGTAGAACACACAGTGAGTCAGACCAATCAACTGGATCCCGGTCTGCCAGGACATGCTGTAGCTCATTGCCGGGGGGTTGAGCTAACGGCAGCGCCAATCAATGCGATCTATAGACAAATTGCACGTCCAGTCGAACCACCATCTCTCATTAAGGGCATCGACTAGTCGTTGTCGGAAAAAGTACCCACGAGTTGAGTAGGCTGGGTAAGAGTCCACAACCTGCAATTTATCCATCAACCATACCTGGGGAGGGATGAAAAATGAGAGAATAAAGAATAGAGAGATGTACGATGAGAGAAAAGTAAGAAAAGGGTTTTGTGAGAAAAACCGAGCCTGAGGGCCGAGTGATGTGAGCAATATATATGTGAGAAAGGGTGGGAAACATTACCTATAGCAGTAGTGGACTCCCCGCGAATTTGGTCGTCTCCCGGTGATGGAAAGCGTCCAAGCCCATCAGCGTCTCGACCAATGTCATAGCAATGCAGCTCTTCCCTTCCTTCAAGCCTTGAGCAACTTCAATCAGACCAATGCTAGATCCACTGAAGCCCGGAGCAAGCAAAAAGTGAGATAACATACACAAGCAAAGGGCGTGTTGCCGAAAACCTTGCCAATGATGGTCGCCGCGGTCACTGGCGTCAAAAAAACGATGAATCAAGCCGAGGATATCCAGTTCCCCGCTGCAGATCAGAGACCGAGCGTCATGCATGGTGAGCCCACACATCCGTCCTAGAGCTTGGGCATGACCAAAGTGAAACTGAGGCAAAATCTCTTCATGACGTTCAGATTCCATCAAAACTTGAAAATCTTCGAAAGTTGGACATACCTCTTGCCCGCCGAAGCTAAAGACATGTGTTACCGGGTTCCAAAACCTCGCCGCGGCATGGAGGAAAGGAAGGTGCAGCGGAGTACAGCTCAGCGTGAATAGTGCATTCAAGCCAAAGCCCCGGAAGTTCAACTTTTCCGAGCCGTCTAAAGTAGCAATCCAAGCTGCGAGATTTTCGACGAGAAACGCCTTCATTTTGGTGCAAAACTGAGGTGAAATGAATGAGCCACGGAGCTAGGACTTTTAAAGAGGATAAGGCACTGTTCGGGGGACACGTGTCGAAAAATTGGTGGCTGCTGAGCTAGGTGGTCGGCCGACCACCTTTTCTGGTAGGCCGACCACCCCCTTGATCTTCAAATGAAAATGCTGGTCGGCCAGCTCCCAAAAGTGGTCGGCCATGCTGCAAAGTGGGGCTTTGGCCTTGTTCTAGCCTCTAGAAGGAAGTTCCTAGCATTTCCATGCTTCGGGAGTGTTGAAGGTGCGAGTTTCCCTCTGTTTCGGATGCGTTCCATCACCCAGATCGTTCGAAATGCATTTTTGTTTATCGAGTTGTTGTTTTGCTTATCGATTTGTTGTTTCATTTGTCGAGTTGTTAAGTTTATCGAGTTGTTAAGTTTTGTCGAGCTGTCGAGTTTTACTTTGAGTTATCACTCTTTGCTTAATCAACTTTGTTATGTCTTACTTATCGAGTTGTAAACTTGCTAAAGGTTTTGTTGTTTCTTAGTAAGTTGGGTTGTTTAGTTTGTTGTGTTGGTTCACTACCTAACTTGGTAATTTTCAGTGCACAATTCCATACAATCTCATTTTTGTGTAAAATGATGCGATGCGATGCTAAGAACATAAAATACAACACTTTTTCAACAAAAGCTATTCTGTTCCATCATGTTTCCTTTGTTACAACATTTTACAAACAAGGGTACAAGTTTTACAGAAAATAAAACTGCCTAATAATGTACAATGTGCTACAACTACTAGTAAAAAAGGAAAATAAAGCAAGGCACAGCTGCATCAGTGCTCTCAAGAGCAGGAATAAGAGGCCCTTTTCGTCCTCTTCTGTGGAACAGTCTCTGTACCACCAGCACCATCTGAGTCAGAACTGTCATCCTCAGGATCCCCCTCAGCCTCACCACCACTCCCGGAACCAGGGCCGGAACCCTCCTCTCTGTCAGCAGATGTCTCTGACTGAGAATCTGGAGCCTCCTCCTCCTCGCTGGCCTCCTCCTCTATAGTGTGCGCTCTGCGTCTGTGAGACGACTCTCCTTCCCTAGCTCCTCGAGAAGGCCTAAATGGTCCAGCTCCTCGAGAAGGCCTACATGGTCCAGCTCCTCGAGAAGGCCTAGATGGTCCAGCTCCCCGAGAAGGCTTAGATGGCCCGGCTTGTGGCTAAGCGTATACCGGAGGCATCTGAAAATAAAGAGTGCAATTTGAATACATCAGCTCAAATGTGTATATCAGATGTAGATGCAAGAAGGCTACATGAAGTAGGTGCATGCAGATACAGTACATGGATGTGGTGTGTGTCAGATGTGCTCTATACATACAGCCAATCAATGCAGTGCGATGTTCAAATTCAACATGTCATCAGAAGTATGATAAATGCAAGGAAAACTACAGAGTACCTGGACACCAAGGATGGACAGCTGCGCCTCTCTCCGTAAGACTATACCCTCGAGTGAGGCCACCAGTCCGAGTATCTCATCCATATACTCGACGGGAGGCTGCAGACGCAAATGCAAGATCATCAGTAAATGAATGAATGCCTGAGCATCTGAGTGATAAATGAAAAGGAGTAGAACATACCGGTGGTGAGTCAGGATCTCTGACGTATCGGTGATCAGGCATAGGAGGCTCTATCGGAATGGGGTAGGAAGTCCCGTATCGCCATCCCGTCAACTCAGTCGGGATCTCTGGCCATCCAGCATGAAAATGAGCCAAAGGAATCGGGGGAACCAATCCACCCCCACCTCTAGATGTGCCAGCCCTGCTAGTAGAAGGGACATCTGCGGCCCGAGCCCGACTCGAAGAAGGCATACCAGCGGATCTCCTCGTGGGAGTGCGGACTCCCGTCAACGGAGGCATCAAGTATGTGTGACGGTAGGTCGCGTAATCCCCCTGCTCCAAATGTAGTAATGCATCAGTACCCAGCATGGCGCTAGTGGCCTCCTGAGGAGGGAGCCTATCAGCGGTCCGCATATCGTCTAGAGGTGCTGAGCGGATGTCCTGAGCAGGGTACCCCCATGTCTGACGCAAGAAGCGATCCCCCAAGAACCAGGCCCTGCCAGCTGGCCCCTCAAACAGGATCCGGTACCGAGAGGCGCCCCATGCTCCGGTAAACTGAAATCGGAGGTTTCTACCTAGAGGCACCCAGGGCAGCCATGTGATCTACGGATAACCAATACATAAGCCGATCAGAAATCGTGAATGTGCAAGATAAATCAAAGATGAAAACATGAAGAACTGAGAGTTCTAAAATACCTCTGTCGGCAGCACTGTGTCGAAGTACTGCCGGAGGTAGAGGAGAGACTCCCGAGGTCTCGGCCGGTACTGGCCTTCGAATACAAGTGAGTAAGGTGTCATGAGAGGCACCTCCACCTCAAGCTCCGGGGCTAGCATCGGAAAGTACGCATAGACCCATAGCTGTGGAAAACAGAGTAATAGCCATCAGAATACAAAATGCTAAGTGTAGAATGTAAATATAAAATGCTGAGAGCAAAGCGCAAGGTACAGAATGTAAAGTGCGCCGTGTGTGCAATGTACAGATAATAAGAAGTGAAAATGTAAATCACGAGGGCAGAGAGTACCTCCCAGGCTCGCCAATCGCCCAGCCTCCTATGTCAAGGCCTGTGGGCACAGCAAAGTCAAACGGGGTCATAGTCATGTCCCCGGTAGCAAAGAAATGGAAGAAGTTGGTGGTGTCCCACCATCTCTCTACCAAGGCACACATCAACGTCCTACTAGCAAGACAGCGAGATATCCTAGTACAGAAGGGCCCGAATCCTGCCAAGTCAACCCAATCCCGGACAGCCTCCGGGAGCTCTACATACCACTTCCTCGCCACAATGGAGCCATATCCTCGCGTAACACGGGAGGTCACCTGCATTCAGAATGAGCACATGTATTTAGTTTCAGAATAAAATGAATAAGCTACGTGCAAATAAAATGAATAAGCTGCGTGCAAATGAAAGGTATGAGCTGTGTGCAAACCAAATCAGATACAATGCTGTGAGCTGTATGCAAATGAAGTATATGAGCCGTATGTTCAACATCAAGTATTTGGGCTGTGTGTTCAGATTTCAAAATCAGTGGGCTGTGTGTTCACCTCAAAGTTTGAGCTGTGTGTTCAACATCAAGTATTTGGGCTGTGTGTTCAGATTTCAAAATCAGTGGGCTGTGTGTTCACCTCAAAGTTTGAGCCGTGTGTTCAACATCAAGTATTTGGGCTGTGTGTTCAGATTTCAAAATCGGTGGGCTGTGTGTTCACCTCAAAGTTCGAGCCGTGTGTTCAACATCAAGTATTTGGGCTGTGTGTTCAGATTTCAAAATCAGTGGTCTGTGTGTTCACCTCAAAGTTTGAGCTGTGTGTTCAACATCAAGTACTTGGGCCGTGTGTTCATCTCAAAGTTCGAGCTGTGTGTTCGACATCAAATTTGGGCTGTGTGTTCAGATTTCAGAAATAGTGTGGGCTGCGTGTTCATAATCGACAAATTTGGGCTGTGTGTTCAGATTTCAGGAATAGTGTGTGCCGCATGTTCACAATCAAAATATGGGCTGTGAGTTCAGATTTCAGGAATAGTGTGTGCCGCGTGTTCATAATCAAAATATGGGCTGCGCGTTTAGAAATTCAAAGTTTGGGCTGTGTGTTCAACTGTCGACAAGTGTGTGCTGTGTGTTCACAATCAATACATGGGCTACGTGTTCAGAAGGTCAGAGTGATTGAACTATGTGTTCAAGATGCAAACAAAATACGGTGTTATAGACTAAACGTTCAGAACAAGCTGTGCGCTTGAATGAGCAGATAAACATAGCAAAAGCATGAGATGCACGAAAAATGCAGAATATATTGCAGGAAATGCGAAAAAGTGAAGTACATACCTCATGTGCCTGATGGGAGAGGTGGGACTCCAGCTCCCGCAATATAAGATCCATCGGTGCTCGGTCATTGAAATTAGTAAAATAATAGAAAACTGCCTGAGGGAGGATATGTGTCGGAGGGTCGTATCTCTCAGGAATAAATGGTCGAACCCTCGAAGGCAGAGCCATAATATCTGGATCATCTCCAGCGCCTGGAGGACCTCCACCCTGAGGAAAATGACCGGCCATTTCGAAAAATCTACAAAAATAAGCAAAATGAGCCAAAATTGGAGAAAGTCAACAAAAGTCAACTCTCGGGAAATAAAAAAGTCAACAAAAGTCAACTCCCGAGAAAATCTTCCAAATATTGAGACAAACTCACCTCAAGTGGCGAAAATGAAGAAAGAAGCGCTGAAATCAAAATCTAATCGGTTCAAAGTAAAGAAAATCGAAAGATTTCGCGAAACAACTTTGCGTGGGGCGTTGGAAAACGCGTATGGGGCGCAGATCTGAGAGGGAAAATGCTCTAGGAAGGTAGAGGGACTGATTTTGGAGTTAGAGTTGTGAGGAAAAGGTGTTTGGCCGAGTGGATTTAAAGAAATGAGAGTGAAAAGACCAAACTGTCCCGGATTTGGGCTAGGTGGTCGGCCGACCACCTTTTCTGGTAGGCCGACCACCCGTCTCCCTCAAACCTGGTCGGTGGCCTCCCCCCTGGACCAAACCTGGTCGGCGATGTTCCCAAGGTGGTCTCCAAGGTCTCTACAAATTTTGGTGATGATTGGAGTCTCCGGCACCCGAGAAAGTACAAGGAAAGTGCACTTTTCGTCGCGAAATCCCTCCGCGGGAACTTCAACTCCAACTTTCGATGCGTGTCTCATCGTTACTCGTCAAGAGCAAGGTATATCCTTTTTGAATATATTGTGACCCCTCCGGGAGGTAAACCAGAGGTCGCGATTGAGTCGCCCTCGTCAAAAACTTGCGTTTCTTCGTTCATTATTTTGCATCGAATGTGCGTTCAAATTTACAATTGTCCTGCATTGTTATGCATGTCACTTGCATTCTCATGCACCCTACTTGCATTGTTATGCATGTTTCATGGATATTGTCATACCCTCATGCTTAAACTCGCGTTGTCACACACGTTTCTTCTTGCATTGCGATGCACTTTTTCATCGGCACCGTGTTTGTTTGCTTCCGATATAGCGTTGAACATATGTTGCTAACTATGTTGTTGCTTGTTGAGTTTCTCTCTTTTGCAGGCACGGTATTGTATGTACGGTTCATTTGAGGCTGGTGCGACCAGACGAACCGCGCAGGTATTGTATTTTCTCCATGTGAGACGTGGCGAGAATTGAATAATTCTCCGCATTCTTCAACTGCATGAAATGTAGTTTTGCTTTGCATTCTTGCTTAAAACTGTTGCATCTATTGTGAATATTTGCCTCATTACAGCTTGCTGCTTTGCATGATCATTCAGTCACATCCAGCTTCTTGCATTGTCGCTTTGCATTTTTCCCCCTGCCCGTGGGCACGCCTGCAGGCACCTCTCTGTTTATTTCGCCTGTTTGTCTAAGTCTTCGGCCTTGTCAAAAATGGGTCGTCTCTGGGCTTTGACATTCACTCCCGTCACTTATGACTTCCGAGTTCTGTCAAAGAGGGGCAACTATAGACACCCCATTTTTGACCGACCTTAAGACTCAGACATCACCGACTGAGCGCTTGGTGATGTTGCATATTGTGCTCGTTCTGAGGTTGCGAAGTCTCGGCAGCAAGCCTTGCCTCCGGACTTCCGGACTCTTTTGTGCTTTGCCTCTGTTTGTGAACCAGGCCCTGTTTTCTCTGTTTTCTCTTCCCGAAGGGAGGGGGAGGTCTTGTAGACTATCTCTCAGTGGTCGTAGGCTACGTTTCATGGTCGTAAGCCATTTTTTTCGTTTGGAGCCCGGTTCTCGGTTTTCGGAGCCGTCGGCCGTGTGCCTCGGTTCGGGACAGCTTAACTACCTCTGTTTGCTCCATTTTTTGGCACACACCTTATTTCCTCTCTTTTGAGGGACACTGTGGCCCGAGAGACCACCTTCGTGGTCAAACGCCACTTCCGGTGCTTAACAGCCTATTTTCAGGGCCCCGAACTGCGTGTTTTGGCCCCCGAACCTCCGTTTTGCATCCGTCTTGGTCTATTTTTGGCAGGGACCCTATTTTCATTGTTAGGAAGGTTGTAGGAGGGTGGAAGACCAGCAATTTTTTTGGAAAACCAGGTTTTCTCTTCATCACCCTTCATCGCCCGATTTCCTTACTAGAAAGCTAGTTTTTCCCACTCCCGGGCCACTTTTTCTGGCCCTCCACCACACCATCGTGTTATACACACCTGGGAGGCCACCAATATGGGTAGGCCGACCAGTAATTCTTCCTGACCCTTTTGAACCCCTCTAAAAAGCTGGTTTTTCTCTCTCTTGGATCACATTTTCTCGTTTTTGACCATACAGTTGTATTCTACTCATCTGGGAGGCCACCTTTCCGGGTAGGCCGACCAGCAATTGTGCTTGACCCTTTTGACCCCTGGTCGGCCGACCAGGGTAGGTGGTCGACCGACCACCCTGAACCTTTTGAGCTGGCCGGCCATTTTTGCCTCTGCGAGTGTGTTCCAGCTGTGCCAGTTGTTTTCCTCTTGATCCACTGCCCGAGGGTTTGTCCTTGTTTTTGGTCTATTTAAGGGGGTTTTGACCCCTTTGCTTGGTTTCAAAAAGAGTTTGGCCCTTTTGGTCAAGCTTCTTTGAGAAGCTTTGAGCCCCTCTCTTGGCTTCTCCAAGGAGTCATAGCCTTCTCCCTCTATATAACCAACCCTCCATCTCATTTTGCAAGGGTTAGAAGATTTTGGGTGGTGCATATACATACAACCCTTTATATCTATACTTCAAGCCTCCAAACACCCATATTCTTGGCCATTTTACCCTACACCTCATAGCCTGCCACCTCCATCATCCATTCTAGCACCTTGGAGGCCATTTGCAGAGGATAAAAGCTAGCCAACTTGTTCCAGAAGCTGCTGGAGGTCGGCTCTACAAGGGTAAGTCTTCATTTTCCTTTTTCTTACATTCTTTTGCTCCATACATTAGTCCCTTTTGCTTGAATTTTTGGGCTTCAAGATAAACTGGAAAACATCTTATTTTGGGCTCCTCTTCAACTTTGTTTAAGAACACTTTGCTGTTTGAAGTCATCTACTTCCCCTTTGTGCTTTATCTCTCTTTTAGGGCATATTTTGCATGATATATTAGCCTTATTTTTGAGTATTTCTTGGCTTCGACCTAAACTATAAAATATCTTATTTTGAGCCCCTCTTCAACTTTGTTTGAGGGCACTTTGCTGTTTGAGGCCATCTACCTCCCCTTATCCTCTATCTCTCTTTTAGGGCTATCTTTGCATCATGTTTTACCTTTACTTGTGAACATTTTTGAGATTTTCTATAAACTGGAAAAAGTCTTTTTTTGACATCCTCTTCAAGTTTGGTTAAGGTCTCATTTATGTTTGGGGTCATCTCCCTCTATGCATGCTTCATCTCTTCATGATTAGGGCTATGCATTAGAACACTTGCATTGGCCATAGTTTGGCCTCTTAGCCACTGAAGATGCATTTTTGAGAGCCAAAATCAAAGGGGGGTGACCCCCTCTCTCCTTGTCTTGTTTGATGGCCTTTTTGGCCTTCCAAAGGACCTCATAGTTGCAGGCTTTGTTGGCCAATTTCAGGGCCTATTCAGTGGGTTTTAGGACCCTCATAACTCATTTTCAGAGTTGGTTTGGCCTTGTTGAATGTCTATCTTGTATGTGCTTAATAACCCCGTGCATGACCCTCTAAAGGAGCTCATCATTTTTGCATGCATTGGCTGCATTTCAGTGGTTATTTGGGCATATTTTGGCATGTTTTATTCACTATTTTTGGCTGGTTTGATGAGTTCTCATACGCTTCATATACATGCCATGTAAACCATGCTTGCTAGTCAATGTTGCATGCTATTTTAATCCATCATGTTAGCACCTTTTGGCCATGCTTTGAACTAGAAATGTGCATGTTTTGGGACTGCCTTGGCTCTGTCTTTGTGCTTCATAGTCAAATAATGCTTGCTTTGCATAGCTATAAGTCAATACATGTGCCTAGTTTTGAGTTTCAGGGCTTATTTCATGCATCGGGCGCCATATTTCCATGTTTCAGGACCATTTAGCATCATGTTTCAGTGCTGGAATTTACATGTTCATATGCCATCTTTCATCCTTTGCCATGTCTTGTTAGAATTGCATGTTGTGCCTTAGGATCGGTCCTCGATTTGCGTACATGTGTGCACGCATTTCGATTATGTCATTTTCATCTAATGGCCACTAATGTGAGTGTGGCTGAGGTCCACTCATGTTGGTGTAAGCCCATCGTGCATTGTGTATGCCATTTCAATTCACAGCATTGCGTATGCTAGGTTGTATCTTAGAGTATTGTGTATGCCTTGTTTGCATCGTGCATTGTGTATACCATTTCATAGCATTGCATATGCTAGGTTGCATGTTAGGATTGCATTCATGCATGTCATGCATATTGCATCGTGTTTGGGATAGGAGTTAGCCCAAGCACGGGAAACGAGGGACGTTTCGTACTCGAGTGATGGAACGTGTCTCAATTCCCTGTCACCGACACTCCGGATTACCCATGATGGAGTTTAGGTCTTGTTGTGTTTTCATGTGCATTCATTTCACATCGAGTCGTGCAATTCGACTCCTCGGCCATCATGCATCGAGATGCGTGATTGGTGGCACGAGGATCGAGGGCTACACTCCCTGAAGAGTAGTCATGTATACATATGTGAAAATACTTTGCCATGCCCCTTTGTTGCTCTCTGTTGCAGCAAATCAGAAATCAACAGTCTTCTAGAGCTTCGCATAATATTCTGAGAACAATTGCAAATAGAGGCAAACCGGGGCATCGCAATGGATTTCCGCGCAAGGCAACTCAAGCATGCATCATTCATCATTCGGAACAGAGCTAAGGCGGTCCATGGGCTTGCATGCTAATTTACTGCTTTCCTAGATTAATTTGTTAATTAATTAGGGCTTTGTATTTATTCAGACTGTATTATTTATTCGGGACTGTATTATTTATTCTGACCCTCTGTGAGAGGGCACAATTGTAATAAGTGTGCGTGTGTGTGATGTATGTCTTCCAACCCCACGTCTTTCTCCCTTTTATTTACCAGCTTATGATGGTTAGATTAGGGCATGTTTCAATTAGCATACAGTATGATAGCATGTTTACATTCATTCATCTGTTTTGCATGCACCGGGCTTGGCGCATCATACTAATTGCATTGTACTTCAATTTCAAATTGAATACATGTTAGCTGTAACATCATCATATGCCATGTTTAGAATAGCAGAGCCTATTGTAGTTACATTTTTGCATGTGTTGCATTAGGCATTTCTGTATAGTTAGGATCATGCATGGATTTCTAACATAGCTTCTGTTTTAGCTTGGAGTACTCGGTAAGTTTTATGCTTTAGCATCCTTGCATGCGTGGGAGTGACTGCCATGATAGCTTGCTTACCATGAGGCTAACTGCTTATGTGATATACCTGTCTAAATGCCTGTGGGTGAAGGTTGTGTTATCTAAATTGGAATAAAGCATTAACTGTGAGTTTTAAGCCTACTAGATAGTGACAAAACCATCTTTTCTAAGCCCATCCGAGGGTGGCAAAATCTGCATTTTTAAGCCTACTTGCGAGTAGCAAACCATCTTTCAAAAAAACAAACATAAAATGTTTTGTTCCAATTCAGGCAATCCAGTCTATAGTTGTATGCTGTGCGCATCACATAGTAAATCTAGGCTAACAACCGGAATAAGAACACATAATGTCTTCAAAACTCGATATCATGGTTAGTAGAGGCCGATCTTTGATCGGGCGAGCGGGGGTGCTCACGAAGTGACCTTCCCCAATCGTACCCAAGTTCCCGAGCCGAGGCAACTTTGGTGATGACGGACACGTGGCCTTAGGCAACGAGTTAGGGTTTTCTAAATTTCCCAAAATAAAATATTTAGGTGGCGACTCTATATCTGGCAAAGCAGGCCATGTTTGGCACTTCTTTCAAAAAAATCTGTTTTCAAAAACGATTTGCCGGATTTGGACTCTTTGATGATTCATCGGTCTTGCATTGCACTCTGCAAGATTAGATACAGGACCGTGACATTGAGTCCTGAGCTGTAGAAAGCCCAATAGAACAGAACGGGGGGATTCCCTCCCGAGGCGTTCGGGGACATCTACAGTTTCTGGCGACTCTTCTAGGGAGTTAGAGAACTTGACTCGAACTCATGATATCTTGTTTTGATTACACTTATGTGTTTCTTTGCATTGCATGTGCATTGGTGCACCTAGGACACCGTGTTTGCCATATGCTCTTCCTGAACGGTTTGCCGGAGGCTTGTCTTGTCAAGGCATGACCATAAGGCTGACCGGTTATGGGCTCTGCCCGTATGGGACACAAACCCCGATTTTACCGGGGTACCCTTTTGACCATTCGACCTAGTGCATATTCAGATCCATAGTGACCATTCCAAGCTAGGACGGGTTGCTTACCCGAATAGGTTGTTTGAAACCGCTGCGTGCATAGTGAAACCCTAGCTCCTGACAAAATAGGACAGGGAAACCCTCCCCCAACATAGGGGTGTTTTGGCTCTCACTTATCTGTTATGTGCTTTTAGAGTGCGTCTCTATAGGCATGCATGTATCAGTTTGCGAGTTTGGGCATTAGGCCTGCGGCACCAGTTCAGTGTTTGAGAATCAGTTATCTGCGGGTATCAGATTCAACTTCAGGGACAGTGATTTGGGGATAATAAATCAGTGTTTGAGGACAGCATGTATTTAGCTTATCGACTGTGTGTTATGATGCCCAACTGTGTGTTGTGTGTTTATTTTAAGCCGTTATGCTGTCCATTTGTCTGGTTATTTATTTCCTTATTGCTTTATTTATCTTTTTGCTAGGGCAGTTTTAGCACAATTGCTTCAGACCAAGCAGATATTCCCCAAGCACCCTGGACAAGAGGTCGCTGACTCAATCAATCTGAGGATCTGGTTGACGGACAGCCAGTGTTTCATTCTCTACCCCCAGTTATCAGATGGAGGCCGAGAAAGCGCAGTGTGTCTGAACAGAGGTTACCAGAGCAGTGGTCTACCCTAGCAGTGAACAGTCGGGCTGAGGCCTCAGTTTCTGCCATAGAGATACACATACCAGTTAGTCCGCAAGATCAGCAGAATATGGCCGGGATGGAAGAAATGATGCGACAGCTTCAAGAGAGCATGAAGCAAATGCAGGAGGACACTGTCTTCTAAGCAGAGTTCTCTAAGCAACAGGCCACAATCATGGCCTAGCAGGCGGAGCTAATTACCCGGCTACAGCAGCAAACCGGAGCATCAACCTCACATCCAGCTCCTTCCCCACCAGGGGTCCCGCTACCCGAGCAGACACCAACTGTCCAGAATGTCCTGCCGAATGCCCAGAACATCTTGCCAAATGTCCAGATCCTCCAGCAGGACACAGACATTCCAACGGGGCCAGCTCCGCCCCCACTTCTACCTCAGCTGTCTAAAGCACATACGCCTATCAACCACCCGGATTCTCCTTTTGAGTTCGAAGTAGACCCTACAGCACTGAAATTGAGCAAGCTCGAGAAGTTGTTCAAGAAATCCCAAGGGGTAAAGGCTATCCCGGATATCAAGGACGGATATACCGACGTGGCTGTGACGCTACCAGATAGGTTCAAAATGTCGCAAATCGATCGCTTCGACAGATTTGGGGATCCCATGGTCCACTTCCAGTTATTCTTAGATATACTATGGCCGATGGGCCTCACCAGACCGTAGAAGCTTTCGCTATTCGGCCGGACCCTGTCGGGTGTGGCCGCTATCTGGTATGCGAAGTTAGAGGATGATGTCAAGCGAAGTTGGGATGAAATGGCCAAGGCCTTTGTTGCGCAATACTCTTACAACACTCAAATCAAGGTTACAACCCGTGATCTTGAAACAACAAGGCAAGAGCCTAAAGAGAGCTTCTCGGATTTCATGACCAGATGGAGGGCGAAGGCCTTAATGATGACTTTAAAGCCCACTAATAAGGACCAAATCAGGATGATTGTGCACAATCTCCAGCCAAAACTGATGCAAAAAATGATTGTGCTTCCCTTCCCCACTTTTTCAGATCTGCATGAAATGGGGGTACAAATCGAAGATGCAATGAAATAGGGTCTGATTGACCAAGACAGAGAGCAGCCCAGAAGAACCTTTAACCGCAACAACAATGCAGGCCCGAGTGGCGCTGCAACTACAAGACTTCAGAGGTGAGCATGGTCACCACCATTCCCCTTTCCCTTTCAAGACCTATGGCAGCCACACCTTTCTCCGGTGCATCCGGAAGTAATACACAGACCACCAAATACCAACCCAGAGGCCAAAGAACCTTCACCCCATTGTATATGCCCCTGTCTAAGGCTCTAGGGGTATTAATCAGGAAAGGGCATCTAAAACCCCTGGAGCCGAGGCCATTTCCAAATCCACTCCCTCCCTCTCACAATCCAACCAAATACAGCGCATATCACCAATAACATGGTCATGACACTGACCAATGCTTCAGATTGCGTCACGAGATTCAGGATCTCGTTGACAAACAGGTGATTTTGCCACCAGAAAAACCCAATGTCACAACAAACCCTCTCCCTACACACAACCAAGCTCCACCTCCCAAAAGAGTCAACTTTATCCAGACTGGGGTCGTGTCTTACGATCCTAGCATCTATATCACTCCTACCCACCTACCTAAGCCGAAGGTGCTCCTTCCTAACTGCACCGACTTTTTGTGCATGTTGGACATCTCTAGAACCCAACCCGAGCCAATGGTGGTGACTGTCAAAGACAGAACAGAGGAGGTTTCAGAGGAGGATGGAGTTGTTGAATCAGGGTTTGAGCAGTCTGGGATTGTCGCTAGGGAAGCCTATGATCCGAGTGATTACATCCTGTCAACGGGCCAGGTTGAGCCGAATATAGAATTGCCAGAGAGGACAGAGCTGTGTGTGATCCGGGGGGATGGATTTGAGCAAGGGACAGATGATTTGACGGTTGTGGAAAAGGACTTAGCCAACCTCCAGTTTTTCAACGACCAAGATCCAGGGGATGTGGCGGTCAACTGGTTTGATTATGAGGAATCGGCGGAGGCTAATGGGTGGCTTGATGACCTACTAGACGTCGTCGAAGAATCTCAGTTAGAATAGGGCCCGGCAAGGGCGAGAATATCAGTTGTGGCCGAAAGGGCCGGAAATCAGAATGTATTGCCGGAGAGCATCGGTACTAAGAATTTCGCTCGGGATTTGGGCATTGTGAATGCAGGGAAAGCTGAACAACAAACTGCACTGACACAGGTGGAACAAGAAAGGTTTTGGGATTCTGAGAGAATCAGGAAAGCTAAAGCCCATGAGGGGGCCGAAAGTGCTGTGGGCACAAGGACAGAAGATGCTGCGAACATGTGGGCTGAAGGTACTGCAAGTACAATCATACCAGAGCCGGATAGGTGTCTGTCGGCTGCCGATGGAATGTGGTGGGAGGACGATGATTTATGTCTTGCCCACACGGATAAGGATTGGGGGAGCAACCAGCCAGACGATACCTGGTATATCGGTGAGGTCGATCATATGACAAGAAGCGGGCAGTATTTCAAGCCCTCGCACCTAGACCAGCCAGAGGCATCTGGGAAGGATAAGGAAGTTGAGAGACAGAAAGAGAAGCAAATTGAAGAAGAGGCTGTACTGAAACAGTTAAAGAAGATACAAGCAGACATCTCCATCTGGGGACTGCTTATGGCATCACGAGTACACAGACAAGCTGTCTTATCGGCCATGGACAATGCCAAGCTCTCTATAGACACCACGCCCGAACAGCTGGTGGGCTTAGTTTTTCCGGGAGGAGCTATCCCGATGTTGACTTTCTCTGACAAAGAGCTGCCACCTGAGGGTGCGAACCATAACAAGCCACTCTACATCTCTGTGGAGTGTAGAAACAAATGGATACCCGAGGTATTTGTCGACACATGGTCCGCCATCAACGTCTGCCCGGCAAGGACAGCGTATGCAATCGGTTTAAAGACCGCAGATTTTGTGCCGACTGCCCAGGTAATTCGGGCATATGACAACACAAGCCGAGAAGTCATGGGGACAGTAAAAATTCAGACCAAGGTTGGGCCGGGCCAACACGAGATAGACTTTCATGTCTTGGAAGTCTCTGCGACCTTCAATATGCTTTTGGAGCGGCCATGGCTACATCAGGTGAAGGCAGTTTCCTCCACTTTGCATCAGATGGTGAAATATCCCCATGGGAAGGGAATAGCCATCGTTTTTGGGAATTCATCGATCCATCCACCGCCGAAAGTATCTACACCAGTCCTGGAAATTGAGCACGGCATGGAGGATGTGTTTATGTCGGGTTTTACCTTAGCTGAGGCTCGGGTTGTGGAGAACATCATGGATGTAAATGAGGGGGTGTATGCTAGCGCTCAATCAATATACCTCATGAACAAGCTTCAACACATCCCTGGGATGGGATTGGGAAAGAGCGGCCGGAAGGATGTCGCAGCATTGGCCGAAGTGCCACACAACCCCCATACCTTTGGCTTGGGTTATCTGCCCACTAAAGAGGATTAGATAAGGAAAGGGAAGGAAATAGCTGGGAGAGCCAGAGCGAAGCAGGCTGGGAAGCCTTTTGAGCTGATGCATAGGCCTATTCAGGGTACCCTAGACAGACGCTTCGTCTGGGAGGGGGAGGACTTTCCGTTTTGTGGCTTCCCAGAGCCGTAGCTGAACGCGGAGAGGAAGCGTGTGCCTGGTTTCGAGATCTTCTTTGACCTGCAATTATCCGGGGATGACGTTGCCGAAGAGTAGACAGACCCATTGGCTGAGGCTGAGCAGAGTAAGAGAGTGCGGTCTTAGGACACCGAACTTGAAATGGGGGTAACGTTGGCATGTCTACTTTCAGATCCTTCGATCGACCAGAAGTGCTTGGGGGATAACTCCTCGATTTTTGTGATCGGGAATGGAACGGTTGCTGGCCTACCTGCAACTATTTTGGATGCATCTATCGCACCCTCTCTCATTTGACAGTATGAAGAGGGATTTTTGTCCAGCAGCATCGGGTTAGGTAGTGAGCCGGAATCTGATTCCACCGAGTCTTGTGAGTCGGAATCAGGTTCCAGCTCGACTGAGTCTGAGTCTGGTAATCCTAGGGATGATAACCCGGATGTCACAGTCTTGTCCAGGTCGTCTTTTTCTTTCTCTTTTGAGTCTGTTGTAACCGAAGAATCGGACGATTTGGATGTGCTTAATGAGAATCAAGTAGCTGTGGTTTATGAGTACTTTTCTGTGCCCTTAATTTATTGCGTTAACCCAGACTTTCAAAATTTTGATGAAAACGACGAGAACGAAGTTCCTCCGATTTTGCAACGCTTAATTGAACAAGAGCAGGAAAGATTTGTTAAACCCTTAGTGGATGAAATCACTACTGTGAACATTGGTACTGAGGAGGACCCGTGGCTGGTCCAGATCGGGTCCACGTTGTCTTTGGAGGAACGCGAGCGCTTAGTCGCTTTATTAAAAGATTTCAAAGATGTTTTCGTGTGGTCCTACGAAGACATGCCCGGAATCGATCCTGAGATTGTACAGCATCGGATCCCTCTTGACCCCGAGGCCCGACCCATTAAACAGAAACTCAGGAGGATTCGCCCGGATTGGGCTCTCAAGATTAAGGAAGAGGTCACCAAGCAAATCGACGCAGGCTTCCTGCTGGTATCCGAATACCCGACTTGGTTGGCCAACATCGTTCCAGTATCGAAGAAGGATGGCAGGATCCGAGTATGCGTGGATTTCAGGGATTTGAACAGAGCTAGTCCGAAGGACGACTTTCCTTTGCCGCATATTGATGAGTTAGTGGACTTTACAGTGGGGCATGCTTTGCTTTCATTTATGGATGGCTTCTCAGGCTATAATCAGATAGTGATGGCACCTGAAGACCGGGAAAAGACTGCTTTCACCACCCCATGGGGGACTTACTACTACAGAGTGATGCCGTTTGGGTTGAAGAATGCTGGAGCTACATATCAACGGGCTGCGACCACAATATTACATGACATGATCCACAAAGAGGTTGAGGTGTACATGGACGACATGATTGTCAAGTCCAAAGAAAGAGAGGGCCACTACACCACCTTGCAAAAGTTCTTTCAAAGGATCAGAGAATTTCGGTTGCGGCTGAATCCTCAGAAGTGTATGTTCGGTGTTACAACGAGGAAAATGCTGGGGTTTCTGATTACACAGAGAGGTATCGAAGTCGACCCTTCCAAAATCAAGGCCATCCTAGAAATGCCACTACCAAGGACTGAAAAGGAGGTACGAGGCTTTCTGGGTAAAGTGCAATTCACAAGACGGTTTATCTCAAAATTAACCTTGACTTGTGAACCACTTTTTGGTCTCCTGAAGAAAGGAAAAAAATTCCAATGGGACGGCCGATGCCAAGCTGCTTTTGAACAGATCAAGGAATATTTACAGAACCCGCCCGTGTTGTCACCGCCAGAGCCGGGGAGACCGTTGATATTGTATCTTTCAGTAACTGAGACTACAATGGGCTGCATGCTCGCGCAAGAATCAGAGGACAAGGTGGAGAGAGCCATCTACTATCTGAGCAAGAAGATACTAGAGTACGAGACTCGCTGCACACCGTTGGAGAAGGCTTGCTTAGCTTTGGTATGGGCTACCAGGAAGCTGCGGCACTACCTGTTAGCTCACTCCGTAATGTTGGCTTCATGAATATCTTTTCAAGAAACCAGCACTTACGGGTAGGCTAGCTCGTTGGTTGCTGTTGCTCTCCGAATTTGATCTGAAATATGTGACACGCAAGTCAGTCAAGGGAAGAGCAGTAACGGAATTCCTAGCCGATCATCCAGTAGAAGAGGGTGAAGCAGTTGAGTACTTATTCCCAGATGAAGCCATTTTGCACATCGACGACGAATTTTGGACGATGTACTTTGACGGAGCGTCAAATCAGTACGGGTATGGAATAGAAGTGTTGTTGATAGCACCCGACAATTCCCGTATCCCCCTAGCCTTCAAACTCCGATTCAAAGTCTCGGACAACGAAGCAGAATATGAGGCATACATTGCCGGTCTAGAAGCAGCCCTGGAACTAGGGGCAAGACGGTTGGACGTCATCGGGGACTCAAACCTTGTTGTGTCTCAAACAAAAGGAGATTGGAAAGTTAAAGAAGAAAAGATGGCGATGTATCACTAGACCTTGGACTTGTTAATTCCTCGGTTTGAGAAGCTAAACTTTACTCATCTACTGAGAGAGAACAACAGGTTCGCAGATTCTTTAGCAACTCTATCTTCTATGATAGACATCTCGTTTGGAGTCCGGATGCGTCCAGTCATCATTGACCAGAAATTTGCGCCAGCCTACAAGTCGATTGTTGCTATAGATGAGGTTCAGGACGAAAACCCCTGGTATTACGATATTTGGAATTTCTTGGAGAAGGAAGCATATCCGCCAGGGGTAAATGCCAAGGATAAAAGGGCAATCAGAAGAATGGTCGTTCAGTTCATCATCTGTGGGGGTAAGCTGTATAAGAGAGGTCATCTGGGAATGCATAAGCTGTGTGTAGAAGCCGAAGAATCGAAACGTCTAATAAAGGCCATCCATGGAGGAGAATACGGTGTGCATATGAATGGAGTAATGCTAGCACGGAAGATCCTCAGACAGGGTTACTACTGGTCCACCATGGAGGAGGATTGTATCGGTTTTTGTTTGGCGATGCCACAAATGTCAAATTCATGCGAATCACATGAACATTCCGCTGTCAAAGATGTACAACATGACTTCGCCATGGCCATTTTCAGTTTGGGGAATTGATGTGATCGGGGCCGTCACTCCGAAGGGGTCAAATGGGCATGAGTTCATCCTGGTCGCGATAGATTACTTTACAAAGTGGGTCGAGGCCCAATCATATGCGGTGTTGAAGGCGTCGCACGTTGCAAAGTTTATCAGAAACAACATCATCTGTCGTTATGGGATCCCAAATGAGATTATTTTAGATAACGGTTCCCACTTCAAGAAGGAAGTGATTGACTTGTTGGAAAAATACAACGTGGCTTTTCACAAGTCATCCACATACCGGCCGCAAACCAATGGAGCGGTTGAGGCCGCCAACAAGAATATCAAACACATACTGCAGAAGATGGTGGAAACCTATCGGGATTGGCCAGATAAGCTGCCGTTTGCTCTGTGGGCCTACCAGACTTCAATCAGAACTTCTACTAGGACGACTCCGTATTCATTGGTTTATAGGATGGAGGCCGTTCTACCTATCGAGATTGAGGTTCCGTCATTGCGGGTATTGGCTGAGTGTCAAATAGCCGAAGCAGATTGGCAACAGAGTAAGTTTGAGGAACTCATGCTCTTTGATGAGAGAAGACTGAAAGCACTGTACCATGTTCAAGGTTATCAGCACAGGATTGCCCGGGTTTTCAACAAGAAAGTTAAGTCCAGGAATCTAAAGGAAGGAGATTTGGTGCTCAAAGACAACCGAGCTCCCATCCACGACCCCAGGGGCAAGTTCAGACCCAATTGGACTGGCCCTTATATCATCAAGTCTATCTGGTCAGGTGGAGCTGTGGTTCTGATGGACCTAGATGGCCTAGAGTTCTCCCAACCGATCAACATGGACAAGTTGAAGAAATATTACCCCTGAGAGGCTCGCTAGGCCGAAAATCCGAAAGGGTGACCTAGGCAAAAGTTAGAGCATAAAAAAAATTGAAAATTTTGAAAAATATAAAAACTGAGCTCGCAAGGTTGAAAACCCGAAAGGGCGGCCTTGGAAAAAGTTAGAGCGTAAAAGGAGAGTGAAAATACTCGAGCGAACCTGAGCCTGAACTACGTAAGGCTTGATTCCCATCTTTGGGATACGTAGGCAACTTCACCCTGAAGTTCAGCCATAAACTTTTCCCCAATCAACTTTGTCCATTTGATCGTCTCGGTTATCTTTGTCTATCAGCATTCAAGAGTTTCAGTTGTGATCTCCGGTGCAGTGCTTTTCAGACTAGGGGCAACTTTTCGTTGCCATACAGTGCCGTGGTACTATTCAGACTAGGGGCAACTTTCCAGTTGCTAGGATCCGGGGTTGTGCATCTCAGCGATAGATCCTAGGCGTGTCCAGTTCTGATCCATATCGAAAATGGTTTTGAAAAGTTTTGATAAAAGTTGACTTTGTTCAAAATTAATCTTTTTACAACTTAGACCATTTTTGGACCAAAGCGGAAAATTTTTAGTACCCACAACCTTCAATTTCATTGATTTCAATACAGAGTTCTCCTGCTCTTGCATACAAATTGAAGTTTCTTTTTATTATATTCATAAAGAAAACTTGAAAGTACTCATAAAGCAAATAAATCTGGGGCATAGTCAAGTGTCCCCGCGCCCCCTCCCAGAGCTGGTCAAAGCCACCGATGCCAAGCTGGGCCCAATCTGTGCCTCTTCATTGAGCCAATCCAAGCACTCATCAGACAAAGTGCAACTGAAAGTGGGAGCGGAGGCCAGGAGCTCTCTAGTCCTCTATGTTGTGGCATACCGGGTAAGCTGTGTGCCTCGGACCGGGAAAGAAGCCGAGTACTCTATCCCCTCTGGCGGGCAAGTCTGATCATGACCAAACTGACGCTGGAACCGGAACGGAAAGTAGAACACACAGTGAGTCAGACCAATCAACTGGATCCCGGTCTGCCAGGACATGCTGTAGCTCATTGCTGGGAGGTTGAACCAAGGGTAGCGCCAAGCAATACGATCTGCAGACAAATTGCACATCCAGTCGAACCACTATCCCTCATCAAGGGCATCGACTAGTTGTTGTCAGAAAAAGTAGCCGCGAGCTGAGTAGGCTAGGCAAGAGTCCACAACCTGCAATTTATCCATCAACCATACCTGGGGAGGGATGAAAAATGAGAGAATAAAGAATAGAGAGATGTACGATGAGAGAAAAGTAAAAAAAGGGTTTATGAGAAAAACCGAGCCTGAGGGCCGAGTGATGTGAGCAATATATATGTGAGAAAGGGTGGGAAACATTACCTGCAGCAGTAGTGGACTCCCTGCGAATCTGGTCGTCTCCCGGCGATGGAAAGCGTCCAAGACCATCAGCATCTCGGCCAATGTCATAGCAATGCAGCTCTTCCCTTCCTTCAAGCCTTGAGCAACTTCAATCAGACCAATGCTAGATCCACTGAAGCCCGGAGCAAGCAAAAAGTGAGATAGCATACACAAACAATGGGCGTGTTGCCGAAAACCTTGCCAATGATGGTCGCCGCGGTCACCGGCGTAAAAAAAGTGATGAATCAAGCCGAGGATATCCAGTTCCCCACTGCAGATCAGAGACCAAGCGTCATGCATGGTGAGCCCACACATCCGTCCTAGAGCTTGGGCGTGACCACAGCGAAACTGAGGCAAAATCTCTTTATGACGTTCAGATTCCATCAAAACTTGAAAATCTTCGAAAGTTGGACATACCTCTTGCCCGCCGAAGCTAAAGACATGTGTTACCGAGTTCCAAAACCTCGCTGTGGCATGGAGGAAAGGAAGGTGCAGCGGAGTACAGCTCAACGTGAATAGTGCATTCAAGCCAAAGCCCCGGAAGTTCAACTTTTCCGAGCCATCTAAAGTAGCAATCCAAGCTGCAAGATTTTCGACGAGAAACGCCTCCATTTTGGTGCAAAACTGAGGTGAAATGAATGAGCCACGGAACTAGGACTTTTAAAGAGGATAAGGCACTGTTCGGGGGACACGTGTCGAAAAATTGGTGGCTGCTGAGCTAGGTGGTCGGCCAACCATCTTTTCTGGCAGGCCGACCACCCCCTTGATCTTCAAATGACAAAGCTGGTCGACCAGCTCCCAAAGGTGGTCGGCCATGCTGCAAAGTGGGGCTTTGGCCTTGTTCTAGCCTCTAGAAGGAAGTTCCTAGCATTTCCATGCATCGGGAGTGTTGAAGGTGCGAGTTTCCCTCTGTTTCGGATGCGTTCCATCACCCAGATCGTCCGAAATGCATTTTTGTTTATCTAGTTGTTGCTAAGTCTTGCTTATCGAGTTGTTGTTTTGCTTATCAAGTTGTTGTTTCGTTTGTCGAGTTGTTAAGTTTATCGAGTTGTTAAGTTTTGTCGAGCTATCGAGTTTTACTTTGAGTTATCACTCTTTGCTTAATCAACTTTGTTATGTCTTGCTTATCGAGTTGTAAACTTGCTAAAGGTTTTGTTGTTTCTTAGTAAGTTGGGTTGTTTAGTTTGTTGCGTCGGTTCACTACCTGACTTGGTAATTTTCAGTGCACAATTCCATACAATCTCATTTTTGTGTAAAATGATGCGATGCGATGCTAAGAACATAAAATACAACACTTTTTCAACAAAAGCTGTTCCGTTCCGTCATGCTTCCTTTGTTACAACATTTTACAAACAAGGGTACAAGTTTTACAGAAAATAAAACTGCCTAATAATGTACAATGTGCTACAACTACTAGTAAAAAAGGAAAATAAAGCAAGGCACAGCTGCATCAGTGCTCTCAAGAGCAGAAATAAGAGGCCCTTTTCGTCCTCTTGTGTGGAACAGTCTCTGCACCACCAGCACCATCTGAGTCAGAACTGTCATCCTCAGGATCCCCCTCAGCCTCACCACCACTCTCGGAACTAGGGCCAGAACCCTCCTCTCTGTCAGCAGATGTCTCTGACTGAGGATCTGCAGCCTCCTCCTCTTCGCTGGCCTCCTCCTCTATAATGTGTGCTCTGCGTCTGCGAGACGACTCCCCTCCCCTGGCTCCTCGAGAAGGCCTAGATGGTCCAGCTCCCTGAGAAGGGCTAGATGGCCCGGCCTGTGGCTGAGTGTATACCAGAGGCATCTGAAAATAAAGATTGCAATTTGAATACATCAGCTCAAATGTGTATATCAGATGTAGATGCAAGAAGGCTACATGAAGTAGGTGCATGCAGATACAGTACATGGATGTGGTGTGTGTCAGATGTGCTCTATACATACAGTCAATCAATGCAGTGCGATGTTCAAATTCAGCATGTCATCAGAAGTATGATAAAAGCAAGGAAAACTACAGAGTACCTGGACACCAAGGATGGACAGCTGCGCCTCTCTCCGTAAGACCATACCCTCGAGTGAGGCCACCAATCCGAGCATCTCATCCATATACTTGACGAGAGGCTGCAGACGCAAATGCAAGATTATCAGCAAATGAATGAATGCCTGAGTATCTGAGTGATAAATGAAAAGGAGTAGAACATACCGGTGGTAAGTCAGGATCTCTGACGTATCGGTGATCAGGCATAGGAGGCTCTATCGAAATGGGGTAGGAAGTCCCGTATCGCCATTCCGTCAACTCAGTCAGGATCTCTGGCCATCCAGCATGAAAATGAGTCGGAGGAATCGGGGGAACCAATCCACCCCCATCTCTAGATGTGCCAGCCCTGCTAGTAGAAGGGACATCTGCGGCCCGAGCCCGACTCGAAGAAGGCATACCAGCGGATCTCCTCGTGGGAGTGCGGACTCCCGTCAACGGAGGCATCAAGTATGTGTGACGGTAGGTCGCGTAATCCCCCTGCTCCAAATGTAGTAATGCATCAGTACCCAGCATGGCGCTAGTGGCCTCCTGGGGAGGGAGCCTATCAGCGGTCCACATATCGTCTGGAGGTGCTGAGGGGATGTCCTAAGTAGGGTACCCCCATGTCTGACGCAAGAAGCGATTCCCTAAGAACCAGGCCCTGCCAGCTAGCCCCTCAAATAGGATCCGGTACCAAAAGGCGCCCCATGCTCCGGCAAACTGAAATCGGAGGTCTCTACCTAGAGGCACCCAGGGCAGCCATGTGATCTGCGGATAACCAATACATAAGCCGATCAGAAATCATGAATGTGCAAGATAAATCAAAGATGAAAACATGAAGAACTGAGAGTTCTAAAATACCTCTGTCGGCCGCACTGTGTCGAAGTACTGCCGTAGGTAGAGGAGAGACTCCTGAGGTCTCGGTCGGTACTGGCCTTCGAATACAAGTGAGTAAGGGGTCTTGAGAGGCACCTCCACCTCAAGCTCCGGGGCTAGCGTCGGGAAGTACGCATAGACCCATAGCTGTGGATAACAGAGCAATAGCCATCAGAATATAGAATGCTGAGTGTAGAATGTAAATATAAAATGCTGAGAGCAAAGCGCAAGGTACAGAATGTAAAGTGCGCCATGCGTGCAATGTACAGATAATGAGAAGTAGAAATGTAAATCACGAGGGCAGAGAGTACCTTCCAGGCTCGCCAATAGCCGCCAACTATGTTCCCCCATCCGCGGGCGGTCGCACTCATGTAGCAATAAAGGGTAGCCAGGCTAGCGCCACCCCAATCATATCGGCTGACCTATGATAGGTCCACTAGAGTGCTCAACAGATAGAGTCCGACAGTGTTCCCCCTATCAGCGAACAGAGTGGTTCCGAATAGGAACATCAAAAATCCTCGAGTATACTGTTGCACCTTCTCAGGAGTCTCAGGCTCCATCTCCACCCTTCTGAAATGAGTGGAAAACCAAGTATATCGGACTCTGCCCGAGGATCGGTCAACTGGTGGGCGAGCTCCTAATAAGTAGACCCAGGCGGCCTCCCACTCACCCATGTCCTCATCATAAGGGATCACCCAGCCTCCTATGTCAAGGCCTGTGAGCACAGCAAAGTCAAACGCGGTCATGGTCATGTCCCCGGTAGCAGAGAAATGGAAGGAGTTGGTGGTGTCCCACCATCTCTCTACTAAGGCACCCATCAACATCCTACTAGCAGGACAGCGAGATATCCTAGTATAGAAGGGCCCGAACCCTGCCAAGTCAACCCAATCCCGGACAGCCTCCGGGAGCTCTGCATACCACTCCCTCGCCACAATGGAGCCATATCCTCGCGTAACACGGAAGGTCACCTGCATTCAGAATGAGCACATGTATTCAGTTTTAGAATAAAATGAATAAGCTGCGTGCAAATGAAATAAATAAGCTGCGTGCAAATGAAAGATATGAGCTATGTGCAAACCAAATCAGATACAATGCTGTGAGCTGCGTGCAAATGAAGTATATGAGCCGTGTGTTCAACATCAAGTATTCGGGCTGTGTGTTCAGATTTCAAAATCAGTGGGCTATGTGTTCACCTCAAAGTTTGAGCTGTGTGCTCAACATCAAGTATTTGGGCTGTGTGTTCAGATTTCAAAATCAGTGGACTGTGTGTTCACCTCAAAGTTTGAGCCGTGTGTTCAACATCAAGTATTTGGGCTGTGTGTTCAGATTTCAAAATCAGTGGGCTGTGTGTTCACCTTAAACTTCGAGCCGTGTGTTCAACATCAAGTATTTGGGCTGTGTGTTCAGATTTCAAAATTAATGGGCTGTGTGTTCACCTCAAAGTTTGAGCCGTGTGTTCAACATCAAGTACTTGGGCCATGTGTTTATCTCAAAGTTCGAGCTGTGTGTTCGACGTCAAATTTGGGCTGTGTGTTCAGATTTCAGAAATGGTGTGGGCTGCGTGTTCATAATCAACAAATTTGGGCTGTGTGTTCAGATTTCAGGAATAGTGTGTGCTGCATGTTCACAATCAAAATATGGGCTGTGAGTTCAGATTTCAGGAATAGTGTGTGCCGCGTGTTCATAATCAACAAATTTGGGCTGTGTGTTCAGATTTCAGGAATAGTGTGTGCCGCATGTTCACAATCAAAATATGGGCTGTGAGTTCAGATTTCAGGAATAGTGTGTGCCGCGTGTTCACAATCAAAATATGGGCTGCGCGTTTAGAAATTCAAAGTTTGGACTGTGTGTTCAACTATCGACAAGTGTGTGCTGTGTGTTCACAATCAATACATGGGCTACGTGTTCAGAAGGTCAGAGTGATTGAACTATGTGTTCAAGATGCAAACAGAATACGGTGTTATAGACTAAACGTTCAGAACAAGCTGTGCGCTTGAATGAGCAGACAAACATAGCAAAAGCATGAGATGCACGAAAAATGCAGAATATATTGCAGGAAATGCAAAAAAGTGAAGTACATACCTCCTGTGCCTGATGGGAAAGGTGGGACTCCGGCTCCCGCAATATAAGATCCATCGGTGCTCGGTCATCAAAATCAGTAAAATAATAGAAAACTGCCTGAGGGAGGATATGTGTCGGAGGGTCGTACCTCTCAGGAATAAATGGTCGAACCCTCGAAGGCAGAGCCATAATATCTGGATCATCTCCAGCGCCTGGAGGACCTCCACCCTGAGGAAAATGACCGGCCATTTCGAAAAATCTACAAAAATGAGCAAAATGAGCCAAAATTGGAGAAAGTCAACAAAAGTCAACTCTCGGGAAATAAAAAAGTCAACAAAAGTCAACTCCCGAGAAAATCTTCCAAATATTGAGACAAACTCACCTCAAGTGGCGAAAATGAAGAAAGAAGCGCTGAAATCAAAATCTAATCGGTTCAAAGTGAAGAAAATCGAAAGATTTCGCAAAACAACTTTGCGTGGGGCGTTGGAAAACGCGTATGGGGCACAGATCTGAGAGGGAAAATGCTCTAGGAAGGTAGAGGGACTGATTTCGGAGTTAGAGTTGTGAGGAAAAGGTGTTTGGCCGAGTGGATTTAAAGAAATGAGAGTGAAAAGACCAAACTGCCCCGGATTTGGGCTAGGTGGTCGACCGACCACCTTTTCTGGTAGGCCGACCACCCGTCTCCCTCAAACCTGGTCGGTGGCCTCCCCCCTGGACCAAACCTGGTCGGCGGTGCTCCCAAGGTGGTCTCCAAGGTCTCTGCAAATTTTGGTGATAATTGGAGTCTCCGGCACCCGAGAAAGTACAAGGAAAGTGCACTTTTCGTCGCGAAATCCCTCCGCGAGAACTTCAACTCCAACTTTTGATGCGTGTCTCATCGTTACTCGTCAAGAGCAAGGTGTATCCTTTTTGAATATGTTGTGACCCCTCCAGGAGGTAAACCAAAGGTCGCGATTGAGTCATCCTCGTCAAAAACTTGCGTTTTTTCGCTTATTATTTTGCGTCGAATTTGCGTTCGAATTTACAATTATCCTGCATTGTTATGCATGTCACTTGCATTCTCATGCACCCTACTTGCATTGTTATGCACGTTTCATGGATATTGTCATACCCCCATGCTTAAACTCGCGTTGTCATGCACGTTTCTTCTTGCATTGCACCGTGTTTGTCTGCTTCCGATATAGCGTTGAACATATGTTGCTAACTATGTTGTTGCTTGTTGAGTTTCTCTCTTTTGCAGGCACGGTATTGTATGTACAGTTCATTTGAGGCTGGTGCGACCAGATGAACCGCGCAGGTATTGTATTTTCTCCGTGTGAGACGTGGCGAGAATTGAATAATTCTCCGCATTCTTCAACTGCATGAAATGTAGTTTTGCTTTGCATTCTTGCTTAAAACTGTTGCATCTATTGTGAATATTTACCTCATTACAGCTTGTTGCTTTGCATGATCATTCAGTCACATCCGGCTTCTTGCATTCTTGCTTTGCATTTTGCCCCCTACCCGCGGGCACGCCTGCGGGCACCTCTCTGTTTATTTCACCTGTTTGTCAAAGTCTTCGGCCTTGTCAAAAATGGGTCGTCTCTGGACTTTGACATTCACTCCCGTCACTTATGACTTTCGAGTTCTGTCAAAGAGAGGCAACTGTAGACACCCCATTTTTGACCGACCTTAAGACTCAGATGTCACCGACTGAGCACTTGGTGATGTTGCATATTGTGCTCGTTCTGAGGTTGTAGAGTCTCGGCCGCAAGCCTTGCCTCCGAACTTCCAGACTCTTTTGTGCTTTGCCTCGGTTTGTGAACAAGACCCTGTTTTCTCTGTTTTCTCTTCCCGAAGGGAGGGAGAGGTCTCGTAGACTATCTCTCAGTGGCCGTAGGCTACGTTTTGTGGTCGTAGGCCACGTTTCGTGGTCGTAGGCCATTTTTCCCGTTTGGAGCCTGGTTCTCGGTTTTCGGAGCCGTCGGCCGTGTGCCTCGGTTCGGGACAACTTAACTACCTCCGTTTGCTCCAGTTTTTGGCACACACCTTATTTCCTCCCTTTTGAGGGACACTGTGGCCCGAGAGACCACCTTCGTGGTCGAACGCCACTTCCAGTTCTTAACAGCCTATTTGTGGGGCCCCGAACTGCGTGTTTTGGCCCCCGAACCTCCGTTTTGCATCCATCTTGGTCCATTTTTGGCAGGGACCCTATTTTCATTGTTAGGAAGGTCGTAGGAGGGTGGGATACCAGCAATTTTTCTGAAAAACCAGGTTTTCTCTTCATCGCCCTTCATCGCCCGATTTCCTTACTAGAAAGCTAGTTTTTCCCACTCCCGGGCCACTTTTTCTGGCCCTCCACCACACCACTGTGTTGTACACACCTGGGAGGCCACCAATATGGGTAGGCCGACCAGTAATTCTTTCTGACCCTTTTGAACCCCTCTAAAAAGCTGGTTTTTCTCTCCTAGGTCACATTTTCTGGTTTTTGACCATACAGCTGTATTTTACTCATCTGGGAGGCCACCTTTCTGGGTAGGCCGACCAGCAATTGTGCTTGACCCTTTTGACCCCTGGTCAGCCGACCAGGGTAGGTGGTCGGCCGACCACCCTGAACCGTTTGAGCTGGCCGGTCATTTTTGCCTCTGCGAGTGCGTTCCAGCTGTGCCAGCTGTTTTCCTCTTGATCCACTGCCCGAGGGTTTGTCCTTGTTTTTGGTCCATTTAAGGGGGTTTTGACCCCTTTGCTTGGTTTCAAAAAGAGTTTGGCCCTTTTGGTCAAGCTTCTTTGAGAAGCTTTGAGCCCCTCTCTTGGCTTCTCTAAGAAGCCATAGCCTTCTCCCTCTATATAACCAACCCTCCATCTCATTTTGCAAGGGTTAGAAGATTTTGGTTGGTGCATATACATACAACCCTCTATATCTATACTTCAAGCCTCCAAACACTCATATTCTTGGCCATTTTACCCTACTCCTCATAGCCTGCCACCTCCATCATCCATTCTAGCACCTTGGAGGCCATTTGCAGAGGTTGAAAGCTCACCAACTTGGTCCAGAAGCTGCTGGAGGTCGGCTCTACAAGGGTAAGTCTTCATTTTCCCTTTTCTTGCATTCTTTTGCTCCATACCTTAGTCCCTTTTTCTTGCATTTTGGGCTTCAAGCTAAACTGGAAAAGATCTTATTTTGAGCTCCTCTTCAACTTTGTTTAAGAACACTTTGCTGTTTGAAGTCATCTACTTCCCTTTTGTGCTTTATCTCTCTTTTAGGGCTTATTTTGCATGATATATTAGCCTTATTTGTGAGTATTTTTGGGCTTCAACCTAAACTGTAAAGTGTCTTATTTTGAGCCTCTCTTCAACTTTGTTTAAGGGCACTTTGCTGTTTGAGGCCATCTACCTCTCCTTATCCTCTATCTCTCTTTTAGGGCTATCTTTGCATCATGTTTTAGCTTTACTTGTGAACATTTTTGAGATTTTCTATAAACTGGAAAAAGTCTTGTTTTGACATCCTCTTCAAGTTTGGTTAAGGTCACATTTATGTTTGGGGTCATCTCCCCCTATGCATGCTTCATCTCTTCATGATTAGGGCTATGCATTAAAACACTTGCATTGGCCATGGTTTGGCCTCTTAGCCACTGAAATCCAGTGAATTTTCAGTGGCTTAGATGCATTTTTGAGAGCCAAAATCAGAGGGGGGTGACCCACTCTCTCCTTGTCTTGTTTGATGGCCTTTTTGGCCTTCCAAAGGACCTCATAGTTGCAAGCTTTGTTGGCCAATTTCAGGGCCTATTTAGTGGGTTTTAGGACCCTCATAACTCATTTTCAGAGTTGGTTTGGCCTTGTTGAATGTCTATCTTGTATGTGCTTAATAATCCCTTGCATGACCCTCTAAAGGAGCTCATCATTTTTTCATGCATTGGCTGCATTTCAGTGGTTATTTAGGCATATTTTGGCATGTTTTATTCACTATTTTTTGCTGGTTTGATGAGTTCTCATACGCTTCATATACATGCCATGTAAACCATGCTTGCTAGTCAATGTTGCATGCTATTTTAATCCATCATGTTAGCACCTTTTGGCCATGCTTTGAACTAGAAATGTGCATGTTTTGGGACTGCCTTGGCTCTGTCTTTGTGCTTCATAGTCAAATAATGCTTGCTTTGCATAGTTATAAGTCACTACATGTGCCTAGTTTTGAGTTTCGGGGTTTATTTCATGCATCGGGTGCCATATTTCCATGTTTCGGGACCATTTAGCATCATGTTTCAGTGCTAGAATTTACATGTTCATATGCCATCTTTCATCCTTTGCCATGTCTTGTTAGAATTGTATGTTGTGCCTTAGGATCGGTCATCGGTTTGCGTGCATGTGTGCACACATTTCGATTATCTCATTTTCATCTAATGGCCACTGATGTGAGTGTGGCTGAGGTCCACTCATGTTGGTGTAAGTCCATCGTGCATTGTGTATGCCATTTCAATTCACAGCATTGCGTATGCTAGGTTGTATCTTAGAGCATTGTGTATGCCTTATTTTGCATCGTGCATTGTGTATGCCATTTCATAGCATTGCATATGCTAGGTTGCATGTTAGGATTGCATTCATGCATGTCATGCATATTGCATCGTGTTTGGGATAGGAGTTAGCCCAAGCACGGGAAACGAGGGACGTTTCATACTCCGAGTGATGGAACGTGTCTCAATTCCCTGTCGCCGACACTCCGGATTACCCATGATGGAGTTTAGGTCTTGTTGTGTTTTCATGTGCATTCATTTCACATCGAGTCGTGCAATTCGACTCCTCGGCCATCGTGCATCGAGATGCGTGATTGGTGGCACGAGGATCGAGGACTACACTCCCTGAAGAGTAGTCATGCATACATATGTGAAAATACTTTGCCATGCCCCTTTGTTGCTCTCTGTTGCAGCAAATCAGAAATCAGCAGTCTTCTGGAGCTTCGCATAATATTCCGAGAACAATTGCAAACAGAGGCAAACCAGGGCATCGCAATGGATTTCCGCGCAAGGCAACTCAAGCATGTATCATTCATCATTCAGAATAGAGCTGAGACGGTCCATGGGCTTGCATGCTAATTTACTGCTTTCCTAGATTAATTTGTTAATTAATTAGGGCTTTGTATTTATTCAGATTGTATTATTTATTCGGGACTATATTATTTATTCGGACCCTCTGCGAAAGGGCACAATTGTAATAAGTGTGCGTGTGTGTGATGTATGTCTTCCAACCCCACGTCTTTATCCCTTTTATTTACCAGCTTATGATGGTTAGATTAGGGCATGTTTCAATTAGCATACAGTATGATAGCATGTTTGCATTCATTCATCTGTTTTGTATGCACCGGGCTCGGCGCATCATACTAACTGCATTGTACTTCAATTCCAAATTGAATACATGTTAGCTGTAACATCATCATATGCCATGTTTAGAATAGCCGAGCCTATTGTAGTTACATTTTTGCATGTGTTGCATTAGGCATTTCTGTATAGTTAGGATCATGTATGGATTTCTAACATAGCTTCTGTTTTGGCTTGGAGTACTCGGTAAGTTTTATGCTTTAGCATCCTTGCATGCGTGGGAGTGACTGCCATGATAGCTTGCTTACCATGAGGCTAATTGCTTATGTGATATACCTGTCTGAATGCCTGTGGGTGAAGGTTGGGTTATCTAAATTGGAATAAAGCATTAACTGTGAGTTTTAAGCCCACTAGATAGTGGCAAAACCATCTTTTCTAAGCCCACCCAAGGGTGGCAAAATTTGCATTTTTAAGCCTACTTGAGAGTAGCAAACCATCTTTCAAAAAAACAAACATAAAATGTTTTGTTCCAATTCAGGCGATCCAGTCTATACTTGTATGCTGTGCGCATCACATAGTAAATCTAGGCTAACAACCGGAATAAGAACACATAATGTCTTCAAAACTCGATATCATGGTTAGTAGAGGCCGATCTTTGATCAGGCGAGTGGGGGTGCTCACGAAGTGACCTTCCCCAATCGTACCCAAGTTCCCGAGCCGAGGCAACTTTGGTGATGATGGATACGTGGCCTTAGGCAACGAGTTAAGGTTTCCTAAATTTTCCAAAGTAAAATATTTAGGTGGCGACTCTGTATCTGGTAAAGCAGTCCATGTTTGGTACTTCTTTCAAAAAAATCTGTTTTCAAAAACGATTTGCCGGATTTGGACTCTTTGATGATTCATCGGTCTTGCATTGCACTCTGCGAGATTAGATACAGGACCGTGACATTGAGTCCTGAGCTGTAGAAAGCCCAATAGAACAGAACGGTGGGATTTCCTCCCGGGGCGTTCGAGGACGTCTACACTCCCATGTGAAGCGGTCTCACACTTTGAAGATAATTAATTGGTTGTTATTGTTTGACACCTCATTAGAGATACAATTAAGGTTGATGCAATAAGGGGATGAGACATTTCTCTTTTCTATACACTCAATGACATAGGCCCAACTCCCTTGCGACATTATTATGGGTGAAAGTGTGGGTCTATAGAATTACTGGG
Organism: Camellia granthamiana; assembly: GCA_036172215.1. Lineage (NCBI taxonomy): Eukaryota > Viridiplantae > Streptophyta > Magnoliopsida > Ericales > Theaceae > Camellia > Camellia granthamiana. The sequence goes on from CM069914.1 coordinate 78,942,273, forward strand.
ACAATAAATTATTACGTGTAACTCCCATTTTTTTATTAAAAAAAATGTTTCACCAACCATCACTCTTAATAGAAAAATAATATTTATTTCTATTTGATTTTAGCAAAAGTCACTTTTCAACTATTTAAGCTATATATTTTTTTTAATTAACAATTGAGAAAAGAAAAAAAAAAACATAATCCACCATATTTGGCAAGTGATAAAAAGAGTCATTCATTTTCTTAATATTTTTATGTTTTGTTAAAAAAATTTATTGCTTGAATCCTTGTAGTTTAGAAGGATATAAAAAAATTAAAAAAGTAAAAACCAAAAATGACAAAAAAAATTAAAAATATAAACTTTTAATAGAGATTAATAATTTGAACACCTGTATTTAGTAACATATTATGTTTAGACTAATACTATTATGACACATCATTATAATATATGTTAATATTGATCTCGTTCTAATTGTAGTAACATTATTTAAAGAATAATTTAAAATTTCGGTTTATAATTTAATAAAGGATGCATAAATTAATAAATGAATATTGATCTTATTCCAAGTATGGTAACATAATTTAAGGAGAAATCTAAATTTAAAATTTTATTTTAAATAATATAAAATTAATTTGTAGGTCAATCATAGTGTGACACATATTAACAAAAATTAAAGAAAATTTTAAAAAAATAATAATAATTGTAACTTTCCCTCTTAATAAGACAACATTTTACCATTATAATATTATATAGATGTGCTCCACATAGATGTGCTCCACCATTATTCTCTATTTTACATATTTATTCATGCAAACTAGTTTAAAAAGTCTTTCAAGGTCCTTAAAATGTAGTTATGTAATTAGCTTGAAAGAATTTTGTTAAAATAGCTATTACAGTAGTAAGTAGGAGTGGGCGCAGGTCGGTTGCCGTCACGGAACCTCCAATCTGTCACCCGTTCGCTAAATTGGCGGATTAAAAAAAATCAATCCGCATTCGTCTGCCAATTCGACAGATGTGGATTGAGCGGATTGGTGAATTGACAGATGGATGCGAATCAGTTTGACGGTTTAAAATTTTATAAATTTTTAACATAATTCAACTTGTGCACTTCCTAAAAAAAAAATATATATTACAGTCAATGACTTAAAAAAGTATTATAATCACTGCATGCCTGTAACGCCCCAACTTCCGAGCAATTAAATATGTAAAATAACACAACGCAAGTAGGATAGGTTGTAGAGACCCTAATTTTTGGTAATTACACTTGAAACCCTAAGCCTTAGGTTAATTGCATTTTAGTCCCAAATTTTATAAAATTTTACAAAATGGTCCAATAAAGAATAATTTTTCTGTATTTTATTTTGTATTATAATTAAATCCTAGAATGCCATTTATATATTTGAAAATACCGCTAACACTTAGTTTTTATTTATTTTAACCCTTAGTCTCTACATTAATTCATACATTTTATTTTTTTTAGCCTATTTGAATATTTATTAGTTCTTTGAATCTTTATTATTTATTTGAGCAAGTAAATATCTATAAATATCTTTAAATAAATATTTTTATTATTATTTTAGTGGAGAAAATATCTAGATATTTATTTCCTTCCTTAGTCATTAAGCTAGAGGCTCATTTCTTATTGTTAATTCAGTATAACGCAGCGGGTAAAAAATTTCAGATCATACCTTAGGTGATAGAACCTGAAACGAAGAATCTCGTGGGTAAATCACGTGCTTCAAAAATACGAACAAGAAACACCTAGCAGTGGAGTGATACCATAATATGAGTATCACCCACACAAGTCACAGTGCAAAAAGCTTGATCGTTGTTTTAATGGGAGAGAGTCAGTATAGAAAAAACATGCGTTGTTTCATTATCTCATATCCCATATATCGTATCAGATATATAGGCTAAGTATATCATCTATCCATATCAGTTGATATGATAGATATAGATATCATGAGTGGGTTATCCAAATAAGTTTTGAATTCAAATTCAAACTTACATGGATAAGGTTCAAAAGGATCATGGGTCATGCCACATGGGTGCCCAATTTCTAACATCTCCACTCGCAAATGAGTTGGCATGACACTGCCACATCTCTATCTCAATCTCCCCAAAAATGAACAATCTCATACTAGCCAATGCACCGTGTGACCGCTGAGAACACCTGCATGTGGGAGCTCTATACTAGAAACTCAATATGAGTCAGCATAGAGACATCAACCCAAAATGAACAGAAATAGTGTCTCATGTACCCAGACCCATCTAGCTACATCGGTCCAAAAAACATCTCTAATCCCTCAAAGAGCATGTTTGACTCTCCTAGGTCCTGCATTATATTCACACCCAATCAGTATCCCATAGAGAGCGATGTGAGTTGTTGACAGTGAATATAGAGCAGAGATGTAGAACTAGATGATCTTCCCTTCACCCTCATATAATTTAATTTGAAATTGACCGCTTTACCAGTAATGTCCCTTAAAGCGAATCATACATGACCGCAGGCAACATACCAAAGTAGCTGAACATCAACTCCTCATCTTATGACATAGTCAAAGGTCACAAAAGGCACAAAGTAAAGTCATTTAGGGAAAAATGACTTTTAGGACTCACACGGTGAAGAAGCAGGGATCCATTCTTTCACCTCGCTAACAGGTCGATAAGCACATGCAGTATGAATGCATGTTATAGTGGAGTAACTCTTCCAAAGAGTGATGTTAAAACTCACACACCATACAGATCTTAGTCTAGTCGCTCTTAAGCGCACAAGTCGCTTCTTAGCGTCTAACTCAAACTCTCTATTTGCTCGCCTCTCAGGCATCAAATGAGATCTCACATCTGGCTATCCATAACAGGCACATCATGGAAAAGTGGGTACTCTCATATCCATGGTCAGTCTCTAACAGGACCTCATCTTGGCTCCAACCAAGGCGTCATAGCTAGTGGATAATTTTAGCTTCTCTATTTGCTCCAAATACAATAAGCCACTAGTCTCATCCTTGCTCGCTACCTAGTACTAAGGGCGATTAATTGTGTGAGTGAGCCAATCTTGCCAGCTAACATCAATTTATTTATTCTGTGTACGCTAATTCACAAACCATTGCAAAAAGTAGTAAACATAAATGTGTAATAGAAACAAATATGAATACTAATGGCATAAATATCCTAAAAAAAATATGAGTTCAACTGAATACACATATATATATCATCACCTACGTAGTCCTAAAGCCCTAACATGAGTAAGATAAACATCTCTAGCAATGGGCTTAGTCAAAGGGTCCGCAACCATGCGACTCGTAGGGATGTGCTCCAGGATCACTTCTTTCTACGCCACAATGTCTCTGATAAAAATTGAACCACACATCAATGTGTTTGGTTCTCCCATGGTATTTAGGATCCTTAATGTAAGCGAGTGCAGCCATGCTGCCACAATGGATAGTCACAGGATTTGAAGTGTATGTGACAATATCCAAATGCTGAAGGAATCTCCTCAACCAAACGGCTTCCTGAACGGCAGATGAACAAGCCACAAACTCAGCCTCCATAGTCGATAAGGCGATATAGGATTGCTTCTTACTGTTACAAGAAATAGCACCATCGCTAAGCATGAAAGCATATCCTGAAGTAGACTTACGCTCATCTAAGTCTCTTCCCCAGTCAGCATCACAATAGCCAACTAGATGTAGATCTGAACTTTGGTAGCAAAGTGTGTAATCTGCAGTCCCTCTAAGATATCATAATATCCTTTTAACTGCTTTCCAATGAGCTGGTCCTAGGTTGGATTGGTAACGACTCACCAATCCGATTGCATAACAAATGTCAGGGCGTGTACACATCATAGCATACATCAAGCTTCCAACAGCATTTGCATAGGGAACATGGCCGACTTTTCATTCTCTTCTGGAGTCTTAGGACCCATATCAAGGCTTAGGCTCTTGCCTTTCGCAACAGGAGTGTCAATGGGTTTGTAGCTCTGCATCTGGAATCGCTTTAGGATAGTCTTAATGTAAGTCTCATAAGACAAACCAAGAAGTCTCCTAGAGCGATCCCTAAGGATCTTAACACCGAGCACATAACTCGCTTCACCCATGTCTTTCATCTCAAATATAGAGAACAACCACCTTTTAGTGGCGACAATCATCTCCTTGTCATTTCCAGCCAATAATATGTAATCTATATATAATGACAATATCAAAAAAATGTCCTTAGATCGCTTAACGTACACACAGTGATCTTCATCGATCATCGTAAGCCCATTAGAAACAATGGCTCGATGAAATCTCAAATTCCACTGTCTGGATGATTGCTTTAATCCACAAATAGATCGTTGAAGTTTGCAAACTTTGCGCTTCTGACCTACTACCACAAGCCTTCTGGTTGATCCATATAGATCTCTTCATCCAATTCTCCATTGAGAAATATAGTCTTAACGTCCATCTAATATAGCTCTAAATCCAACTAAGCTACTATGGCCAGAATTAGGTGAATAGAGGCAAACCTCACAACTGGTGAAAAAGTTTCCTCATAGTCCACACCCTCTCGTTGGGTGTAACCTTTTGCCACTAGGAGAACCTTATACCTTTCTATCAAACCATCCGCTTTGCGCTTGATTTTGAGAACCCATTTGTTCCTAATTGTCTTGCGCCCTGGCGGCAAATCAACCAAGTCTTAGACATGATTTTTCTTCATAGACTCTATTTCTTCATCCATTGCAGCACTCCATTCTTTACTAGCAGGGGATGAGAGAGCCTCTTTGAGATTCTTAGGCTCCATCTCATCACTCAGAGCAATCATGAATGCTTCCCCTTCAATCTCAAAACGACGACAGGGTATAGCTCCACGTTTGCTTCTACGCAGTTGAGAATCCTGAGAATCCTCATCCATTGGATCTAATCCATGGGCAGGTAAATCACTCCCATTGTCCCTAGGAGCTTGAGGGATTATCTCCTCATTCTCTACTAGGCTACTAGGTGCGCTTTCAAGTACATCCTCCATCTCATAGAGTTCTACTTCTCTAGTTACCTCACCTCTGCTAGGGTAATCCTCCTCAAGGAAATCCACATCTCATGACTCAATTTCAGTCACACTTCCATCCGGATGTTCCCCAATAAACACATAGCCCTTAGAATGCTCACTATAGCGAATGAAGATACACTTATTTCCTCTAGGGCCTAACTTCCCAAACTTATGAGAAGCATTGTGTATGTAAGCTGCCAAACCCCAAGATCGCAAATTGCCCAAATCAGGCTTTTTGCCAGTCCACATCTCATATGGGGTGGAAGGAATTGATTTGGAAGGCATACGGTTAAGGACGTAGGCAGCAGTCAACAAAGCATCCCCCCAATAAGAAATGGGAAGATTTGCTTGCGCCATCATAGATCTAACCATGTCAAGTAATGTACGATACCTTCTCTCCGCTACACCATTTTGCTGCAGAGGGCCAGGAATTGTCAATTGCCTGATAACTCCTTTTTCCTCACAGAGCACTTTAAATTGCTCAGATAGATACTCGCGTCCTCGGTCAGTCCTTAAAGCCTTAATGCTCTTGTCTAATTGATTCTCAACCTCATTAACATATCGTCTAAAGCAATCTAATGCTTCTGACTTGTGAGAAATCAAATAGACATGGCCAAAACGCGTGCAATCATCTATAAATGTGATGAAATAAGGGGCTCCATGCCTTACCCTCACATTCATTGGTCCACATATATCAGAATGAATAAGTTGTAATAGGATAGATGCCCTTTTGGCTTTCCCAAACAATTTCCTTGTTGCCTTTCTAGCAAGACAGTGCTCACAAGTAGGCAAAGTGACTCTAGTGAGTAGGCCTAAAAGACCTTCTCTTGCCAATCTAGTCATCCTGTCTTGCCCTATGTGGCCTAATCTAGCATGCCATCTCATAGAATCATTATTACAAAAAAATGCAATATTAGAAATTGTAACGCCCTCAAAATAATGACATTAATCCCAATAATATAAACATGCTATGATATATAAAAGATCCACATCCTTCCATTGATCAGAGTTGTACTACAAAAAGTATTACATGTTAACAACCAAGGCAAAGGCCCTAAGGGCTTACAGCTTTCCAAGTTAACACTTGGTTACACAAAAGTAGAGTACTAACTCATTTACACATAAAGCCCTTGGCTTGAATTTACATGTAATATATAACAAAAAGGAAAGACATCCAAAAAGTCTGTCCGCCACTAGCCTCCCAAGCTAAGTCCTTGGAGGTGGCATGCTGCCAGTACCTGAAAATGATGTTCCCATATAGGGTGAGCCACAGCCCAGTAGAAATATACTAAACCAGTTATGAATAATGACTAAAAGATTAACAATTGATAGGTGGTCAACACTTTTACATTCTTTCATAACATGATACAAATCCAAGACACTTAAGTCTATGTTTCCTTTCATTTCCATTTCCTTTCCTTTTTACTTGCCATTTCGCAATCTTGGCTCAGAACCTGGCCAAACAACTCACATGATATAAACATTCATGCCAACACTTCCATTTTAACGATGATAAACATAACAGTTATATCAACACTTCCAAAGACAAGCATATACGCTCTGTCAATACACTTCTAGATAAGCATACACGCTCTATCTACGGAGTTCATCCCCTATCTCCTCCCAACAACATCCGGCTTAGAGGTTCATCCCCTATCTTCCCCTAAACCGTGGAGTACATCCCCTATCTTCTCCAACACAACACAATGCATGTAAACAACAATTATACACATCACATATCAATACATAAAATCAATGTATTCTTACTATTATCATGCTCAATGAGACAATTCTATTCCAATTTCTCATTCTTCCCAATTAATTATCCAAATTAATTAATCAATGTAATTAGGACATTTTCCATAATTAGCATTACAACCCTTAGGTTCCAATTTCATTAATGTTTCAACATTAATTCCATGTTTATATACCAAACATGCCTCTGGGTTTATCATAGACCAAAACCCCAAACTTTTATAAAATTACACAATGGCCCCAAAGTTTCCCAAAATTGCACAACAACTACCAACATATCAAAATGCTAAAATTCAAAGACAGAACTCATAAAGAGGAGTAGGATATCCCTACCTCAAAGATTTAGCTCAAAAGGAGATGATGGCCAACACCCAACTTGCTCCAAAATCAAAGATTTTCCGATTAAAACGAAGCCCTCGATGATCTCTATCTTTTTAACAAAGGCACTTGGCTAGGAAATCACCCTAGGTAGATCAAATCTTAGAGAGAATATAATTTTAGAGTGAGAGGCTCTCAAAAAGTGGGTTTGAAGAAGATAGAGTTTGCAAAAAGTGATGTTTAGTTCGGTGCTGTCTTGCTGATATAAACAGGCTCGCTCGAGCGAAGACCCCGTAGCTCGAGCGACCAGACACAAAAACTGGCCTCGCTCGAGCGACCAAACATGCTCGCTCGAGCCAATAGTGCAAATTTTCCGATTTGCAATACGACGCTCGCTCGAGCGAAGAACAAAGCTCGCTCGAGCGAAGAAACACAACCTTCAGGTCTGTGCTAGACGCAGCCTGCGCTCGAGCGAAGCCATCCTGGCTCGAGCGACAAGACACAAAAACTACCCTCGCTCGAGCGACCAAACCCTCGCTCGAGCGACCAGCTAAAATTCTGGGCAGCAACACTTGGCTTCCAAACTCAACCAACCTGTAACAAATCTGCCCAACACATCCTATAACTCAAATACAAAGCAAGAAGGATGTAAACAAGACAATACTCAACTACCAACATCCACGGACACATGTCCGGATCACTGTACAACAAGGGGTAAACCCGGGACCGCTATAACTTCCCCCCCTTAAAGAATTTCGTCCCCGAAATTAAAAACAAGTTTTGAAAAGCAAGTTTTCCTTCTTTTAAACAACGTATACCACAACTTTCCACAATTCGACTCATTACCGGTCATTTCATCTCTTTATCAAGAGGCATTCTACAACATATACATTTCAACATGCATTTTCTTTCCATCTCAACCATCTCCAACATATATGGTTCACAATTCATATCATAAGCAATAATCATGATACAATTCCATTTCTATAATATAGCCAACATATGCAATATTATAATCAACTCCCATAACAAGGCAAGTTCTACAACATTTACATTAACCAAAACATGCACCATGTTTTACAACTTAAGACAATTTGAATATTCTTAAAGTTCATTACAATTACACAATTGCAATACTTGATCACACATCAACAAACAAGTCCGGATATTTCTCGCGGACTCCCAACTCACGTTCCCAAGTGGCCTCCTCCACTCCGTGATGTTTCCACAAAACTTTCACCAAAGGAATGGTCTTGCCACGCAGGACTTGATCCCGCCTATCCAAGACCCGAACCGGTCTCTCCTCATACGAGGCATCCTCATCTACCTCTAAATCGGTCCAATCCAACACATGTGATGGATCTGGTTCATACTTCCGAAGCATACTCACATGAAACACGTCATGAACTCCGGATAACTGTGGTGGCAAAGCTAAACGATAAGCAACCTCGCCAATCCTCTCAAGAATCTCAAAAGGCCCAATAAACCGAGGGGATAACTTCCCACTCTTCCCAAACCTCAACAAACCCCGTCTAGGTGATATCTTCAGAAAAACATGATCACCTATCTCAAACTCCAATGGTCTCCTCCTACGGTCAGCATAAGATTTCTGCCGACTCTGGGCTGCAACAAGCCTCCTACGGATAAGCTCAACTTTCTCCGTCGTCTCCCTAACCATCTCCGGACCTATCAAAGGTGTGTCACCCACCTCGGCCCAACAAACTGGAGACCTACAAGGTCGGCCATACAAGGCCTCAAACGGTGCCATACCAATACTAGACTGATAACTGTTGTTGTAGGCAAACTCCACCAATGGTAAGTGCCTCTCCCACGTCCCACTGAAATCAAGGACACAACCCCGAAGCATATCCTCGAGGATCTGAATAGTACGCTCGGACTGCCCGTCAGTCTGAGGATGATAAGCTGTACTAAAGGTCAACTTAGTACCCAAGGCACTCTGCAAACTCTGCCACAACCTAGCAGTAAAACGAGGATCTCTATCTGAGACAATCGTCACTGGGACCCCGTGCAACCTCACTATGTCCTGAACATACAAGTCGGCAAGATGATCTACCGTATCTCTCACGCGCATAGGAATGAAATGCGCCGACTTAGTTAACCGGTCTACAACCACCCAAATAGCATCACTACCCCGTTGAGTCCTCGGAAGACCTACAACGAAGTCCATAGTGACATGCTCCCACTTCCACTCGGCAATAAACAAGGGTTGTAACAAACCCGCTGGCCTCTGATGCTCGGCCTTCACTTGCTGACAAGTAAGGCACTTAGACACGAAAACTGCCACATCTCTCTTCATACCCCGCCACCAAAACTGGCGACCCAAATCCCGATACATCTTAGTACCTCCCGGATGCACCGCAAGGCGCGAATGGTGGAACTCTCGGAGTACTTCCTCTCGGCAAGACTCCGGTACAAGCAAACGGTCTCGGTATTTCACACTCAAGTCGGGATACACCGTCAAACCCTTCTCAACCTTCCCACTGGAGATCTTCTCTCGGAGGGATTCTACCTCAAGGTCGCCTCTCTGTGCCTCTAACACTCTAGTCACAAGGGTAGGCTGCGCAACAACAGAAAACAAGGCCGCAGCCTCAACGGATTCGCCCAGAAGCAAATCAAACTCTCCAATGGCCCCCAACATCTCCCACTCCCGGATGGCTATACAAGCTACATCACTAACGGATTTCCTGCTAAGGGCATCGGCCACAACATTGGCTTTTCCCGGGTGATAGTGCAACTCAAAGTCGTAATCCTCAATAAACTCCATCCACCTCCTCTGCCTCAAATTCAAGTCTTTCTGTGAAAACAGATATTTCAGACTCTTATGATCCGAGAACACCTCGAATCTCTCACCATAAAGGTAGTGCCTCCAGATTTTCAAGGCAAAGATCACAGCTGCTAACTCTAGGTCATGTGTAGGATAATTCTTCTCATGAATTTTCAACTGACGTGAGCCATAAGCTACTACTTTTCCCTCTTGCATCAACACACAACCCAAACCCTCTCGTGAGGCATCACAATAGACTGCATAACCCAACCCTCTCTCCGGAATAATCAAGACCGGAGCGGTGGTCAGTCTAACTTTCAACTCCTGAAACGACTTTTCACAAGTCTCACTCCATACAAAGCTGACTCCCCTCCGAGTCAATCTGGTCAACGGTGAAGCTAACCTGGAGAAATCCTTCACAAACCGACGGTAATACCCAGCTAATCCCAGAAAACTGCGGATCTCAAACACATTCCTAGGCTGTGCCCAATCTTGCACTGCCTCAGTCTTGGATGTATCAACAGACACCCCTTTCCCAGAAACCACATGGCCTAAAAACTTAACTTCTCCTAGCCAGAACTCACACTTCCCAAACTTGGCATACAGCCTATGGGCTCTAAGCAACTCAAGCACCACTCTCAAGTGTTCCTCGTGCTCCTCCTCTGAAGGTGAATAGATAAGGATGTCGTCTACGAACACGACTACAAAACGATCCAAGAATTCCCGGAAGATCCGGTTCATCAAGTCCATAAAGACTGCCGGTGCATTGGTAAGCCCAAATGGCATTACCAGAAACTCATAATGGCCATACCGCGTACGGAATGCCGTCTTCGGAATATCCTCCTCCCTGACCCTCAACTGATGGTAGCCCGATCTCAAATCTATCTTAGAGAAACAACGGGAACCCTTCAACTGGTCAAACAAATCATCTATACGGGGCATAGGGTACTTATTCTTAACCGTAGCCCGGTTCAACTTCCGGTAGTCAATACACAATCTCAAGGCACCATCTTTCTTCTTAGCAAAGAGTGCCGGCGCTCCCCACGGTGAAACACTAGGGCGAACAAAGCCCTTATCTAGCAGTTCCTGGAGCTGAACTTTCAACTCAATCAACTCTGCTGGAGCAAAACGGTAAGGTGCCATAGAAATCGGCGCCGTGCCAGGCACTAGATCAATAGAGAACTCAATCTCTCGGTGAGGTGGCAAATCAACAAGGTCCTCGGGAAAAACATCCGAGTACTCACAAACTACCCTCGGCAATACAATCTGGGTCTCATCACACTCACCACTCTCAAAGCTAGCAAGTAGACCACTAAGCTCATTCCGCCCCCGCGAACCATACCCCGGTGGCACAATACTACCAACCCGGTCTCCCAAGAAATGGAAAAACTCCCCGCTCACGGTACAACAAGTAACCCTCTGGCGGTAGCAATCAATAACAGCTCGGTATGACGATAACCAGTCCATACCTAAAATAACATCAAAGCCCTTCATGGGCATAACCACAAAAGGAAACGGAAGTCTATGATCATCAACCTCTATATCACAACCTCTACATCCGTGTTTCAAAACCATCTCACCCCCAAGAGGTGACACTACACAAATAGGAGATGCCAACACTGCTAACTCCAATTCTAACACAGATGCAAATGCAGCAGATACAAAAGAATGAGACGCACCAGTGTCAATCAATACTCTAGCAACCGAATTGCAAAACAGAAAGGTACCTCTCACTACTGATGGAGCCGGTACAAGGTCCTGCGCGGTAACAGCATACACGCGCCCTGTAGGCCCCTGATCCACCTGCTCACCTCTCGGAGCATAGGACTGCTGCACTGACTGGGACGACGAAGCCCCCGGATTGGCCCTCGAGGCCTGCACAGACTGAGCTGGCTGAAATCCCTGCGTCTGTCTAGAACCAGACGCTCCTGAAGTGGCACTCAACCGTGGGCAAAACCTCTTCATGTGCCCAGGCTGTCCACACTGAAAACAAGTCAAGGGCTGCCCCCTGCCCGAACTCTGACTCTGCGGTCTAGCTGACGAAGAAGCAGCTCTCTGGCCCCCGCCCTTCTGCGGGCAAACTGAAGCCTTGTGACCCGGCTGGCCACACTTGAAACAGGTGAACCCTCCCTGACTGCCCCTCCCGGAGCCTGCACTCGGTACTGGGAAAGTCGACCTGGCCAAACCACCCTGGGACGGCTGAGGGTTATAACCCCTCTGCCTCCTACCATCGCCCTGTCCCTCTTGGCCCCTCTTGGAGCCTCCCTGTTTCTCCTCCTCTCCCTCCTGCATCATCAGCTCCATATGAGCTGCAGCATCCACTAAATACCTGTACTCTCGAATGTAAGGTCCACCAACTTGCAACTTGAGGTCTCGCCTCAACTTCCGCTCAAATTCGTAGCAACGGCGCTCCTCTGTCGCCACCAGTTCAGGTGCAAACCTGGACAAGCTAGTAAATGTAGCCTCAAACTCGGCCACAGATAAACCCTCCTGCTTAAGCTGGCTAAACTGATCCCTCAGCCTCTCTCTAGCCACTGCAGATAAAAACCTCTCCTGAAAAGCATCCACAAACGCCTTCCAAGTACCACCCACACGAGCTTTCTCATATTTCCACCATTGACCTGCATCTCCCTTCAGCTGGAAGGATGCCAGGGTCACCTTCAATGTTCCGTCCTCAATGCCTAGCATGTCGAACGTTTTACTCATCTGTTCTAGCCACTCGTCTGCCTTCAGTGGCTCCTTAGGATCCCCGACAAACTCTTCCGGATTTGACCGAAAGAACTCCCTCCTCAAAAAGGAAGGCCCTGCTTCAGCTGCCAGGTTCCCTGCTCTAAGGATGTCCAGAGCCCCTGCTATCCCCTGGGCCAAAGTACTCACGGCCGGCTGACCCGCTGGCTCGGCCACATTGGCCTGACCAACCCCCTCCTGAACCGCCGGAGTCTCCTGAACTACCGGAATCTCCTCCGGTGGGGGCACCTCCTGCCTCCTAGGCCTACCACGCCTACCACCTCTAGCTCGTCCTGACATCCTAATAAAGGTAACACAAACGTTAGCACATTTATAAACGTGCCAAAACTAAACACTCACGTCCTAATGCATGGACAATTGTAATTCATTCCACGTAAGCACATAAACACATAAGCACTTACGAATTTCATTTCCAGATAATGATAGTCCCAAGGCGTTACTAGAGTACCGGTTAGAAACAGCATTGATCAAGTGCCTTTCCAACAAGACTCCTAGAAACCCAAGGATTCAATCAACATCCTAGAAACCAAATCCCATACCCAAATAATCACATAAACATGTTATCATACAAACATATAACAATACACCTAAGTCTCTATCAAGCGAGACAAACCCATTGTGATCCTAATCACTTCCCACGTACCCAAAGTATTCGAACCTGGTACGCTCTGATACCAAGTTGTAACGCCCTCAAAATAATGACATTAATCCCAATAATATAAACATGCTATGATATATAAAAGATCCACATCCTTCCATTGATCAGAGTTGTACTACAAAAAGTATTACATGTTAACAACCAAGGCAAAGGCCCTAAGGGCTTACAGCTTTCCAAGTTAACACTTGGTTACACAAAAGTAGAGTACTAACTCATTTACACATAAAGCCCTTGGCTTGAATTTACATGTAATATATAACAAAAAGGAAAGACATCCAAAAAGTCTGTCCGCCACTAGCCTCCCAAGCTAAGTCCTTGGAGGTGGCATGCTGCCAGTACCTGAAAATGATGTTCCCATATAGGGTGAGCCACAGCCCAGTAGAAATATACTAAACCAGTTATGAATAATGACTAAAAGATTAACAATTGATAGGTGGTCAACACTTTTACATTCTTTCATAACATGATACAAATCCAAGACACTTAAGTCTATGTTTCCTTTCATTTCCATTTCCTTTCCTTTTTACTTGCCATTTCGCAATCTTGGCTCAGAACCTGGCCAAACAACTCACATGATATAAACATTCATGCCAACACTTCCATTTTAACGATGATAAACATAACAGTTATATCAACACTTCCAAAGACAAGCATATACGCTCTGTCAATACACTTCTAGATAAGCATACACGCTCTATCTACGGAGTTCATCCCCTATCTCCTCCCAACAACATCCGGCTTAGAGGTTCATCCCCTATCTTCCCCTAAACCGTGGAGTACATCCCCTATCTTCTCCAACACAACACAATGCATGTAAACAACAATTATACACATCACATATCAATACATAAAATCAATGTATTCTTACTATTATCATGCTCAATGAGACAATTCTATTCCAATTTCTCATTCTTCCCAATTAATTATCCAAATTAATTAATCAATGTAATTAGGACATTTTCCATAATTAGCATTACAACCCTTAGGTTCCAATTTCATTAATGTTTCAACATTAATTCCATGTTTATATACCAAACATGCCTCTGGGTTTATCATAGACCAAAACCCCAAACTTTTATAAAATTACACAATGGCCCCAAAGTTTCCCAAAATTGCACAACAACTACCAACATATCAAAATGCTAAAATTCAAAGACAGAACTCATAAAGAGGAGTAGGATATCCCTACCTCAAAGATTTAGCTCAAAAGGAGATGATGGCCAACACCCAACTTGCTCCAAAATCAAAGATTTTCCGATTAAAACGAAGCCCTCGATGATCTCTATCTTTTTAACAAAGGCACTTGGCTAGGAAATCACCCTAGGTAGATCAAATCTTAGAGAGAATATAATTTTAGAGTGAGAGGCTCTCAAAAAGTGGGTTTGAAGAAGATAGAGTTTGCAAAAAGTGATGTTTAGTTCGGTGCTGTCTTGCTGATATAAACAGGCTCGCTCGAGCGAAGACCCCGTAGCTCGAGCGACCAGACACAAAAACTGGCCTCGCTCGAGCGACCAAACATGCTCGCTCGAGCCAATAGTGCAAATTTTCCGATTTGCAATACGACGCTCGCTCGAGCGAAGAACAAAGCTCGCTCGAGCGAAGAAACACAACCTTCAGGTCTGTGCTAGACGCAGCCTGCGCTCGAGCGAAGCCATCCTGGCTCGAGCGACAAGACACAAAAACTACCCTCGCTCGAGCGACCAAACCCTCGCTCGAGCGACCAGCTAAAATTCTGGGCAGCAACACTTGGCTTCCAAACTCAACCAACCTGTAACAAATCTGCCCAACACATCCTATAACTCAAATACAAAGCAAGAAGGATGTAAACAAGACAATACTCAACTACCAACATCCACGGACACATGTCCGGATCACTGTACAACAAGGGGTAAACCCGGGACCGCTATAGAAATAGAGCCATTCGCATTTTTATTAAAACTAGAATTATCCACATCCAAAACTAAAAAACCATCTGAAAAATAACCAAAACTATAAAAAAAATTGTTCCCAAATAAATGCTAACACCATTATTCTCAAAACAAAAGCTAAAACCAAAGCTCATCATGCTAATAACTGAAACTAAGTTTCGCCGAATATCCGGAGCATAAAGAACATCATGAAGATACAAGGTGCGCCCTCGTCGCATTTCCTGCTTGTATGTGCCAATGCCAAGCACCTCCACACTGGACTCGTTCCCCATGTAGACTTTTCTGCTCCCAGCAAGTACTCAGCGATACTCAACGAACCTTACTCTGTCCCTCGCGATGTGGTCTGTTGCTCCAGAGTCTACAACCCAAAAATGAGGAGAATAGGCAATTAATGCTTGACTAGAAACAAAGCATTAAATGCAAGAAATTAAGTAAGGGCATACCATCTTCTACTCAAGGCAATCCTTAGCGAAGTGTCCTTCTTTGTTACAGTTAAAGCATGTCAATTTAGCCTTTACTTTCTTGCCACTTTTCTTGCCCCTACGCTTGAAATTTCTAGCGCCATTGGGCTTTAGTGCAACTGCTGCTTGCTTCTTAGGGGCACCTTTTGCTTTTCCACGCTTGAACTGAGAAGTCCTATGTGAGCTCGACTCAACCACCATAGCAAAACCATCAGACTTCACCGCCTCAAGGCGTTCAGCCTCTAGCTCCAAATGACGCGATATGTCTTCAAATGTTTTCACACTCTCATTATGCATCATGTTCTACTTCATCTGCTCCCAAGAATTTGGCAGAGAGTGAATCACAGCTTGTACTTGCTGCTCTTGAGTCAAATTGTGCCCAGCAGCCGCAAGCTCACGTATCCTGGCTGACATGACCCTCAAATGCTACTTCATCGAGTGATGCGCCCTTTTCTGATAGGAGTCAAACTTCATAGTCAGCCCACGTTGCTTTGCCAAAAAGGTAATACCAAACTTTTTCTTGAGAGCTTCCCACATCTCAAATGCAGTCGAGCAATGCTCAAACCCACTAATCAAGTCGTTGTGCATGCTGTTCAACATGGTAAAGCGCGCACACCGATCTTTGTTATGCCAAGCCTGAAAAACTTCAAGATCACGACGATGTTGAGCTGTATTGCCTTGCTCTGGATCAACCATCACTTGTTCAAGTGTGGTCAACACTTCTTGCTCATTGAGGAGGTATTGGATCTTACGGCGCCATATGTCATAATTGTCGCCATTCAATTTCTCTCCTTTAGTTAAGTCTGCCACCACTATCTTAGCAGCCATTTCTACATACAGAGTAAACAAATGCGCAGGGGATATTAATGATAGCAACACAAAAATTATTTTGCAGCAAAAAAAAAATCTAAATTAAATAATGATAATATTACACATGTCTCAAGATCAAAAATTTGTTATGCTCGTAATCATCTCTTGCGCCTCTAGTGACAATTATCAAATTTTAATTTAATTTCATGCGCAAAAAAAAAAAAAAAACAATCAATCTCTCACTACTTATGGCATATACAAAGCATGATAAATTCCATACAATAGCATCTTAATGTCAATTTACACATGCTATATTCATTTAATAATGGAATTTAAATAAATAAAAAAAAACTAAGTATGCTTCTCTAATCACAACATATTACAAACCCTAAAAAAAATAATATGTTGTATTTAATATTCAGATTATGCCATAATAGAATGTACATCATTATGAAATTTTTTGAAATTTTAAATAACTAATAAACACACATAAAATTAGAAATAAATATTCCAGAATCTGGTAAACTGAAAAAAAAAATATACCAGTAAATAGTAAACCTTTGCAGTAGTCTACAATAAAAATTTCAACCCTAGAAAATTAGTCATGCAACACCAGAAGCATTTTAAAACATAAATAATGAATTATTATCTTAGGAAAAATATTTTTTATTTTCATAAAATTTTGAAAATCTTACAAAAGATAAAAAATTCAATTCTAAGTCCAACAGTACCAACCATGCTCAAAACAAAGCTATAACAAATTATTTATGACCATTTAATGCGATTCAAAATTTTAAAAAAACAAACAGCGGCTTAGCACCCAGCAGCAAAGCTGGCACAGAAAACGGCGCGGCGTGGCTCGGCTCGGCGCGCCGCGTGACAACGAGGACGACGCGTGCGTGATGGCTCAGACAGCGTATACGTGGTAGCGCGTGGGAAGCGCGCCTGGCGCATGGTAGCGCGTGGCTGCCACTGACGACGTCATCTGGCGCGTGCGGCTCAGGCGCCGCCTTCCGGGGTGTTTTCTGGTCTAATTTTGGTACTGCCGAACTTCATTTTCCAAAATAAAAACATTTGTGGTCTCAAAAATAACGTTTAATGAACATAAATTATGAGGTGTATTACACACTTTCTCCAATGAGAGTGGAAGTGCAGAAACCTGCACTTTTTCTTCCTCCTTAAGCCATCAAAAAATCAAAAATGAACCCAAATTAGGGTTTGATGTATCGCATCAAACGTAAATCCAAATCTAACAAATAATATATGGTTTCGAAGTCTCAAAACAAGGATTTTAAATATGTAAGATTTGTAGACAGAAATTAAAGCATGTAAAACCATCATGCATGTAAAGTTTTGAAAAAATTATTAATTTTCATGCATATATCATGTATATATTTATATAAAATTATACACATATTTTAATGCATAAAATAAGCATGAAAATATCCATTAAAGCTCTGATACCAATGTTAATTCAGTATAACGCAGCGGGTAAAAAATTTCAGATCATACCTTAGGTGATAGAACTTGAAGCGAAGAATCTCATGGGTAAATCACGTGCTTCAAAAATACGAACAACGAACACCCAGCAGTGGAGTGATACCACAATATGAGTATCACCCACACAAGTCACAGTGCAAAAAGCTTGATCGTTGTTTTAATGGAAGAGAGTCAGTATAGAAAAAATATACGTTGTTTCATCATCCCATATCCCATATATCGTATCAGATATATAGGCTAAGTATATCATCTATCCATATCAGTTGATATGATAGATATAGATATCATGAGTGGGTTATCTAAATAAGTTTTGAATTCAAATTCAAACTTACATGGATAAGGTTCAAAAGGGTCATGGGTCATGCCACATGGGCGCCCAATTTCTAGCACTTATAAATTGAGAGCATTGCCTCAATTCCTTATACACACATTTCAGTAGCCCAGCGAGAGGATGAGAGAAGGAGAGCGTGATTAGGAGGAAGTAGAGAAGAAGAGAGAAAATAAAAAAATAAAGAAGGAAGAAAATGTGTCTTCTTAAGTCAAGGTAAGAACACATCTTTTCCTTATCTTCTCCAATTCTTTCACCCATCTCATCCTATTGTCTAGTATGCCCTCTTGTGTTGCAAATTAATGGTCAATAGGGTTTTTGGTGTGTATCAAAGTGTGGGTATGATCTAGTGACTTTGTCTTGCAAATTTGTCAAATTATGCACTGCTGCTACTTCTCTAATTTAAAAAAAATATCAAATTTATTTGTTTCTCAAATCTGAATTTAGTGTAGGATATTTGGTGTGTTTAGAGCTTGTGATAATTTTATTTGCCCTCATTGTGTGTTTTTGGGGCTTGGATATTTTGTTTAAAATCCTGGTCTTGATTCTCTGAAAAACAGTCCACTTCTTGCAATTTTATAAAATTTCAGAAAAATCATCTCATGTTGGTTCTTCTGTCAAAATTTAGAATTTTGAGTCCTCTTTCCAACAGAATTTATTTTGGTGAAAATCATCGAGTAGATTGAGAGGAAATACGTTGCCCTGTTCAAAGTTAAAACCACTTCCCTTCGTAGGTGATCGTTAAATCGTTTGAAGTCAAAACGAGTGGGTAAGGGTTGAACCTAAGCTCTGATACCATTCTGTAACGCCCTAACTTTTGGGCCGTTAAATAAGTACAATAACACAACACAAGTAGGATAAATAACCAAAATATCTTAATACACATATATAACTAGAGTTAATATCACAGATCATTCATTTATGTTCCATTACAAGATTACAAAACATTGCCAAACCAAAAGTTAAAAGGAAAAAACAAACAACTAGTCTAAGTCTTCAAATGAACCATAACTCCAACACTTCATCTTGTTTGCCTTCGAAATAACCTTCACCATTGTAAACTGCTTCATCACCTAGCATGACATGCCATGAGCTTGGAATGTCCAGTAAGAACACACACACCCTCCTACCTTCTAACAACTAATCAACTATATGTAGAACAAATCAAGTAACACATAATACAATACTACAATAAGGTTCCTTGGATTAGTAGTTAGACTAGACATCTAGAACCCCCAAAGAGATCCTTCCTCCCAACCACAAGGATTGGACATTGGACTATTCAGAACTCCCCTTTTTGCTGCTTTGCAGACCTTGCCACCAATGCCCACACCGATTATATATCGGGCAGTGACACCGATGGACCTCGAAAGGGACGACCAAACAAATGGGCTCACTTATACCCAAATCGTGAGTAGGGCTCACTTACACTTTGCACATATCATACCAAATCGTGCATAGGGCTTGCTTACACCCTACACATACCATACCAAAGGGTTCGCTTACACCCTGCATATACCATACCAAATCGTGCGTAGGGCTTGCTTACACCCTACATATACCATACCAAAGGGCTCACTTACACCCTGAAACCACCGCATATAGTCTAAATACATCCGTGACATCCTAGGGGTTCGCTTAGACCGTTTACGCAAGACTTAACATTACCAACCCCTTTTCATTTCCTGTTTCTTAGATATTTTGATAAGCGAGTTAGTCACATTCGGTAATTCGGTAATATAAAAGAGCAAGAGACAAACATACGAGGGAAATATAGCCCATGATAATCATACATAAGTATGTGTTGGCTTATTTTTCCTATGAAGGAAAATATCATATATGCGAGCGTGCCAGCAAGGATTGAAAAATCCTTACAGATTAAATTCAAGCCAATTATCAAGCGATTGCGTTGACGGTTCTTTTGCCTCAACAAAGAGGACTTCAAAATTGCCAAGTGTAGAGAAAAGAAAAATTAAAAGAAGAATGAGGGAGACGAAGAAAGATGATTGAGTGAACAATCAAAGTAATAATTACTTATCTCTACTCCTATGCTTCGAAAAGGAAGTGCATAAAATGCTTTGAAATATAAATCTATATTAAACTACTCCTAAGATAAGGAAAATGACAAGAAATATTAAAATCAATTGTCTTTGATTTGAATTCTGGATTCCATGCAATGTAGCCATGAATGGCTATTTATAGACAAACATTTGTAGGAAAAAACTACCTAAAACTACCCACTCTTCCACCTCATCCATTTCCTATTACATGATTTTCCATAATTTCCTTTAACCTCCACTTCATACTCCATGTTCTCCACTTTATTCTCCATCATCTTTTCACATTTTATAACTTCTCATAACCTCCAAATGAGTAGGAGGATGCCACATGTCCTGCAATTATATAAAAAATAAATAATAATAAAATTGCAGATTTATGGTGCTAACATTATTCCCCGTGGCCCTTAAAAATGATGTTTACTTGAATTTTTGAAGGGCCGAACCAAGCACATGACTAATCTAAGTAACAAAGTGCTTTGAATGATATAACAACACCAATAAAGTACTTCGAATGAGCATGAAATTATGACTAGATGATCAATAACAAGCTTCGAATGTGGTATAAAAGACCAAATTCATCGTTCGAAGGTCTTGCGGCACAACTTTGAAGGAACAACATCACCCCTCGAAGGTTGGAAGCGTTGATATAGGATGATGATACTTACAATGAAGTTTCAAGGTTAGGCTTGATGCTTTGAATGCATATTCGAAGCTTTATATAGTTTCGAAGGTGAAGTAATCGACCTTCGAAACAACTCTTGATGCTTCGAATGTATCTTCAAAGCTTTATACAGCTTCGGAGGTGAAGTAATCAACCTTCGAAACAACTCTTGATGCTTCGAATGTATCTTCGATGCTTTGATTGTGTACATACAAACAACTGGCCATCAATTTGAAAAGATAAGCCATTCTCAACCACTTATTTAAATGCATAGGCTTTTCCTAGCCAAGTTCATGCATTTTAAATGGTCATCCCCTGTTCTTAGTGCTTCGAACTCATAAGAACAATTTGTTAATTTTATTAGCCACATCATCAAAATTATATTTTAGTGTGATCCACAAATCCAAAACAGGTTTTGAACACCAAGAACCATAGTACAAGATGGTCTTAAAAATTCAAACAACTTGACATTTTGAACAATTTCAAAAAATTCAAATTTATGAACATTAAATTGTTCATCATTCTTAGCCATATTTGGGTTGAGAACATGTTCTCTAGCCAAATAACTTTCATCATTTATTAACATATGGGGTTGTTTTTTTTATTTTAGCCACTAACGGCTTATGAAAACCCTCCATGTGAGTTTCATCATTTTTTGGCTTAATGGGTTGTTCCATTTTAGCCATTAATGACATATGAAAATCCTTCATAGGCATGTTGTTTCCATGGTGTGATTCTCTAAGAATGATTCTTTCAATCCCCCGAGCTCTATATGGAACATCATTTTTAACCATGCTTGGCTCAACAACATACTTTTTATCAAAGTTATTTTCATAAGTTGGCTTTTTAAAAATGGGTTTTTCGACCCCCCAAGCCATTGATGAAATTATATTTTCACTAATTTCAGTCACAAATGACTTAAAAACATTTTGTAAAACCGCACAAAATTTAGTCATTAAAGACTTAACAAAAAGGGTTAATAACTCATGTCTCCATTGACAAATTTGTACATCAAGTTGATGAGTAACTCCAATTAAGTGGTGTATTTTTTCTTTTACCAAATAATATGGTAATGAAGAAACAACTTGGGAATTTTTTTCATCAAGAAAATGGATCGTTTCTTCAAGATCCAAAATTTTTCTTTCACGCCAATATATTTCATATTGACAAGTTCGAATGGCGAAATCCAAAATTGTTTGTCATTTCTACACTTGGCAGTCCCACTGGGCGTGCCAAAAATTATTGGCTTATTTTTCCTACAAAAAAAAATATCATAAATGTGAGCGTGCCAGCAAAGATTGAAAAATCCTTACAGATTAAATTTAAGCCAATTATCAAGTGACTGCGTTGACGGTTCTTTTGCCTCAACAAAGAGGACTTCAAAATTGCCGAGTGTAGAGAAAAGAAAAATTAAAAGAAAAATGAGGGAGACGGAGAAAGATGATTGAGTGAACAATCAAAGTAATAATTACTTACCTCTACTCTTATACTTCAAAAAGGAAGTGCATAAAATACTTTGAAATATAAATCTATATTAAACTACTCCAAAGATAAGGAAAATGACAAGAAATATTGAAATCAATCGTCTTTGATTTAAATTCTGGATTCCATGCAATGTAGTCATGAATGGCTATTCATAGGCAAACATTTGTAGGAAAAAACTACCTAAAACTACCCACTCTTCCACGTCATCCATTTCCTATTACATGATTTTCCATAACTTCCTTCAACCTCCACTTCATGCTCCATGTTCTCTACTTTATTCTCCATCATCTTTTCACATTTCATAACTTCTCATAACCTCCAAATGAGTAGAAGGATACCATATGTCCTACAATTATATAAAAAATAAATAATAATAAAATTATAGATTTATGGTATGGTAAGGCAAGCAAATAACATTAGGCATGCTTTGAAATACTTAGAAATAAATAACACAATAAAACACCATTTCCAGCACTGTTCAGTTCTGTAGGGTTAACAAGAATGCTTTGGTAAAAATACTTCCAGGTTATTTTAGGTGCTGAAATTGCACAGAAACAATAATCAACCTGTCTAGTTTCAGTTCCAATTCTCATAATTTGCATAGCACCTACAGAAATTCATTTACAAGCTATATTCGAAAACCTGTCCAGATTTGTCACCCTTTGGGAAAACTAGCTTTCCTCTCAATCTACCCGATGATTTTCACCCAAATAAATTCTATTGCAAAGAGGATTCAGAATTCTAAATTTTGAAAGAAGAACCAACATGAGATGATTATTCTTCAATTTTATAAAATTGCAAGAAGTAGATTGTTTTTCAGAGACTCAGGACCAGATTTCTAAACAAAATATCCAAGTCCTAAAAACACACAATGAGGGGCAAATAAATTATCACAAGCTCTAAACACACCAAATATCCTACACTAAATTCAGATTTGAGAAATAAATAAATTTGATATTTCTTTTAAATTAGAGAAGTAGCAGCAGGGCATAATTTGACAAATTTGCAAGATAAAGTCATTAGATCATACCCACACTTTCATACACCCCAAAAACCCTATGTACCATTAATATGCAACACAAGAGGACATACTAGACAATAGGATGAGATGGGTGAAGAATTGGAGAAGATAAGGGAGAGATGTGTTCTTACCTTGATTCAAGAAGGCACATTTTCTTCCTTTCTTTTTTTTTCTCTCTTCTCCTCTACTTCCCCCTAATCACACTCTCCTTCTCTCATCCTCTCCCTAATCACACTCTCCTTCTCTCATCCTCTCCCTGGGCTGTTGAAATGTGTGTATGAGGAATTGAAACAATGCTCTCAATTTATAGGAAATGAGCCTCTAGCTTAATGACTAAGGAAGAAAATAAATGTCTAGATATTTTCTCCACTAATTTGCTCAAATAAATATTAAAATAATAAAAAAAAATATATTTAAAGATATTTATATATATTTACTTGCTCAAATAAATAATAAATATTCAAAGAACTAATAAATATTCAAATAGGCTAAAAAAATTAAAATGTATGAATTAATGTAGAGACTAAGGGTTAAAATAAAAAAAAAAAAAAACTAAGTGTTAGGGGTATTTTCAAATATAAAAATGGCATTTTAGGATTTAATTATACTACAAAATAAAATACAGAAAAATTATTCTTTGTTGGACCATTTTGTAAAATTTTATGAAATTTGGGACTAAAATGCAATTAATCTAAGGCTTAGGGTTTCAAGTGTAATTACCAAAAGTTAGGGTCTCTACAATGCCTTATCTAAAGAAAGAAAGTTTGAAATTTTAGAATATTACAATCACAATACGTCTCATCTACATAAAGTATTATAATCTGTGATTCTTAAAATATAAAAATAATTCAAACCACCAAAACCATGAACAGAGTAATAGTAGAGATTGTATGCCTTTGTATTGTTACATCTATATCTATTTTTGAAAATAAAAATCAACCAACACATATCATCTTTTTTATTTATTATTTTTAGAGTTAGATTTAAAAATCAAAAAATATAAAAAAAAATACATTTATTTTTTTCAATTCAAAAAATATATTCAAGTTGAAAATTCTTTTTTCAACAAAATATATTTAATAGAATATTTAAACTCTTTTTCAATTGAAAATACAAATAGAATATCTAAACAAATTGAAAACACAAAGTCTTACAAATTACTAGGGGTGCTCGCGGTTTGATAGTTTGGTTGCGGCTAAAGGAACCTCAAATCCGTCATCCGTCCAAAATTAGGCGGATTGAAAAAAATCAATCAGCAACCGTCCGTTTGTCATCACACATCCGTCCAAAATACTACAAATCGATTCAGTTCGATCAATTTGAACAGATCGATATATTTACTGTTCATCCCTAATAATAAGTCCATTGAAGAGAATAAAAAATACGATATTAATTATAATAGTTAACATGCTTATTTTAAAGAGCATGTTTGATATGCTCTTAAAACATTCCCAGCAGATGCCTTATATCACCTCCTTACTCAAAATAAGGAATTTTGCTATCAAAAAACACCCCCATCAGATCCCTTAACCCACCCCTCAAATAAAAGTATTGCTGCAGTTGCTCCCCAAATGTAGGGAGCGACTGTTCACCTCCCAAAAATATAAAATTATTTTTTATTCAACCTTGAGCATCTCCATCCCCAAAAATATAAAATATAAAATAATTAAAAAATAATATTTTATTAGAATAGAGAAAGAATATGAAATTTGTTGGGAAAAATGGATGAAAAAATGATTTCTAAAATAGGAAATGAAATTTTTAATAATATTTTATGGTAAATTCTTATTTTATTTCGTTTTGAAGGCACTCTTAGACGTCCCCCAGACATTCACCCGGTCGAACGCCCTGTTTGTTTTCTTTCGCTGCAGAGAAGTTATCATGCATGTTGTGCTCTTGCTTTCGTTTTATTATTTTATTATTAAAAAAATATTTAAATTTAAAAGTAATGAGAAATATTATTTTAATAGAATAGAGAAAGAATATGGAGTTTGTTGGGGGAAGTAAATGAAACAGTGATTCCTAAAAATAGGGAATGAATTTTTTAATAATATTTTAAGGTAAAATTTAGGTAAACTGATGGGGATGCTCTTATAGCTTTATATAAAAAATTATAGTCCACAAAGTATTTGTTTGTTAATTGAGATACCTGATATTTAAAATTATAGAATAAGAAGGAGAACCATGACATAAAGGTGATGTTTGTTTTGAAGGATTGGGCCATGAGATTGGGCTATTAATCTATTCAGGCTAATAGTCCGTTGTTTGATTCAATTATTTTGTTCTGGATTAATAGTCCCTATGAGGGATTATTGTATCTTGGGGGATGAGATTATTTCCATGTGATTGGTATCTCATGGGACTTAATATGTGAAATGTTTATTTTACCCTCGTGCTATTACTTAATAAACAATTGAAAAATGATAAAATAGTCTTTTAAACATTTATAAATTATTTTTTTAGTATTGTTAATTCAAAATTATATATTAAATAAAAAATATAAATTATAAATTATAAATTTAATTTAATTAAAAATAATAAATTAAAAATGATGGCCTTATAAATTAATTTTTTTTAGTATTGTTAAAAAATTAAATTTATATATTAAATAAAATTATTTTTTTAGTGGTCTTAATTTAAAATTATATATTAAATTATAAATTATAAATTTAATTTAATTGAAAATAATAAATTAAAAATTATGGCCTTATAAATTAAAAAAATTTAGTGTTGTTAAATTATAAATTATAAATTATAAATTTAAAATTATATATTAAATAAAAATTATAAATTACAAAGGTAAAATAGTTTCTTGAACATTTATCCTTATCCAGTCCGTCCAACTAAATATCGGATTCACTAAAAATAGTTCAATCCAGACATGTAATCCCATGACTAAACAAATATAAGATACAAATCTAGTCCAATCAAATAATAAATAGTGTGAGGACAATGTATTTTAAGACTAACAGTCCGATAAATTATCATCCCTCTTATCCAATCCATCCAAATAAACATGCACAAATTGTAAAAAATAACCTCTCGATTTAAATATTTTTTTTCGATGTTATCTTTCATTGTTTTCTATCTACCACAAGACTTCTCAAATTTGGAGCAACAACGAAGCCAACAATATTATCACTATCTTTACCATTGTTGATTTTTTAATCTAAATCGTTTACGCATTGTCTCCTTTATTCAATTTAGATGAAATATCACAATTACAACAATTGATTGACGTTGTTTTTCGTACAAACTACTACCGCCACAAACTCAACTACTCTACTACTGCCACCAATGTTTTTTTTTTTTTTGTTGATACGTAGTGGTGTTTTAAAAAGTTAGTAAAAAGTTAATTTTTTAATTTTTTTAGTTTATTTTGTTTTTTTATAAGTAAAAAATATGAGAAGTGTTGGGACCTAAAATGGGTAAAAAGTTAAAAATTAACTTTTTTTTTGGCTTCCCAAAAGACCCCATAGGCTTGTTTGGTATTCCAGATTTGTCATTGGATTTTTTTTTACTCTTTTTTTTTAAAATTTATTTATTTGCCATTTTCATTCGTCACTCTATCTATCTCTATCTTCTCTCCTTAACCTCTTTGTTAAAAGAGAAATGGTTTGGACCCCCAAGACCCTTAGTGGGCTGTCATTGGTCAATTTTATTTATTTATTTATTTATTTTTTGGAGCCAATGACTAACCCCCACGTGAAGGTGGGGGTGATGGACGTCACCCCACTAAGGGTCTCCAACAGTGTTATTGTTAAAAAATATATAAATTTGTAGTTGCAATATGAAATTTCATCATCATAGTGAAATTTTATTGTGTGAAGCTTATATAATTAAATTTTACTAAAATACACAATGAAAGTCCTCATTTCACATTGAAATTTGTGTTTTTTATTTTATTTTGCTTGACTTATTGAGATTTCACTACATTTGAATTTAGAGAAGGTTAATGACAATTAAAGTTTGAGAATATTGAGAGAAATTTAACTAAATAGTCAGTAAAAAAAATAATGAATGAATTAAGATATACTTTAAAGTCATGTTTGTTTGGACGGATATGTACTTGGGATTGAATTGATAATTCAATAAAATTATTAATCCGATATTTGGTTAGAAAATTGAAGTACGGATTAACAATCCATCTGGATATAATATTTCATATATGATGGACTATTCAATCCCACGTAGGAGGTGAGATATAAATTTGGAGGACTAAAGTCTGGACTAACTTATCAAATGACCATAATAAATGTATTATGGTCAATATATTGGATGTCATATGTCCTATCTATTCCAATCCACTTAAACAAACATCGGATTAGATAATATTTTATTAATCCCTCTCTATAATCTTAACTCAATACAAACATAAGATAGGATATACAATCCAAATGATTCATAGTCCTAGAACTATTAGTTATGAGAATGTTAATCTAACCTAATTCAATCCGTCCAAACAAACATAGCCTAAAATTATTGAATTTTTAAATTTTGAAAATTATTCAGTGTGTTTGGTTTTAGTTTTCTGAAAATTGAGTTTTTTATTTTTCGTATTTTTTTGTTTTTAGTGAGTATTTTTTAAATTGTAAGTATTTTTTTTTTTTACTTTTTTAGATACACCTTACTTAGATGTATCTAAATAGTAAAATATTTGTGAAAAAATATTTTAAAAATCTAATAAATACACAAAAATACGAAAAATGTATTGAGTTTTTATATTTTTTGGTATTTTGTGTATTTTTTAAAGATTTTTTTTCAAAAATATTATACTTTTTAAATGTATTTATGTTAGGTGTGTCTAAAAATTAAAAATAATTGCTTAAAATATTAAAAAATTCATTGAAAACATTAAAATATGAAAAATAAAAAATAGAATTTTCTAAAAATTGGAATCAAACAAGTTATTGAATTTTTAAGTTTTGAAAATTATTCATTTTTTTTTTAAAATGACAGTTGTATCTGTTATATTCTTTCAAGCATTTAGATTCAATAAAGATATTTCGTCCAAAAAAAAAAATGAAACGTACTCTTTAAGGATTTATGCTAGTAATACTATATTTTGTTGTCCTTACACTAGCAAAAAGACTTATGATACATGTGCTGAAAACAAAAATCCCCTAATAAGGCTTCATTTGGCAATATTATTTTTTAGCCTAAAAATTAAAAAGTCATTAAAAAAATTAAAAAGCTAACAGCTTATACAAAAAATCAAAGATTTCATTTTCTTTCTACTTTTTACACATCTTTTCATAAAAAATCAAAAAGTCATCCCAAATATACTAGTTTTTTTACCTCATATTTTAGTCAAAAAGTCAAAAAATTATTAAAATAGTCTATTCCCAGATGAGGCATAAGAGCACTCATAAATTTTTATATGGTTTTATTATATGTGTAATTAAAAAAAAAATCAATTTTTTAAAATATTTAATTTTATTAGACTAATTCATATTTGTGGAACAAAAAAATTTATCATAAAAATAATCTAAAAATGAAAATAAACAGAGCAAACAATAAATTTTAGTATAAATACTATAATACAAAAAATACATAAATCATATTGTTTAATTGAGATTGTTCGAGATAATGTGCAACAATACACTTCAAATAGATTTTAATCACTTCATGCATTGTTTTATTCCACTTACTCTACATTGTTTTGTTTCACTTTCTATAGATCAAACATTTTTTGCTTTATCCACACATCCAATTGAATGGAGGGTTGTTTTGAGAAAATAGTTTAAAAATTGATTTTTTTGGTTTTTTTAAAAAAAATTTCAAAAAATATGAAAAAAAATGTAAGAGATGATATGATAAAAAATGAGTTAAAAATTGAAAAATGACTTTTAACCATCTTTTTAAAATACTTAACTATTGTTTGGAAATAATTAAATAAGTAGATTGTTTATTGATAAAAAAATCAAAAGCAAGTAAAGTTGTTTAGGATAGATCTCCAACACAGCCAACACCCCCCCCCCCCCCCCCCCCAAAACACAAAAAATATTATTTATTAAAAAAAATAAATTTATAAAAACACAAATTTGCCCTAAATACTTTAAGAAATTCTAATTGTGTTTACAAGAAGGCTCTACGATACTATAAGGACAATACGATGATTTATTATGAAAAATATAATTTGAAAAATATTTTTTCTTAATAATTTAAAAATACATCCAAATTTTGAATTCTAAAAAAATTGAAAAAAAAAAAAAAAAATAGTAAAACAACATTTGCTAAGGGATTATTTGGCAATGGGTAAAATTAGTTTAAAAAGTAAATGTTGTTAAAAAAATCGTATAAAAACATCAACAATTTATTTACATTATGTCAACTTTTATATACTTTTTGTTATAAAATTCTTAAAAATAATTTTCAAACATGTAAAGTTATTTAAATTTATATTTTAATTAAAAAATTAAAATTTATCTACCCAAACAAACCTTTATCTTATCTTATTTTCCAAAAAAAAAAATAAAAATAAAAATATCTGGATTCCTATGTCCTATGTAGTTTTTTTCCGCATGATGCAATCCGGTGGAGCCAATACAAAACAAAAACATTCGGGGACCCACTTTCTCGTAACGTGGTCACGAAGGAACCAAAAAGTAAACGCGTCAATGCATCTCGTGTGTACCTTTACCTTATAATAATTTATCAAAAATGTTATAAACTCACTTTCTCCAATCTATAATTTACTTCAAATGTGTGTATGGTGAAAATTAAAACGATAAAATATGAAGTTTTTGAGTAAAATAAATTTGAATTATTATTTATTTTTTAGATAAATTATGAGTTTGTTGTGTTATTGATATTTTGTAAGGAAGATGATTATTCTAATCCAAAATCTGGACTGTAATGGATTGTTTGGGACAGGCACTGTCTCGATGATCTGATTTATTTATTTTCTTAGACACTTTATATATTTTATTCACAAAAAAATTAGGTTGATTAGATAACTTTAAATTGTTCAATTTACCGTTGTTGGCTTTTTTGGCTTTCGAAGGGTATTTTTGTAAATGCGAGCGTGCCAGCAAGGATCAATCAGTCCTTACAGAAATTATAATTGCCAACCAATTATCAGACGATTGTGTTTTAGTTCTTTCAGCCTCAATGAAGAGGACTTTTACTGATGGCTTGACTTAGGAGAATTTAAGAGAAATAACAATTAATATAAAGAACAATAGAAGTATTTCATTAAAAAATGAACACTTACAATGGTCCAAACTCAGCCTCGGAGAGGTTTACAACAGCAATCTACTTGAATCTACTTGAAACTACTCCTATGAATAAAGTGCAGTGCAGGTATTTAAAGTGCAGGAATGTAAAGAACTGGTATTTAAAGTGCAAGAAAGGTAAAGACTGGAAATGTAAAAACTGGAAAAGAAAATATGTAAAGAAAGACTGGTTTGTATGATCTGAGTCTGGGGGTTTTTTCTGGGGGCTTCCCTGCTATTTATACTCGTCAAAGATGACCTTCGAATTGCACTTCGAACCGTCGAACTGCTCCTCCATAATCGCTGATCATGCTGCCTTAGAAGTAGTTCCACTACGCCATCACTTGCAGTTGAGCTTCCCTCCTGTATTTGAATTTGAATATGGGTAACCGTTGAAGCCACGTCACCTTGCATCTCTTTACTGATCTAGTGCTACTCAGATCACGTGAGAACCAATATTCATCGCCACGTGTACGATTAGGATCGAAGACTTGAATCATCTTCCCATAATACCCTTATTCTGCCACGTGTCGAATTGTAACTGGCTTTTACAAAATATGTAGCCAACATTACCCCCCGCACTAATATACCCAATACTTGGTGATATTAGTGGATCAAAGCCTTTCCCGCGCTTTTTGGAACGTGCATGGAGTTTAAGTTCTGGAAACACAACCGTCACCTATTTGGTGATCATTTGCATTAACTCTCCTTCAATTTGTCGAACATCCCAATACCTTAGCATTCGAACAGACTATGGCTAAAACCAACTCTCTTTTCTATTGATCAAGCATACGAAGAGCCATTGAGTAATGTTGTTTCCCCTCGAAAGAAACTTCACGCATTCATTAGCCACTTTTACCACCCGCCTTTCTATATTCAGGTCATGGGAGCTTTTGCAAATTACCCAACCTTTGGACTACGAACACATTGTCCTTAATCCTTCAATTCAGCAAATTGCAGACACAGATACAAGAAGTTCTTCCTCTAATTCCCCTATGTACCTCGAACAAACTAATCTCAAACCCTTCACTTGGCAAATTGCAAATATGGACTTGGGAAAACTCTTCTTCACAGACCTCTGCATGGGATGAAGCTGTAACTTCTTCATCCTCTGGGGCTTCTGGCTGGACAAGCTGGTCAACCCCTGAGACTTATGATCTGAGGGAGCGAATCAACCATCATTTTGTTGAGTTCACTGACCCTTTGGAGTTTCCTTCCTACGCTCGAAGTTCAGTGGTCTACCCCCTACGTGCCCATTGACCATTGACGTAGTTTGGAAGAGAATCTACTTATGGCATGGTATACCTCTTCCATGCCTACAAAGATAATGCACCCTGCCTGGCGCCTGGAAGAAGCACAAGGGTACAGCCCTTCATTCTTAGCCAAGAAGGAGAAGATTTGCTCTTCTGACTGGCTTGATTACATTAATGCCTTTTGTTCCTTCCGCTCCCGTGCCATCTTCCATAATAGAGGCATCCACACCTTCTTCTCCATCCTCTGAAACAGAAGCATCTACTCCTTCTTCTTCTTCTGAAGCAGAACCATCTACCCCTTCTCCTCAACCAACTCTTTCCTGGACGGAGAAACTGAGGCTTGCCCTTCCTATGGAAAAAGTCTTCCCACCTTACAAACCTCCGTCTCCCCCCACTCCAACTGAGCGAAAAGAAGCTCAACTTCTGCTTGCAGCTTTCTCTCACTTGCCCTTCAATGTTCTTAAGGACGAAGTCCCTCTCAAGAACTTTCAATGGGCTTGTGATATTCTGACTAGGAGCCATGTCCTTAATCCCATTGTCCAAGCAGAACTTCATATGTTCCTGGACCAACTTCCAGTGCTCCTCTACTGGCATCGCAATACCATGGTTACTACACAATCTTTGAATCAACTTTCGTCTCTGCGAATTCATGCCCAGTACGAAGCGGAGAACTTCATCGAAGAATTCGATGATTTTAAGAATAAAGATTCTGCGTATTAGGATGACTTGGTCATAGACGAAGTGGAGCAAAAGATTGAGAGAGGAAGCTTTCGAAATAAAGGCTGAAAAGCTCTACTACGAAGTCAGAGCACATCAACTTATGCAGCCAACATTAGAAGAAATAGAAGATATAATAAAGAAAGAACAAAAATTCATTGATCACTGTTGGACCAAATTTCACGATCTTGTCATTTATTCTATTCCTTATTTTTATGAGCTTGAGTTTATACCCAGATGGGGTCATTCAATGTAATTTGCTTTGGCTTTAATATAAACAGAATTCCTCACTTGGTATTGTTTGATTCCGTTTCCATTTGCCTTTTAAAGCCAATTCAGAGCTTCGAACTGAACAATCTCATTCTTCGAATCTGGATTCAATCGTTTTTAATGAAACACTAAATGAAATCAACATGTCTTTTCCAATTTATGGAGTGAAATTGACAATTCTGGTTGATATCACTTGGAATTAGTGCTTCGAATTTGACAACCTCATCCTTTAATGCCAATTATAACCAATATATGGTCATGGTTAATATAGCCAATCAACTTTAAATTGACCACTCTTGCTTCGAAGAGCAATCCATGCTATTTAGTCCAGAAGATAATCTCCCTCTTGTATATATAGAAACCAATGACTGGTTTTGATGTTTCGAACGGTAATTCTCATCCTTAAAGAATCCTACGCTTTGCTTCGAAGGTCGTTACTTTCAATAATATCCCTCACACAGGTCTTTAAACCCTTTGAAGTAGACCAATACTCGAGTATTTTAGCATCTTTAAGCATATAATATGCTTTGAAAACAGCTTTTATATTTCGAAGTCGTTATCGTTTGATTTTGGCGCCAAAATTTGGCTTCGAAACCAAACATTTTACTTCAAAGCTGACTTCAGTATTTGGGTGTGTTTTTCCCTCCAAAAGTATCAATATTGAAGAAACTCTTCGTATTCGTACTTCTAGTACTTAACGACTTACGCAATATATTTTCCAGACACAAAGCTTTAAAAACCCTTTTGTTTCGTGCTCTGAAATCACTTGCTCTTTTAACACACAAACCCTATCGATCTTCTGTTAACCCTCTCTTCCTTGATACTCACTATGGATCCTTCCTTGTCGAAAGTGCTTGCTGGCGATTGTATCAGCCCTACCATGGCTTTGAAAAAATGTATCGATGAAGAAATCACCAAGCTATCATCTGGTGAGTCAAGCCACATAGATGGACGTCTTTTCGTGCCTCGTCATAGCAAAAAGCAAGAGTACGTCCTTGGTCCTATCTTTCGAGAAGCTCCTGCTCAACTCGCAGCTCTATATCCTCGCTTGGAGGACCATTTCCTTCTCTATGAAGGAGGGCTTGATTGGGGGAACTGGAGAGTGAATCGTCCTCACCGTTGCTGGCCGACATTGAGGACTGAATGGGAAGAATGGTATGACAGAGTTGTACCTGCGAGAGAAGATGACCTGCAAGAGCTCTGTATCCTCAATGTCTTTCGTCTTTCTAGGTTCATCATTCCTGAGGACCCTTTTTTGATTCCTGCTGCCTTATGCTTCTGGAATATGGCTTTTAATTTCTTCCAATTTCGGTGTGGCATGATGGCCCCCATCGTTCTTGATATTTGCCATCTCTTAGGGCTTTCACCCCATGGTTCTCCTTTTACTCCCAATTACCCGGACCTTCCTATCAAATTTTCTCTTCCAACCCTAAACTCCTCTTATAGTGACTTCGTAAAGGCTGAAAATAAAAGGGAAGGTCCTGTGAGGGACAGAGAACTATTTTCCTTCATCTTATACTGGTTATGCAAATTCCTCTTTTGCACCTCATCTCAGAGGATTATGCCTGAGTTCGCTCCTCTTGCGAAGGCACTTGTCATGAAAAAAACACATAGCTCTTGCTCCCTATCTTTTAGGTCACATCTATAGAGCCTGTTCCCAATTTTGCGAAAAACCTCTTGATGCTGACCAAGGAGGTCCCCTCTGGGTGCTTTAACTCTGGCTCTTCGCCTATTTCACTGACCTACATCCCAAGTGTCTAAGGTTCCTTGTTCAGGATCCTAGTACTTACGGGGAAAAGTATGCTAGGATTGCCCTTTATCCTGCTTCCTTCGCTTACTACTTTACCTTCTTTTATCAACTCCCTATTTCTCCATCTGCCTCCTTCTTCTGTCCTTTCGAAGCCAATAAAGGGCCAACCTGGCTGTAAACTTTTCTGGCCGATAAAGAATGCTCCACTTCTCCTCATAAAGATATGTGGGCGTCTATACTACTACCAAGGGAATTGTTTATTGGCAGTTTAAACCCTCGAGCCTACAAATGCATATCTGAGGTGTATTGCCCTTCTCAATTTGCTAGACAATTTGGACTCACTCAAGGGATACCAGTTCCTCTTTGCAGTCTCTCGAATGTCCACCTCACTGCTAGAGACTTGAGAATATCCAAATCCAGACTATTCTGAAGGAATTGAATGAGTTCCAATTTGTCCCATTTCTTCCGTCTGGCTTAGTTTTGAAAAGATTCCAGAACTGGTGGACAATCAATATGGAAGTGCGCCTATCTGTACACCCCCATGACTTGTTGGTAGGGTTAGGAGTGCCTTCGAAGGCTAAGTCAGCAACAGCTAAGAACATTTCTGAAGCTGCCACAACTACTCCTGCAGCTTCACCCCCTCCAGCTAGAGTTACCAGAGCTGCTTCGAAGAAGGGTAAATACTTTCAGATTCTCTCTTTTTTTCTTTTGAATCTTTTGTTTGTTCCCTTTACACTTATGTTCTTTGGTGCAGGGTCCCCGCAAGAAGAATCCCCTGAGAGAGCTGAAACTTTAGCCACTCTAAAAAAGAAACAACAACAGAAACAAAAAAGGAAGCTGATCCTCCGTCCTGAGGAATCTGAACCTTTGGCAGAAGAAGAAGAATTTGAACAAGAGCCAAAAGTGCCTTTGCAAAGAACAAAAAGACAAAAGGTCACTGCCTCCCTTCCTGATGTAATCGAACATCCTCCTCTCGAGGCAACTGCTACAGTAATGGGGAAAGAACTTACCTCTGAAGAATCTAAACCCCAAATTGAAGAGAGGGAGATCGAAAAGGAGCCAGTAGCCACACTGCAAAGAAGGAAGAGAAAGAAAGTGACTGTTCCTGCTACCGACTTGGTTGAAGACCCTATTCACGAAGCTGCTGCCAAGGAGGTAGATCAGGAACATTCCAAGGCAATAATTGTTTTTGAAAGGGCTGAGAAGAGACGGCAGCAACAGTTTCTGAGAGATGAAGCTGCTGCTGCTGACGTATTACAAAGAGAAATTACACGAAGGCAGCAAACTGTCGAACATTATTCCCTTCGCAGCTCTCCCATTGGTGCCAACACTTCTGAAACAAGTAATTTCTTTCATACTTCTGCTGTTTTTTCCTTTGTCAACTTTTGGTATTGAAGTTTGACATTGCTTTACATTTCTTCCTTTTGCAGCAACAATTACTGCATTTGTCTTTCCCATGAGGCCTCCTTCAGTTTCAGTTGAAATTGATCAGATGCAGAATGTGAAGACTATTCAAATACTACTTCCACTTCCCAAGCCTACACTTTCTGTACCTTCTTTGAGCTCCAGCATTCCTGCATCTCTTCTTCTTGGCTTAGAGCGATACCTCCCTTTCTTGACCCTTGACCTACCTCAGTCCACTTTTCCTTCGAGCCCTGCTTCTTCTTTCACAACAATTTCAACTGCTACTCCATCCCTAATGGCAGTTGATTCTCCTAC
Source organism: Camellia granthamiana (assembly GCA_036172215.1). NCBI lineage: Eukaryota > Viridiplantae > Streptophyta > Magnoliopsida > Ericales > Theaceae > Camellia > Camellia granthamiana. The sequence continues at coordinate 78,978,718 of CM069914.1, forward strand.
AGAGGGTGCTGGTAGTTCCCCAACTCATGGTTCATCACCTATACCTACTTCCAGCCCCTCTTCACTTGATTCGTTGGTGGCTAGGACCATAGAGGCTGCCAAAGATACTCCATCCATTTCTCCTATTCCCATGCAGCCCTCTGTGTCTTCCACCACAACATTCTCCATGCCCTTCATGTCTAGGGATGAGGTAGACATCTTTGAAGGAAGACCAGCTAGTCTTTTCGACATACCCTCTACCTCTCCGACATTCAATGCTGAAGCTGAGCCATTGGTTTTGGCTGACTCCTTACTGGAAATTTTTGAGAGTCATCCTTCTTCCAGCAGCAAGCCTTCTGCACCTTCAACAGATCTGGACACATGCCTGGAACTGTTGACTTCCTTTTCGAGGATCCCCTTCGAGGCTCTACAAAAGGCCTATCATCAGAAATGGGTTTCTTCAGTGCTGCAACATTGCTGAGCAGTCCGGCATGAATATCTCAAGTCATCTATCCCAGGCTGCAGCTACTATTGATTTTTACATTAGCATTTGTCATGCTGCCAATGCTGCGAATGAGAAATTAGCTAGGGACCAGAGTTTTGTTTCTCAAGTGCATACCGAAGTAGCAGAGCTCAAGGAACAACACTCTTCTACCTCTCAGTTTCGAATTCAGCTGCTGGAGAAGAAAACTCGACTTGAGGAGGAGCTAATTGCAGTAAACCAGGCCTTGGTTCGAACTGATACCAAATTGCAAATCACCAACCAAGAACTGGCTGATCGAAAAGAAGACATGGCTGCAGCTATTCACTTATTTCCAGCACTTACCAATAGAAAATCTGTTGTACAAAAACAATTGAAACATTGTAATGATTTTTGGGCCAATTTGTGGCACAATGTATTTAATTCTTTATGAAAAATCAAATTCTTATCTATTATCTGAGTAATCTTGTGTTTTTGTACTTAATGTTTATTTTATTCCTTGTGTTTCCCAAATGGTTGGAAAATAAGGCTTTAAATATCTGTCATTAATCTTTTTGGGATGTACATAACCATTCAAATTTCTTAAATGGTATGCTCCTAAAGGCAGAACTCTATGAATTTGATATGGTCCTTCCCAGTTAGGTGACCATTTGCCAAACTTATGGCTTTTAATTCCTATTGGGAGTATTGTTTTCCATACCAAATCACCTTCATCAAAGCCAATGTGTTTGACCTTCTTGTTATAATTCTTGGCTGCTTTCTTCTTTTGGAAAAGAATGTTATTTAATGCCAACATCCTGGCTTCATCTATGCCTTCTAATTCCAAGCACATACTTTGATGGTATTGCTCAGGATCTAACTGATCTTGGCATCTTACCCTTAGAGACTTAACATTAATCTCCACAGGTAACACTGCATCATGCCCATATACCAGGGCATAAGGGGTGACTCATGTGCTTGACCTTGGGGAAGTTCTGTAAGCCTACAGAACATCCAATAATAGGTTATGCCAATCCCTAGGATTATCTTCCACAATCTTTTGTATTCCTTTTTTCAAGGACTTATTGGATGATTCAGCTTGACCATTGGCTTGTGCATAATAGGGTGTGGAATTAACAAGGCTAATTCCAAATTCTGCCACAAAAGACTTTACCATTTTCCCATCGAACACAGTCCCATTATCAACTGTTATGGTTTGTGGGATGCCAAATCTATGGATCAGATCTTTAAGGAACCCAATGACTTCTGTTTGGTCTACAGCCTTGTATGGCTTAGCTTCGACCCACTTAGTGAAGTAGTCAGTGGCCACTAGAATGAAACAATGATGCTTCAAAGAAGGTGGGTGTATTTTTCCCATCATATCCATGGCCCATCCTCTAAATGGCCAAGGCTTCACTACTGCATGTAGGTCAGTTATAGGCACATACCTTATTGTGCCATGCCTTTGACATGCCTGGCAACCTTTTGCATATTCTATGCAGTCTTTAAGGATAGTTGGCCAATAGTAGGAATGCCTTCGAAGCAACCATCTCATCTTTACACCAGGTTGATGAGCACCACAGATGCCTTCATGAACCTTAGCCATAGCTGTTAATGCTTCTTTTGGGCCTAAACATTCTAGTAATAAGCCATCTCTCCCCCTTTTGTAAAGAGCATTACCATATATCATGTATTGCATAGACTGCAATTTAACCTTTCTGCTGGCCTTCGAAGATGGACCAGCCAAGTACTGCATTATTGGATGCCTCCAATCTTGTTCTTGTAAGTCATTATGATTGACTTCCAAGACCACATTCCTTTTATTCAAAGGTTGTATTAATTTCTGATATGTTGTTTGGCTTATGTCCCTTTGGGTATTATCCCTTATCTTGAAGTTCGAAGCTTTCTGAGCCACATCATTAGCTCTATTGTTCAAGAATCTTGGAACATGAGTTACATTTGCTATTTGAAATTGAGAAAGCAGATGTAATGCAACAATATAGTATGGTAAAATACTTATGTTTTGACACTTGAAAATCCCTTTCACTTGGTTAACTACCAATTGAGAGTCCCCAAATATGTCAACTGCATGTACTTGTAATCCAATAAGGATCTCTAGTCCCACTATTAAGGCTTCGTATTCAGCCTTGTTATTGGAACAGCTAGCTTCATCCACTCTGAAACCATGTGTGGTTTCTACCCCTCGTAGAGACTTAATCACAATACCAATTCCAATTAAACCATTGGCCTTCGATCCATCGAACCACATCTGTCATGGCTCAACACTAGCCATACCGAGTTCTATTATCTCTTGGCTCTCTGTTTGAGATGGATGGTCTGCTAGAAAATTGGCTAAGACCTGCCCTTTTACTACCCTTTGAGGGACATATTCTAAATGAAATTCTGATAAGGCTAGTATCCACTTGCCAATTCTTCCCCTCAACATAGGTCTAGATAACATGTACTTAACCAAATCTGTGGTTGCAATTACCAAGACAGTTGTAGGTAAAAGATAACATCTTAATTTCATTGCAGCAAAATACAAAGCAAGACACAGCTTTTCAACAGCTGAATATTTACATTCACAAGAATTTAAAAACCTACTAAGGTAATAAACAGCTTGTTCCTTGCCTTCTTCATTGTCTTGGGCCAAGAAAGCTCCCAATGAATCTTCTGCTGCAGCTATGTACAGCTTCAAGGGCTTATTCCCTTTTGGTGGCATCAGCACTGGAGGGTTGGCCAAATAGGCTTTGATACCTTCGAAAGCAATTTGATGCTCTGCTGTCCACACAAATTCCTCTTCATCTTTCAGCCTTAACAAGGAAGAAAATACTTTAGTTTTCCCTGTAGTGTTAGAAATAAACCTTCTAAGAAAGTTAACCTGCCCCAGGAACCTTTGTAATTCTTTCTTACTTGATGGAGGCCTGGCTTCGATGATGGCTTTGGCTTTATTCTGATCAATCTGTATTCCTTTCTTGTGCACTACATAACCCAAGAAATTTCCAGATGATACACCAAAAGCACATTTAAGAGGATTGAGTTTCAACTTGAACTTTCTCATTCTTTCAAAAGCTACTTCTAAATGAAATAGATGCTCCTCCATGGACTGGGATTTCACTACAATGTCATCAATATAACACTCTAGATACCCTCCAATGAGATCATGAAAGATGGTGTTCATAGCCTTCTGATATGTAGCCCCAGCATTCTTCAGACCAAATGGCATTTTAACCCATTCGAAAGTGCCAATATTCCCAGGACATCTGAATGCTGTCTTGTGGACATCCTCCTCTGCAATGCAGATTTGGTTGTAACCAGAATGCCCATCCATCATTGATAAAACTTGATGCCCTACTGAACTGTCAACCAACAGATCCACTATAGGCATAGGGTATTCATCTTTTGGTGTTGCTAGATTTAAATTTCTGAAATCAATACATACCCTCATTTTACCATTCTTCTTAACTACAGTCACAATATTAGATAGCCATTCAACATACCTGGCTGTCCTAATAAAGCCTGCCTTAAGTAGTCTAAGAATCTTTTTCTTGACCTTCTGAATTACTTCTGGACTAATTCTTCTTGGTTTCTGCTTGTATGGCTTGAAGTTAAGCTTCATAGGGAGCCTATGTTCCACTAATGACTTATCCAATCCTGGTAATTCATTATAGGACCATGTAAAGCAATCTTTGTATTTCTTTAGAACAACCAATAACTGGTCTCTGTCCAGGACATTCAAACAAGCACTTATATAGGTGGGCTGTTGTATAGAACCTTCCCCCAAATTTACTTCCTCTAAGGGGTCTTGTGTCTGAGAACTTATTGAAGCTTCTTCTCTGGTTTCTTCTACCTTCGAAGCAACCTTCTTGCTTTGTCCTGTTCCCAAGTTCTTTAGTTCAACATCTTTGCCCTCCTCCTCATAGACAAAATCTGTCCATAAGGCATCCTCTTCCTGTATCTCCTGGACTTTTGTTTCAATGTCCAATGCACAGTACTTACCAAGGGTCAAAATTCTGACCTGTGGTTGCTTCTGTTTGTAGCCAATTATCATGGCTTCTCTCTCTTGCTCCTGTACTTTCTAGACTATTGCTTTTACATCCAATGTTGAGAATTTAATCAGAGCCAAGGACTTGGCTTCTTGTTCTTCATCTCTTTGCCTACAACCAGGCATCATTGTCATCCTTAACGACAATCTCTTCGTTAGCACTCTCTTAGACTAAGTGCTTCAGGTGTGTCACTTCCTCATCAGCCGTCACTTCGGCTGAGCCATCAGCTTTCCTCAGTATACTGAGTGGTGTCACTCCCTCAATATACAACTTGGCCTCTGCAAAGTCTGCACAAGCTATGAAGGGTTGAGGATCTGCATCAATTTCCTCTGTCTCTCCATTGCCCAAAGCCATCATTATTTTCTGATGCAAAGAGGAAGGCACACATTTGTTAGTGTGGATCCAATCCCTCCCAAGTAAAGCATTGTACTTAGCATTACTGTCAATTACGAAGAATGCCGTCATGCAATCCCTGGTTCCCACACTCAAGTTAATGGGCAGAATCCCCTGGGCCATCTGTTTGTCTCCAGCGAAACCAGCTATGGTTATGCTAGTTGGGATCAACCTGGGATTCTTTTTCCCTAGTTTCTTCAGAGAAGATTTCGGTAGCAAGTTCACTGCTGCCCCATTATCTATTAGGACTCGGTTCAATTGTATCCCATCGAAGAAAGCCTTGATGTACAAAGGCTTGACATGTTGTGTCATAGAATTCGAGGGATATTCAAAAGGATATGAGAGGTTGATACTCACCTCTTCCTCGCTCTCGCATTCAGTTTCCATCGGAGTAGCCATTCCAGACTCATCCTGTACCATACTCACTTGCGACTCTTCACTAGAAACTGGAATAGGATCCATGTCTTGGTTGTCTTGGTCCTCATCGCCAGCCTGGAACTCGTGAGGCAGTATGTGTACCATGTTGACTGATACTGGGGGAAATAAGCCAAACTGGATGGCTGGCTGTGCCTGTTTTCCCTCTTGGCTACCTTGCTCAGTCACTTCAGAAGCATCCTGCATGCTGCATTCTGGCACTTCACTGCTAACAGGTTCCTTCGAATGGTTTTCCTCGACTGGTTTTTCAACCAAAAATGTTTGCTCAGCCATGAAGGCTTCGAACATTTCTTCTTCCACCATTTCTTTCTTTTGGCCCATGCCAATTTCTTCTTCTGTCTCACTACCACTCTCCATCAGAGCCTTCTCCAGCCCTGCCAAACTAGCCTTCTCTCTGGCTTTCAGTTCAGAATGAACCTTGGCCAACTGCTCTCTACTGCAAACCACTTTGTTTTGTAGAATTGGCTTTGGAGCATGGTCTGACTTTGGATCTTTCTTTCCTTCTGCCTTGACCAGTGAAGAATTCTCTCCATTTTCTTTCAGATCTTGCTGATACTGGGTGTACCTGCGCTGAATCTTCCTCCTTTGTGATCAAGAAATAACTGGGACCATATCTGGTTCCTTTGTCTTTGGGTGTTTAAGTAATACCCAATTGTTCGGAGCCACCACAGGAGGCTTGACCATCCTGCCTTGGTTTCCAACATTCCTTTGGGTAGGCACTTCCCTAGGTTTGTTCTGCATTACGAACCAATCTGGGACCCCAGGTACCCACGAACTTACTGACCCGGATGCTGAACTGCTCTTTTCTACCTTCGAAGCCATCTTCGAAACTGGCTGTGAAGGAAAGTGCTTGGCTCTGACCTCATATTTCGAGCCTGATTCAGGCCTTCGATGAAGGTAGCCACTTTCTGTCCTGCGTGAAGTTGGTCTAGGAGGCCAATCTCTGGCTTTAGTCCCATAACCTGAACTCCTCTCCAATTTTCTTTCAGAATGACTGCTCTCCATTCTGTAATAGTTAGGTGGCCTGGACTTATACAAGGGCCTCTTGCCTTTAGTATGCATTCTGTCCCCCTGCAGGTTCAATCACTAATGGCCGCTGCCTGTCACTAGCCGGATACGGCCTTTTGTTTTAAGTATTGGTTGATTTAGGACGTCTCTGCACATCCCTGTAATACTGCTTCCCATCAACTGGAAGGCCTTTCAACCATTTGTAACTCAGTCTGCACCTGGGACACATCCTCTGCATTACAACTGCTTCTAAGGAATCATCATCCAGTGCTTCTTCATCAGAGTCTTCTCTCTGATGTGAGAAACCTTGTCCAATAGCTGGTGGGTTTCTAATATCTTTCTTGGTAGTTGTCTGGTTGGCAATGTGCATCTGCACATTGACCTCTTCCAATTCCTACAGAGATAAATTCTGAAAGGTTGGTACAACCACATTAGTTGCACTTTCTCCAACTTCTGGAAATGGATTGCTGTCAATACCCATGGCCTTTTCCGCTTTGGTTGGGAACTTCAAACTTCCTTTCCGAATTTGTTCTTGGATCCTGTCTCGAAAAACAATGCAGTTTTTAGTCGAGTGAGACCAAGAGTTATGCCATTTGCAATATACTTTTCCCTTAAGTTCATCTGGAGATGGCAGTTTTACTCCTTTTGGTAACTTAAGGAAATTGGCTGCAAGCAAATGATCAAAAATGTCATCTACTTTCGTTAAATCGAAAGAGTACTTTCTGTGAAAGTCTTTCTTTTTAAATTGCTGGTCAATTGTTGTATCCTTATGAATTAATGCTTCACAGATTACAGGTTCTTTGCCCACAATCTCTGCTGCATCGATCTCATAATTTGGATCTCTATAATATGTCTTGTACGAGGCATTATTTCGATCCTGTTCCTCTTCTAATAATGCTTCATATCGAGACACCTTATAGGTCAGTTCGACCAAATCTCTGAATTCAGTTGAGTCAAACTTCTTTCGAAGCCTGAACTCTAAACCGTTTTGAGCCAATCTTACGAATTCTGGCTCTGGTAGGATGACTCTACATTTATTTCGAGCCCTTTTAAATCTGGCAATAAACTGAGTAGCCTTTTCTTCAGGCCTTTGACTCAATCTTGCCAAGTCTGCCATGGAAACCTCCGGCTCCGATTGGAAAAATTGGCATGAAATGCTTCTTCCATTTGTTGCCAAGTTTGAATGGAGCTAGGTGTAAGGTTGATGTACCATACAAATGCTCCCCCCAGTTAGAGAATTTGGAAATAATCTCAGTTTCATATAATCATGGTTAGTAAATTCACCGCATTGAGCAGCAAATCTAGCAATATGCTCTACTGTTGATTGATTTCCAGTTCCATAGAAAAGGGTAAAATCTGGTATTCTGAATCCCCTTGGGTATTCATGTACCCTATCCACCCATTCTGGGTATGGTTTTCTGTATACAGGAGTCTGGACCCCCCGAGCCATCGGTCCACACATCTCCCTAACAATATCAACAGTTTGGTCCCTAGGGACCATATTTTGTGCCTGCTGAACCACTACTGGAGGAACAAACACAGGGTTTGGCGGACAAACTTGTGCTTGTGGTCCTCTAGGTCCATAAGGTGGTACATTTGGGACTGGTTGTCCCTGCGGTACAGGTTGTTGTTGGGGGTATGGGTAACCCCTTTGAACCTGACCTGCGAAGGGACCTGCGAAAGGTGCTGGAACAGGTATTGTGTCCCTTCCATTTGTGGGAAAACCTTCCAACCCCCCGGGTATAAATTCGAATAAGGGATTATTATACCCCCTAGTGCCAGGTATGGCTTCGAACATGGGATTTGTAACCATTCTTACGCCAGTTTCTTGTACTTGACCAGATCCACCAACTTGTGTGGCTTCATTGTTAAGTACTGAGGCATTTTGGCCTGCTATAGGCCTCGAAATGGGTTCATACCAAGACTGAGGTAATGGTCTTTCATAGTTCTGAGTACTAGTTTGACCATTAGAATGTCCATTAACTTGCATAGGCTGTTTATCTCTAGCCAATCTTTGTTGAGGGACGTTTAAAACTTCCTGTGTGTGTCTTGTATTAGTTGGTTGGTGGTTATTCATTCGATCCAAAAAGGATGTTACCCACCTTTCCATTGTGTTCATTAATTGTTGTCCCATAGCATCTACTAGGCCATCCCATGGATTTGTTGGCTGGGTAGATGGAACAGTGGATGGTCCAATTCCTTGGTTTCGTCCAATATTATGAACATACGGTTCTTGTCCAGAAGTACTGGTCTGTTCGACCATAGGTTCTGATGACATGGGAGTTTCCACAGGATGTGTTACCACATTATCCTCTGGATTAGGTATTTCTACCTCTCCTTCTACGCCTTCTTCGAAGCGTTCATTTTCTCCTTGTCGTCTTCTTCTAGCCATTTTAAATTAGTCCCACTAGGCGTGCCAAAAATATATGTTGGCTTTTTTGGCTTTCGAAGGGTATTTTTGTAAATGCGAGCGTGCCAGCAAGGATCAATCAGTCCTTACAGAAATTATAATTGGCAACCAATTATCAGACGATTGTGTTTTAGTTCTTTCAGCCTCAATGAAGAGGACTTTTACTGGTGGCTTGACTTAGGAGAATTTAAGAGAAATAACAGTTAATATAAAGAACAATAGAAGTATTTCATTAAAAATGAACACTTACAATGGTCCAAACTCAGCCTCGGAGAGGTTTGCAACAGCAATCTACTTGAATCTACTTGAAACTACTCCTATGAATGAAGTGCAGTGCAGGTATTTAAAGTGCAGGAATGTAAAGAACTGGTATTTAAAGTGCAGGAAAGGTAAAGACTGGAAATGTAAAAACTGGAAAAGAAAATATGTAAAGAAAGACTGGTTTGTATGATTTGAGTCTGGGGGTTTTTTCTGGGGGCTTCCCTGCTATTTATACTCGTCAAAGATGACCTTCGAACTGCACTTCGAACCGTCGAACTGCTCCTCCATGATCGCTGATCATGCTGCCTTAGAAGTAGTTCCACTACGCCATCACTTGCAGTTGAGCTTCCCTCCTGTATTTGAATTTGAATATGGGTAACCGTTGAAGCCACGTCACCTTGCATCTCTTTACTGATCTAGTGCTACTCAGATCACGTGAGAACCAATATTCATCGCCACGTGTACGATTAGGATCGAAGACTTGAATCATCTTCCCATAATACCCTTATTCTGCCACGTGTCGAATTGTAATTGGCTTTTACAAAATATGTAGCCAACAACCGTGTTTTTCATTAGAAAAATGAACGACAATTCGATAACGATAACTTATTCAATTCATCGTGTTTTTATTAAAAAAATGAACGATAATTATATTTTAACAAAAACGAATCATGCATTTTTTTATTATAAAAATAATAAATTGAAAAAAACTTACAATTATCGAATCGACATAATTTTTATTGATAAATAAAATACACAAAATACTTAACAAAATAAATAGTTTAAATTATCAAAATATAACTTGTGAGGAAGTCAATTCTCCTCCATTTTATAAAGTCTGCGAGAATCTCTTCTTTTTTTTCATTAAATTTGAATAAAAATTTCATTTAATATCACGTATTTCAACGAAAGATTTTGAACATTTTATTAAAACACCAATTGTCACGATAGATGTCGGGCCGATCGACCGGCCAGTATAATTTTTTTATAAATTTTTACAAGGAGGTGGTCATTCAGAAGAAAACCAACCTAACATTTGAGGGTCGTCTAATGGTAAAAATGACTTATAACTCAAATGACTATGAATAATGATTTGATAAAAGGTACACTCATATTTATTTTAATAAATGATTTAGGCTCTGTTTATTTGTGCTTTCAAAAGTTAGTTCTACACTGTGTTTTCAATATGGTGTTTGGAATGTGTTTTAGAAACACGTTTCCAAAACTCTACAGAGTTATCTACAGCATACGCGCATTTCAGATTTTTTTTTTCAAAATTTTTGATAGCAGGACGTCCGGCCGGTTGACTGGAATAGTGATTTTTTTTTGTTTGCAATTGATATGTTAATTTTTATATAATCGAAAAAAATATTTTCTGAAATTTTTAAATTTTTTTATGTGCTTTAAAATAATTTTGAGTTATATGTTTAGTTATAAGTTGTAAATTTTTATATCAAATATCAAATCTCATATCAACAACCTACTCAAATCAAAACTCTTTTCAAAACTATTTTCAAAATTCTTTACCAAACAAATTTTCTACACTCAAATCATAATTTCACAACACACAAACTCAAAATACAACTCATACTCTCAAATCACATTTACAAAACTCTACCAAGCGCTACCTTAAATTTTTTTTTTTGAATTTAGGCACCGTTTGGGAAGCAAGATTTGAGGCTTTTTTTTGGCTATTTTAGCCACAAAAAACAAAATAGACTATTTTAGCCATAACAAACAAAATATCACATCAAACCCATAATCATTATACCATTCTTTTACAAAAAAAGTCAAAAAGTTAAAAAACTAAAAAGTCCTTACCAAACCAAACTTTTTAACTCAGACTAAAATAGTCAAAAAAAATTAAAAAGCTAAAAAACTAACCCACCTCTCAAACCAAGTCTTAATAAAATATTTGATGCTGAGTTAGAATCGTAAAAAATAATTTAAATTTGAGCAGTGGTTGGGGCCCCGAAACAGGGTGCCCCGAATGCTCCTAAAGAAAAAACTAAGGCATGAGGGAAAAAAAAAACAAAGAAAAATGTCCAAAACGATATCGTTTTGGACATTAAAGACATTAGGGGCAACTTTTTTAGGGGTAAAAAAACATTTCTGTTTAAATTTAATGAAATATTTGGTGTGGGGTTGGAGGTAGGCGGAGCAATACCATTCGCTCGTGGTCAAACAAAGTCAACAACAGAGAATGGGACTTGGGGCGAGAGAGAGAGAGACTCATGTGGGCGGAGCGAGCATCGAGCGAGTGTGTATTTTCCCAAAACATACATTCATCTCTCTATTCTCTTTTCCTTATTCAATAAGGAGAGAGAGAGAGACTATAACACTAGGTTTGGATTAAGTGATTTGGAAGAAAAAAAAAATAGTGAGAAATATATTTTTCTTATTTATTTGATTATCTTAAGTGGAGAGAAATAAGGAGAAATAGAGAGAAATGGAAAGAAACTCATTTCTCTCATAACCCTTATTTTCAATCTTTCCAAAAATAGAGAGATTAGAAGAGAAAAGAAATCCACAAATGTTTATATTTTCATAATATCAATTTTATCCTTATAAAAATAAAAGAAATAAAACGATTGAAAATATAAAAAGGTTATTTTGATAATATAACATAAAATAATTTCTTTTCTTTTATTTTCTCTTAATGAAATCTAACCAAACAAAAAAGAGAGAAATCACAATCATTTTTTTTCTTTTATTTCTTACTTATCCAAATAAAAAAAAAAAAAATTACAATCATCTCTTTTCTTTTCTCTTATTAATCAATCATTTCTTTTCTTTTTCTTTTTCTTTCTTTTCTCTCCTAATCTACCAAACATAGCGTAAATTGTGAGATTGAGAGAGACAGAGACAGAAAGAGAAAGCAAGGGTTTTGAGGTATTGACAATGGCGTCGTCTCCGACTTCATCATCATACTCAACGTATTCGTCTCCGTTTTCATCATCACCGAAGTTCTCTGATCTTCCAATAATGGGACTCAGGCACAAAATCGTTGAGAAGATTCAGGAAAATCGCGTCACTCTCATCGTCGGCGAAACTGGCTGCGGTACCTCTCCATGCGTTAATTCTTTCTTAGTTTCTTCTTTTTGCTACTTAATTTGATCCATTTTGAGTTCTGGAATAGCCATGTATTTCTCAATTACTTCACTCTGTTTTGTTGCTGCTTGCTACTCATAATTCAAGAAACAGCAATGAAACAACCGGGCATTTTACTTAACTGCATTCTCCGATGTTTAGTTCCAACAAACAAGTCTCAATATTGATTAATCAGCTTATAACTGGATTTTTTTAAAAAATAAAAATAAAAATAAAGAAATTAATGTCAAATTTTGTTTATTTTTTAAAGTCTACTTAGGAAATTTATATATTTTTTTAAAAATTCACTAGGACGGAAATAACCTAAGTGTAGTATATAAATATATAAAAAAACCCTAATTTTTTTTTTGTTTATTTTGGCTTTCCTGAATTATTATTATTATTTTTAAAATTTTGAAGTCTTTTTTTTTTTTTTTTACTTAAAAAAGGTTGAATTTTTTTCACAAAAATGTAAAAATATGCCTTAAAAATAACAACTAACAGGCTCTTTAACAAGATGGGTTGGTTATTGTAGCTAGACTCACACCATTTCACTGCCTTCGACAATCTAGCTAACTAGCTATCAGTCTTGGAGGCTCTTTTAACCGTTTTTGAATGAATAGGTAAAATAGAGAGAGGTGTTGGAGCAAAAATGTGTTTAGGTAAAATAAAGGGCTTATTATTCTTATTATTTTTTTTTTTGTAATTTAGCCAGTGAAAGATGGAGAGTAGTGTTGGAGTTGGTCTAAGCTGCAGCCAAAAAACAAAAACCCCCTTAAATATGTTTGTTTAAATTTGTTTTGACTACTGGTTGTGTTGATTATTGGTTTTGTTGGGACCAGTTTGATGTCCAGGCAACTGAACCGACTAGTTTTATGTTCTTTTCCTTTTGTCAAATTTTCTTTTAAAAATTTGTTTCCAAACCAAACGAAGCCTTAAGTCTCATGGGGTTTGGCTACGTGAATCTTTTTTTCTCAATATCTGGCTGGAACTTGGAAATAACTTAGCTTAGGTTGTCTTTACGTTGATTTGTCAAAATTGATTAGTTTGTATAATCTTCTCTGTAGGCCAGGAGCTGCTGGGAAATTATTGCATGTAATCTCGTGCATTTAACTAAATTGTTAATAAATTTATAGTGTATTATGTGCATGAAGCATATTTAGGTGCTTTAGAAAATTAGATGTAATTAGAGGTTCCTCGTTATCTTAAAAAAAAGAAAAGAAAAAAAAAGAAAAGAAATTTGGATGTACTTTTTTTAATAGGCCTTTCTCTGTTTTAATTTGTTGCGGCAGTTAAAAAATCAATGTTGACTCCTGGTTGTTATTTTATTCATGTTTGTCAAGATTTAAGCAATGAAGATGGAAGATACTTTCCCTAATAACTTAAATGTTCACGGTTCCAACAAGTCATCATACAAGTTGTTAATGCTACGGATTTTACTTAAAATCTCAAGTTTATTTATTTATTTTTTTTTGGGGTTGGTTTTAAAGGTTCATTGTTGTTTGTTTATTAAGGTAAGAGTTCACAAGTCCCACAATTTCTCCTAGAAGAAAACATGAAGCCCATATTATGTACACAGCCAAGGACATTTGCTGTTGTGGCTGTTGCTAGAATGGTGGCAAAAGCTCGTAACTGTGAAGTAGGGGGTGAGGTTGGTTACCATATTGGTCATTCAAAGGTCGTATCAGCAAGGTCTATCCTCCTAGCCAATCTGCTGATGAGAAACTTTAGTCCATGCTTTGGTTTGAGCTTCATATTGTCACTAATCAGATGTGTGAGTGCATCTATATTCTCTTTTCCATTTTCTCTATTTACACCATTATCAATATGGTGGATGGTATGGCATCGATTGAGTTGGCTATCCTTCATTTTTGGAATTTATTCATCTGTAATCTATTCTATTTAGCACACAACTCGAATCATATATTAAAGCTTTGTCATTTTATTTTTATTTTTAATTTCCCAACAATTTCCCATAAAATATCTGCTCAACGGTTATAATGGAATAACGGCTAACAATTTTCAAATTCATCTTTCTCATTCATCAAATCATCTAAAAGTTTTGATGTAAAAATGCTAAGGCATTGTGTTTGCACCCACCGCTAGTAATTTATTGTATATATCTACAATATACTTTTTTACTTATTTGCAAGAGGGTTAACAATCATAATGACCTGTTGAAGGAAGCTTCATTTACGGCTACGTCCCATGGAGAAAGGATGTGTGTTTGTGTAGTAGATGTTTGATGACAAATTTCCATAGAAAATAACTTGTAGAATGCTTGCCAGAACTTTAATTTAGAGAAAATATAGTAAGTCCCACAGTTGTGACATAATGACAGTGAACTCCCTTGAGATTTTAATTTATATAACACTTAGCCTCATTTTCATCAATAATTTGTTAGTGACATAGATGAAAAAATGATATGGTCATCTCTTTTGCACAACAATGTATACTTTGCGTTGTTTATTTTTTTGTTTTGCACCATTTGGATTAGTTTTGGTCCATTTAATCAATCTTAAAAAGAAGTCAATGTAATTATGTTAAAACAGTAAAACTTACTGTATTTTTTTCAAACCTCAGGGAGGTCAGTGCAATTTACCCTTTATTTATTGGTTGTTTGCCTTCCCTTTCTCATTCATGTATTTTATGTTATTTTTAAATTTTTGGCGTGGGAGTAAGACAGTATATACGATTAGGGGTCTTAAAAATTTGGGAGCCTTCTCAAATATGGGCTTTAGGCGGTTGCCTAATTGGCCTAATGGATGGGCCACCCCTGAGAGTTTCCATTCTATCTAAAATGACAAGTTCAACATTATTTAAATGAGAAGAGGTCATAGATACTTTTCAAATTCTTTGCTAGAGGGACAAATGACAACTATCATAATCATTAATGCAAATATAGGTAAATAAAGTTATAGTTATAAAACATTACCAATGGCGACTTTTGAAAAACATTAAAATGTTGGTTTATTGCTGTTCCCATGTTGCAAGGACGCTCATCAGCATAGTTACGTTCAATGCCATATCCCAACCCTCCAAAGCCTGAATCATATGTGAAGGTCTTCCTCATTAGGTTCTCTGACAACTTTTGAAAAACATTAAATGTTTGTTAATCGCTGATCTAATGTGGCAAGGATGTTCATAAGCATAGTTGATGGTCAATTCCGTTATGACTTGCAGCTTGGTTGTCACCAGTACTCCTAATTGTGTTTAATTTGTTTGCATGTCCATGCATGCCATAACAACAAATGCTAAGGTCAGCTTCTTCTTATTTTTTCAGAGGACTTTTTATAATTTGGTTCCATTATTCCTCTCTCTCTCTCTCTCTCTCTCTCTCTCTCTCTCTCTCTCTCTCTCTCTCTGTAGTTGGGGTATGAGGGCTGTAAAGCTTGTTGTGCTTATTTGACTTGGTTGTGCATATGCTGGTTTAACTGTTAAAGAGTTTGTTATATTGCCACTGGACTCGAATAGCATGCTTCTTATACTGGTTAATTGCCTAGATATATTGGGTTCGTTTGGTTTGTATTTGGGAAAAATTTTTGGGAAATTTTCTCTACAAATAAGTTTTCAAAAGTAATCAAACCAAACAAATTTTTCCAAAAAAAATTCCCAAAACTTGTAAACCAAACAAGTTTTCCAAACAAATCTCTCTCTCACACACATCAAATCAATCACTTTTTTCAAAACTCTCTCTCAAAATAATTTTTCAAAACATCTTTTGAAAAAAACCAAACCAAACAACTTTTCATACTGTTTATCTCTAAAACACATCTCTCAAACACAAACCAAACATACCCATTATTTCAAGTATTTTGCTTATGTATCTTTGGCTTACTATACCTGTCTTTTGGGTGATCTCATCTGCTTCTGTTTGCAACATATTCCAACTTTATGTGTTACTGCCTTAGTGGTCTGATCTGATGATGGTGCTTATCTTTTAGGACTGGTTAGTCAGTCCGAGGAAAGTCATTTTAGGTGAAATCAAGTTGTTCTTCTTCACACATTTGGTAGGATTAAATTTGCACTTGATACAACTTGCAGGGTTTCAATAATCTGACTAAATTATGATGTTGTGGACGACAATGGTTGAATCTTTATATTTATTCTTATATTATACTCTTCCGAGCTTGAAATAAGTCTGTTTGAGATTCTTTTCTCATTTCATTTTCTCTCTTACCAATTTGCTTATGGTTTCTCCACATTATATCAAAACAATGTCACAGAACCAAGATTGTCTTCAAAACTGCGGGAGTTTTGCTTGATGAAATGCGGGAGAAGGGGTTGGATGCCCTCAAGTACAAGACTATTATTCTTGATGAAGTACATGAAAGATCTGTAGAGTCTGATCTTGTTCTCGTTTGTGTAAAGCAGTTTTTGCTGAAGAACAATGACTTGAGGTTCACATACTTCGCTTTCTATTTCTTCTAATTTTTGCTGTTGGTATTTTTGTTTATGGGTTGTTGGACTTTGTATTTTGTCCACTCATAAGCAACTCCTCGACCTCTTACATGCTATATGCATAGTTGTAGACCTCTTACATGTTGTATGCATCTTGGTAAAAGTCCCAGGCCATCATTGATGATTTGGCAGATATAGGAATTCCTTGGGTTCAAAATAAATTAGTAGGAGAAATAAGATGTTTAATATATCACTTGTGCTTTTAGTAGTCATACTACAAGTCTTTATAATTTTCTTTTATTGACTAAATATTGAAGAAAGTACACTAGTTATGAAAAGAATAACATCGTAATCCTAAGCTAAAAATGGCCAACAATTTCCTAAATTTTGTAGTTTTCATCATCCTCACCATTTCATCATATATCTGTAAATAAAAACCCTAAAGTAATATTGATTTATGATCTTAAGT
Organism: Camellia granthamiana; assembly: GCA_036172215.1. Lineage (NCBI taxonomy): Eukaryota > Viridiplantae > Streptophyta > Magnoliopsida > Ericales > Theaceae > Camellia > Camellia granthamiana. Next base: position 78,995,670 of record CM069914.1, read on the forward strand.
AATGAAATGTAAAGTAATGATTTGTGATCTTTAGTAATAATTTCCAATATGACCACACCAGCCAGCAATGGGATTTTTTGGGGCTAAAAACACACACAATGAAATTTTATGACTCCCCAACTGTATGCATGAGTGGTGTGTATTGGCAAAATGAAAACATAAAGTTTTGGAATGAAGCTTAAACTTTTGCAATTATGTGTTTAATTTCTATTCAAAATAGGAAACTGTCATTAATTTCTCCAACAAATTCATCTTAAGTTATACCATAGAATATTAGCTAATTTGTGTTGGAGATTTTAACAATTATTAATCTTTTTCTTTTTTTTCCATTTCAAAAAAGCCTAAGAATAATTTTGAGTATTTACGCCAGAATACGAACATAATGATCATAGACAAATAGGAGGCAGCAAATAATTTTGGGTCAAATTGAACTTAGGATACCTAGATATATCATCTACTTACAAAAAAAGATACGTGGATATATTTCCATTTTTTAAATGTTTAGATACATTGGCCAATAACGAATCAAATTTTTTTAATTACTATTAAAAATGTATATGTCATGTTCTTTTAACAAGCTAGTCACACATACATGACATCATTCTCCCCCTATGTAGAATAGAAAAAGTGGGCTATTATTTTTTTTTTCCTTTTCCGTTTTAATATAAAGCAAGACGATGCACATTGTAGCCAGTGTGTTATTTGTAATAGATTTTGGGAGTTCATTTTATATAAATTCTTTGAAAGTTCTCAGAAACCCAAAAAGACACATGAAGGGATTTTTAAGAAACCAATCCAACTATGCCCGCCCATATTTTGCTCTGCTTCTGGGTTATTGCTGGAGGATCTGATAGATTTTTATAATTTTCCAGGGTTGTATTGATGTCTGCTACTGCTGATATTTCAAGATACAGAGATTACTTCAAGGATCTTGGTAGGGGTGAGAGAGTAGAGGTGCTTGCGATCCCCAGCTCTGGTCAGCAGACAATTTATCAGCGAAGAGTGTCATACCTTGAACAGGTATCGTGTTTCATATAATCTTTAACAAACATGATTGGAATGATCCTTGACCATTTTTATTGGTAACTTCATCTTTCAAGACATAATTTATGCTCTTCCTTTATGATAAGTAAATTTGATGTCCGCATTATCTAATTGCTTTACTGGACATCTTTTCATGGCGTGGTGGATCCATGATTGTTTGGAAAACACTCCTGTTACGATTTTATCCTCTTTTTTTATTTTTTATTTTTTTATGTGAGTTGTGGCCATTTGTGTTAAATTATTCCTCATTGGTGGCCTTGATGTTATTCCCAATTTCATCAAGGAGATATGTACTACTGTTATGGGTTATACGCACTGCCGATTTACCATCAACGGCTTATATTATTGGGTTCTTATTTTTTTTATTTTTTTTTTTGGGGGGGGGGGGGGGGGGGGGGGGGGGGGAGGGAGAGATGCTAATATTTCTTTGCAATACTTTTAACATTTGGAAAATAAATTTTAGGCTTTACAACTTGTATGTTAATTTGTAACTGCATTATGTACTTCCAGCATAGTTAGTTTGTTGTTGCACTACATACCTTTTCAGCTATATTTGATTTTTATACTCTTTAAGTGTTGGCTGAATAGGTACCTGAACTTCTCAGAATAAGTTCAGAACTTCTGTCTTTGAAATATTGTTCTGGGCCAAGCCCTGTTGTTGCTGATGCTGATATTAAGCCTGAAGTGCACAGACTTATACATGACTTGGTGTTGCACATTCATAAAAATGAGCCAGACATTGAAAAGAGCATTTTGGTCTTTCTTCCAACATACTATGCACTGAGCACCAATGGTTCCTTCTGAAGCCTTTTAGTAGTTCTTTTAAAGTTCACATTGTACATAGCAGTATTGACATTGAACATGCTCTCACGGCCATGAAAATTTGGAAATCCCGTCATAAGGTAAGAAATGTTTTCCTTTTCAGTTACATTTCTTTTTTTAATCGGGGGTGTGTGGGTGGGAATTTTTACCTCTTGCTTCCGCATCTGTTATTGCACAATGACTTCCCTACATGTTTATACTGTATATGGTGACTTAACTTTCTTGACATAGTTTTTCTTTGAATTTTGATTGAAATAATGGTAAATGTTTTGCCTGTTTTGTGAAAGGTAGTCCTTTTTTTTGGTTGAAAAAATTTGTATGACATAGTTTTCTTAATTCTATTTCATTTTCATGTGAAGAACTGAAGGGATTTGTGCGTGATTGAGTGAGGAAGGGGGCTGTATATACCTAGTTTAGAAATCATATGAAGGAGATTGAGGGATATAGCCATCACAAGTGTTGGAATTTGTTAAATGTGTTTAAAGAGCTCTGTTTTAATCTTCTTCTTCTTCTTCTGTCAATCGTTATATTGATTTTAATTCTTCCTGAATTGGTGGCTTCTTGCATTAATTATACATTGTGGTGTGGTTTTGGCTGTTTTTTCAAAGTTCTTAATGGTGCAGGTAATTTTGGTCACTAATATTGCAGAATCTTCTGTTACAATTCCCAAAGTAGCCTTTGTCATTGATTGGATGAAAGTGACCTTCCAAGTATGGATATGTCTGCACTAATTTTGCCATCTAGATCCATAGATACTCCAATTACCTCTTAAGTTCTAAACAAAGTAGAAATTATGTAAATACTACACTATTCTATGTAAGTCCATTTTATTACATAACTTTTGCTCTATATTTTATTTTCTGTTCTAATTTTGGAAGCTGGTCAAGTCATTTTTCTTGATATCTTATTTTACGAAACATGCACTTGGGCATGTTTGGTAAATTGACATAGCCTTATATACAAAGAAGTTTGGTCAGTTAACATGGTGATGGAGGCATCCATAAAGAGAATATTCATGAATGATGTTTGGAAAAAGGTAATTATTTGATTACAACACAGCCAACCACATATCTGTCTCCCTGGACCTATTTTGAACTTGTGTTCAGAGCGCACCTTGCACCTAAGATAGTCTTGGGTTGCACTATGGCCAACCTTCTCAAGCCTGGTTTTTAACCCACCCAAGAATGTTGCCCTAACTTGAATGATAATATTGAACTTGGCATATCTAACGACTGTCTTTAAGGAATTTAGCGAGTTACTGTGACATATTTATTTGGTAGTTATTTTGATCTTGTTAATCTCCCGCTTTTGGGGTTTTAACTGGAATGGATCTCGAAAGTATAAGTTAGTGAAATAGGTGAAAATGATGTTTTTAAGATCTTGTGAGAAGATGTAAACATGATTTAAGATTACTCTGGCCTTGCTAGAAAGTTTGTGTAACAACTTCTTGTTGCAAGATTAGGAGAAATTGAAAGTTTGTTGTCTGCTATGCTATGCTATGCTCATTGCCTCTGTATGCGGTAATTGTCTGCATGGGAATGAATAAGGCCCCTAATTATTGAGATATTTTGTCATTGTAGTCTTGTTGCAGAAGGCTATGGATCCTCCAGATCCAGAAGTTGTTGAAGATGCATTTAGTTTGCTCGATCACATCAATGCATTGGAGAAAACATCTCATAGGGGTCACTACGAGCCTACATTCTATGGACGATTGCTTGCCAGTTTCTCATTGTCATTTGATGCTTCCATGATTATATTGAAGTTTGGAGATATGGGAATGTTACGTGAAGGCATTCTGCTTGGTGTATTGATGGATACACAGCCTTTACCTATTCTACGTCCTTTTGCACAGGACATTTTGGTATATTTATTAAATTGTTAAGCTTCAGAATTTCATTATTTCATTTGATTACTCAAACAATTCCTCTTTCTGATTAATTGTATATATTCTTCAGTATGCAGAGTACACTGACTGCTATTATTCTGGAGATGATCAGAGTACTGCCCTAACTGGTAGAAAGGAAATGGTATTTATGGCAAACCTCTGTGCATTTCAGTTTTGGCAACGTGTTTACAAGGTAAAGTAGTTTGTTACACTTGAATTTCTCGAAGATTGTCTTTCTCAATGGAATTCGAAAATTTATTCGTTTGTCTACTTCTTAAAGGATAAGCTCTGTCTTGATCGGCTGAAACAACTTTTACACTTTGATGAGATGAAAGCTGCACAAGTGTTGGTCCGTGAAGAAGAATGGTGTTCTTTCCACAATCTCGTTCAGCCATCACTAAACCATGTCGCAGAAATATGTATGGGTTTAACAATCTCACGTGTATGCAACCATGATTTGAGTTTTGTCTCACGGTGAGTGCGTTTTTCTGCAGATGAAGATATACTAAATTCAGTTCACCGCTTTCGACCCAAATTTCTGGCTACAGCTGATGGTCTACTGTTGTATTATGAGCCTTAGGAGTTTCAACATACATGTCTTCTCACATGTCAGCTAAGTGGAAATACAGACACTATGGCTGCAGATGATGAGCACTCTGAGCTTCCAAATGAAACAAGGAAATGTAATTCTGTGCCATTCGTTCCTTCTAGTTACTTTCTGTCACATGAGGTGGCTGAAAATTTAGCAAATATAATCAAAGAGGTATTGCATTTTTTTTGCCATGTAAAAACCATTCTTGATATTGAATTGATATTATTCACCCAAAAAAGATATTGAATTGATCTTTCTACTTGCTCATCATGTTCGATAGGTAAGAGTTCAATATACAGAAGACATATCTGGCAACGAACATAAATATGTTAATGGTGATGGTCCTCCTGCCCCTTGGGAACCTTCTCTATGTAAATTTTTTGTCAAAGGGCTGTGCAACAGGGGCAACCAATGCTCATATTCTCATTCACTTCAAGCAAAAAGATCTGTCTGCAAGTTCTTCCTTTCTCTCAAGGTATTTACTTGTTTGGCTCTGAGCTTCTTTGAAGTTTTGTGCTTGTGCAATTTCCATTGTTTCTAGCATGGTTGACAGAATCTTACGAATCGAGTTTCAAGCTAAGAAGCACGGACACCTCCCCGGAGGCTACGTATCAGCGTCGGACATGCGTCGGACACGCGGTTGACACGTGTCCGACACGTCTGCAGAGGTGTCCCATTTTTTATTTATTTTTTTTGTTTTCCGGACACGCTCCGGACATGTCCAGACACGCGACGGACACGGGCAGGGTCGAAAACATAATTTTTGAAACTTAAACAAGGTCAAAGTGTAAAATTAACAAAAAGAAAAGGAAGATGATCGCGAGTCGAATGGGAGAAGAAAGAGTCGAACCTGATCGAAGGGGAGAAGACCTAGATCGCGAGTCGAACCTGATCAAAGAGTCGATTGAAAACCCTAAGAACACGATCGCGAGTAGAAGACGATCGCGAGAAGCAGACGATCGACAACCCTAGGTACGTTTCGCTGCTCCTGTTCCTCTCTTCTTCTCCTCCCTTCATTCGTTTCTGTGCTGCGTTGCCTCTGTTTTTCTTTCTTTTTTTTTTTTCTTTTTTTTTTCTCTCCTCTATGAGTCGACGACCCTGTTATAACAAATACAAACAAAAGAAAAAATTTATTTTATTTTATAAATTAAAAAAAAAAAATAGTCCTTTATTAAAAAATAAAGGAATAAAAATAGTAATTTATTTTTTTTTATTTCTTCTTCAGTCCTTTATAAAAAATAAAGGAATAAATAAAAATCAGTCCTTTATTTAAATAAAGGAATAAATAAAGGAATAAAAAATAATAAAAATAGGAATAATTATATATTTTATGACATCTAATAAATAAAATTAATTATATATATTGAACGTGTCTCCAGCGTGTCGTGTCCTCTATTTTTTAAAAATTTGCGTGTCCGCGTGTCTGTGTCGTGTCCGTGTCGTGTCGCGTGTCCGTGTCCGTGCTACTTAGGTTTCAAGCAAAATGATTTGATTCATACAATTGAATCTTAAATTGAGTCTTACAATTCAATTGTGATTCACTACAATGCATTATGATTCAGTTTTAGTTGCATAATGCATGAAATGGTGGCGTTTTCATAAAATAAAAAAAGATGTCAACTAATTATACTAATATATGTGCTTTTATATGTATATACATATATACAGTTTAGTTAATTATTGATATTTATTTTATTTTAAACACTTATATGTTATGCTAAATGAAGTGAATCTTAAGATTCACAATTTGACAATAATGGTTTCTAATAGCTGTAGAAATGTATCTGCAGGGTTGTAGAAATGGAGATAAATGTGAATTTTCTCATTATGTGGGTCCATCAACTTCATCATCTTCTCGACCAAGTTTATGCTTGCCGGAAGATGAAATTGTGGATGCCAAATCACTTCTGGGATTGTTTCCCACATCTTATGATGGATGCATTCTTTTATTGGATGACACCGATTTTCATTTCTCCTCACATCTCTCTCGCCACTATAATCCATCCAAGATAATAGCCACAACAGTTCTATCTGCTGGCTCCCCACTTGATGCATCCCTCTCTGGTGTCAGAATTCTTTGGGGCCTTTCTCACCCCTCCCAGACAATTATCTCCAAAGCAGAGGACAACCCAATCCCATGGAGTGAAGTCAAGTGGGTCTTATGGTTTCCCAAATTCGATAGTGACAGTGAAAACTTGGAAGAACAGAAGAGTCTTTTGCAAACTTTCTTCAAGCATCTGGCCATCCGGATATTGGCAGATGAGTTGCATGAAGTGCAAGTAATCCTTACCTAAGTTACACGGACGCGGGTACGAGGATCGGTTGCGGGTGCGTATTTAGGGGTCGGACACTTTAAAATTAAAAATTAAGGATACGTGGATATGTATCCAAATTTGGATACGGGTACGGGGATACGTTAAATATATATATATTTTTTAAATATAGTTATTAAGATGAGTTATATTATATAAATAACAAATAATTATTTTATATATATGTGTTTATTTATTTTTATTAATATATATAAGTATATATTATCTTATAAATATATTATATGTTACACAATAATTATTATATAATATCTATATAATTTATATAATATCTGTTGTATTATATAATTTTTTTTAGATGAATAATATTACATATTATTATATTAATGTAATTTATACTATATATTATATATTAATGTAAATGTAATATGAATAATAATTTATAAAAATTATTATTATATATGATATTTTAAGAAATAATAATTAGATGTTTTATTATATATGGTAAAAATTATAATTTATAAATTATATTATATATGATAAATTATATTATATATATTATATTATATATATGATAAATTATATTATATATGATCAATGTATATGATCATCGAAGAGAGACGAAGAGAGTGAGAGACAGAGCAGATTGAGAGACGAAGAGCGACGCAGAGACGAGACGAGACGAGACGAGACGAAGAGGATCGAGCTCGAGGTCGAGATCGACAGTGAGGGAAGAGAGTGACGAAGGTGATCGAAGCCCTAGACGAAGACGATCGTGATCGATGATCGAAGCAACAGTGAGAGCCCTAATCGTGATCGATGATCGAAGCATCAGTGACCAGGTTCTCTTCCTTTCTCCTCTTTCATTTCTTTGCTGTCTGTAAGTGCCGTGTCCGAGTGAGACGAGGCGAATCCGACACAGATCCCACACCCGCACCCGTGTCGTGTCGTGTCGTGTCGACACGGGTACTTCGGCCCAAAGTGCCGAGTCCATGTAACATAGATCCTTACCATGAACAATATTCGGTTTTCTCGATTACAGGTAGTAGTTAATCTTTTTGTCAAAAGGAAAGTTTAAGGGTTTTTCCATATTCAGATCTTGCTTTGGATCTCTCTTCCCCCCCCTCTCTCTTTTTTTTTTTTTTTTGTTTCCTTCCCTTTGCCACTTAGGGATCGCTGAAATAGAGTTAACTGGATGATAATATATGAACTCTATCCCAATACATGGCTGCTTCTAAGTATGGTTAGGTTAACAGGTTACCTTGGGTAGCAAAACTCTGTGAAAAACATACACTATAATCTGCATTTTAAATTTTGGGGTTAACTACAATTTACATCAAGATCCTCTCAACTTTTAGCGAATATCACCTTACCCCCATCTATGAACTTGTACATTTTGTATGGTTTTTATAATTGAGTAGGTCAAAATATACAAGTTCACAGATGGAGGGGGTAAGATGATATGTGCTAATAATTGACAGGCTATTAGTGTAATCAACTCTAAATTTTGTCATCAGATTATGGATGGCTCAAGGGGTGTTAACAGATTTGAGAGAACTTGTAAATAAATAGTTAGCTGATTGCTGGGTGGTTCATCTCTTAGTAAAGTAGGTTGGATTGTTCCCTGTTCATCATTCCTATATGTTAGTCAGTTACTGTGTCTCCTGAAATTTGCAGCGATGCATTAGTAGTTTTCAATTGCTATACATTATATTGTGCTATTAAAATTGGAAACTAGTGTTCTATTTTATTGCTTTAGTTATGGATTCTTTTTATAGGGTAGAAAGAAAATTACAAGAACAGCCTTTATAATGGCAATCTCTGCTATTATGACTTATTGTGGTTTAATCTTGTTTGTTTACATAAACCATATAGTTGCCACGATGTGATGACCTTGAATTGACACACTTAAAACTAATGGGAACTAGACAACTAGTGAACTACGTATGGAAGGGAAGCTTGTATAGAACCTGTAGTGATGGAATCATATTTTGTTGGTAAGCGCATTGTATTGTGGCACCATATATTTTTCGTTATTTTTTGAGTTATTTGGTTAGAGCAAAACACAAGGATTTTCGAGCTAACAGCATCTCTAACCTACTAGTTATATAATAATGCCTAATGCAACTCACTTTTTTCAACTCTAATGTACTAGGCATATGATTAGGCATTTTGGCTCAACTCACATTTACTAGGTACATGTAGTTAGTCTTCAAAGGTTAGGCAAAATGTATTTAATCATTACGATCATTTCTCTCCATCTTTGTTGCTGATGTGGTATTCTTTAAACTTAATAATATTTGAATGAATAGTTAAAATAAAGAGCATAGTTAGAGTAGAAATATAAAAAAGTTGATAGGAAAAAAAAAAAGTACTTGATAGTAATTAAGAATGGCAACGGGGCGGGGCCGGGGCGGGGCCGGGGACCACACTCCCCGTCCCCGATCCCTGAAAGCGATAAATTCCCCGTCCCCGGAGGGGAGCCTATTGCCCCCACCCCCGCGCCCGCCCCCGCCCCCGCCCCCGATCGGGGATCGGGTTTCCCCGACCCCAAAATATCCCCGACTTTTTTTTTAATTTTGTTCAACACAACACGAGAATTAATTTATTCTCATCATCATCATCAACAATCTTCATGAACATCAACAAAAAAAAATTAATCTGTTCTCAACATCAACATCAACAATCATCATGAACAACAATCATCAACTTTTTAAAAAAAAAAAAAAAAATCTAAAATTGAAGAAATCTGAGTAAAAAAATCTGAAATCAACAACGTAGCGATCAACAACGCAGCAATCTAAGTACAAATCTGTTCTTATCGTCACGTACGCCGCCTCCGACGCCACTTGCTTTTCCCTGTACACAATCGGAGACTGCGAGACCGCGCTGGAGACTGCGACACAGTCCTTTTGTTACCGCTGCTACTCGATCTACTAAAAGAGAGGAAAGAGAGAAACCAGCAGCGGCGGTGAGGGAGGAGGGTCTGTGAGGTACGAGCGGCGGTGAGGGACGATCGGTGGTGACGGAGGATCGGCGCCGTCGTTGTGAGAGAGAGAGAGAGAGCGAGAGCAGACAGAGACGGCTCTGTCTGTGTTGTGTTTGTGTTGAGTGTGTGTGTTCAAACAAAACCCTACACACACACACATCTTATATATAAGCAGGGGCAAAAGAGTAATTTCACGTCGGGGGGCAACCGGATCGGGGCCGGGTCGGGCCGGGTCTGGGGCTGAAACATGTATCCCCGTCCCCGGCCCGAATATCATCGGGGATTTAATTTTTAATACCATCCCCGGCCCGTCGGAGGTATTTTTCGGGGAATAACCACTCAATTCGAGGTCGGGGGATCGAGTCCCCGTCGGGCCGGGTTCCGATTGCCATCTCTAATAGTAATGTTTACATAGGTAAAATGCCTATTAGCATTGGAGATGCTGTAAGATGGAAGATGTTGATTCTTTTTATAGGATATAGTTTGTTATTTGTCATCTTTTTGGGCGTTGGTGTCCTCCACTTTTCAAGGGGTTCCTTTTTTCTTGATCTCTACAGATTGGAAGGTAGTATGTGATGTGTAGATAGAGGCCACATTGTTTTGTTGCTTTTGTTTTGTTTTGTTTTGTTTTTTTTTTTTGTTTTTTTGTTTTTTGTTTTTTTGTTTGTTTGTTTTTGTTGTGCTTGTTTTCTTCTTCTTTCTTGTAATATTTATTTTCATTAATAAATTCTATTTTATTGTTGCCCGTCAAAAAAATTGATAAGCGCATCGTGTTTATGTTGTTTTAGGTGGAAAAGTTGGGCAGGGAGAGCTTCTTTTTCCTTAGAGAATCGTTCTCATTTGACGAGTCAAGCTTTGGGAAGTTGTTCGACACAGTGACCCTTAAAAAGCCGATGCTGGTATCAAAGCCTATCTCCTATGTTTTTGTCCTGAATCTTCCCACCGACATTCAGTTTGGTAACTCTGCAACTTACCCTCACCAGTGTGTATAAAATGTACAGTAGAACATGAAGACCATTTTGCAGTGTGGGTATGTATGTACACAGTAATTTACTTGGATTCAATATAGGAAAAAGATTTGTGCCTCGAAATCCTTGGCCCCGAATGCCCCTAATGCCCAAAACGACGTCGTTTTGGGCATTAGGGTTTTTTCTTTTTTTTCTTTTTTTTCTGCCATTTTTTCGCCATTTTCGACTCAAGCAGAGGAAGAGGGAGAGGGAGAGGGAGAGGGAGGGAGTGGGAGAGGGAGAGGGAGAGGGAGAGGTCGCGGTCGCGGTCGCTGGTTTGCTAGTCGCCGTCGCCTCGTCGCCTCGTCGCCTCGTCGTTGTCGCCTCGCTGCTCTGCCGTCGCCGTCGCTGCCCTGATTGTGGCCTCCGCCCCTCGTCGGCTCTGCCCCGCTCGTCGCCTCCGCCCCCTCCTTCTCCATTTTTTAGGCCCCCTCCAGTCCTCCCCTCCCCCTCCTTCGTCTTCTTCCTTCGTCTGCAGAAAAAAAAATATATATATATATATAAAACAACGCCGTTTTATATATTAGGGGCATTCGGGGCCCCTAATTTCGAGCTACCAATCGCGATTGTTCAATATATTAGTATGTAGAGATGGATTAAGGATTGCTTCAGCTTTGCCTAATTTATTCAGTTACAGGATTTTGGTTTTATGAAAATAATCTAAATTTTATTGGGGACTAATATAATGTTAGTTTTATTGTGTTTGTGTTTGTGTATATTTTTATTTTTATTTTTTGCATTTTAGAAGCTTTTTGGTTTGATTTTCAGATTCTGTCTTTTCATATGGTTTTAAATTTTTTGATGGCAAAAATAAATTTTAAAACTGTCTTTTTGGTAGTATTTATTTTTGTCAAATTAATTTTTATATTTACAGAAAAATTTTAAAAACTAATTTTGAAATTGAAAGAAAACAATCTTAAGTTTTTCTTGTTTTGTAAATAAAAAAATCGAAGTGCTTGAATAGGTTCTTCAATCCTTTTATGTTTTCTATGTTATTTAAAATTAAATGAATAGTGTATGTGAATCACCCGACTTGTTTTTTTTTTTTTTTAGCAAAACATGTTTTTTACTTAGCATATAATGCTGTTCGAATTATTTGTTCTATATATATATATATTTCCCAAGTGCAATTGTTAATTACCCTATTTTTAATTGTAAATTTCCCTTATTTTATGAATAGATAAAATCATAATAAAGAAAAATAGTGACGATATATCATTTTTAATGATTTCAATCTTTTATGTTCAGTTTTTTGGGATGGGAAATATTTTTTTAACGAAAAAAATCTTTTATGGAAAAATGTTTTTAAAAAATATTTTTATATGTTTAGCGTGTGGTGGTGGAACGAAAATGGAGATAGAGGTGGTGGCGTAGTGATGTTGTGGTGACGGTGACAGTAGTATGGTGGTGGAGATGATATTGGTAAAATTTTAATTTTAAAAATACTTTTTCCTTTTAAAAATGAAAAATATTTTTTGTTTAAATAAGTTTATTTTTCAGGTGCTAAGTAAGCAAAATTTTAGTCCTCGTTTGTGATGTTGGCTATTTTAGGTAGATTTTTAACTTTTTGAGTATTTTAGCCAATGAAAAAAGCTGTATTTGGAATGATTTGTGAATTTTTGTATAGTTGAATAGGTAGTTGTAAGGGAAAAAAAAATTGATTAATAAATAGAATGTAATATTTTGTCTTATTGATAATTTTAATATTTTTTATTTTTATTAACTGTTTTAAGTAAAAATTGATGACAAAAAGGCCTAATGACAAATAAAAAATCAGATTTTTTGTTTTTTGAACGCAAGTTAAAAATCAAAATTAAAAATCATTCTAGTAATGTTACATTTAACGAATTTCGGCTCACTTGAATTGTTTAAATTTGTGCATGTTGATCATTTGCCGGTCATTCAAGCAAATATTGATTGATAAGGATAACAATCGTAGTTGACAAGAGTACAATATACATAATTCGAACAATTCGAGTGAGGTCAAATTTGATCGATCAATCATTTTTCAAATCATTTACATTATGTTTGGTTGAGAGATTTGATGAGAAATTTTTTTTTAAAAAAGGGTAAGGCATGGTTTGGCAAGTAGGAATGGCAAAGGGGCAGGGCAAGGCCGGGGATCACCCTCCCCGTCCCCGATCCCCGATGGTGAACATTGCCCCGTCCTCGGCCCCGATCCCCGACGGGGAACCTATTGCTCTCCCCATTCCCGCCCCCGATCGGGGATCGGGTTTCCCCGACCTCGAAAATTACCCGGCCTAAATTTGTTTCAACATCATGAATAACAACATTACACATACATTTTCATCAACAACAACACAGATCTGAGATCTGAGAAACGCACAAAATCATCAATATCATCAACATCAACTACACAAAAAAAAAAAAAAAAAATTGATAGAAAAAGACAGATCTGAGAGGACGACGGAGGAGGGAGAGAGAGAGAGAGAGAGAGAGAGACTAGATCTGGTGGTAATCGGTCGATCATGCAGCGGCCAAGATCTGGAGCAAATCTGCACCATGCTCAATCGATCTCGTCGGAGGAGGAAGCTCTCATGGCTGTGTTGGTGAAGATCTGGTGAAGATCTCGGCTTGGAAAGAAGCTCTCACGACTGTTTTGGTGAAGATCTCAGCTTGGAAGGTCTCTGTTTCAGAGAAGGAAAGCAGAGAGAGAGGGAGAGGCTGAGAGAAGTGAGTGTAATGTGAGTGAGAGAGAGAGGCGTTGAGAGGAGAAGTGACACAAATAACCTAAACATATAATATATATATATCGGGGATTAGTCATATATATACGGGGATCAGTGTCGGGGATTAGTCGGGGCGGGACCGGGCTGGGGCCGGGTTTGGAAACCTTATCCCCTTTGTCTCTCTGATTGACTAACTTCCTTCCCGATCGACTCTCTCGACATGCCAGGCTGACTTTGCTCGATGATGATCGATCCAATAACCGAAAAACCCTCCACTGGATCGTCTGGAAGCGGCGGCGGCGAAATGGGTCACGGTCGGTGTCCGGGCGGAGCAGTGATCGAAGTGGCACTGGCCGGAGGTGCTGCTCCGTCGGCGCTTCGGCTGCTTATGCTAATTGTTCGGATTTTCCGGTGGCGGCGGGGACGGATTCGAGTGGGGAGTTGTTTTTGAATGGGGATGCGAATTGGGCGTCGGATGTGAGCGATGTAACGAAGAATTCGAGGAGGGAGAGGGAGAGGGAGGGTGGAGAGAATTTGAGTAGTGGGTTTGGGCAAAGTGGGAATTTTGATTGTTTGGGGAATGAATCTGGGTATGGGAGTGAACCGGGGTATCGAGGCGATGCAGAATTCGGATATGGTGATGAGTTTGATGAAGAAGAGGATGATCATCGAGTGTTGTTTTGGGGTGAAAAAATCGAAGGTAAAAGCTGCAATTTATGCTTCTGAATATCATTTGCTTGTTTTTTGATTACATTGCATACAATTGCTGTTGATTTATTGCTTTTAGTTTATTGGGAATTTTAAATAGAATACACAATTGAACACTCTGATTTTATTTTCTATGCATGTTCAGAAAGCATTAACAAGGTTTGTCTTGAGGGCTTTGGAGATTATTTAACTCAATGGTGTCTATTAGTCTCATGTTTAGTTTGGAGCTAATGAAACAATTGAGCACAGTTGTGAATTTTGGAAACAATGATAATGTTGTGACTCTTTGTTTTGCATTTTGTTGTTTTCTTGAGCTCCTCACTCCCCAAGAAAGCAAAAACCAAAACCAAAAACAAAAAAGAAGAAAAGGAAATGCATTTATGTATATCAGTTGTTGACACCTACAGATATCTATTTGATATGTGCAATCGAAATTCCTGTCCAGACTTGTAGAGGAGAGGCAAAATTAGAATGTAAAAATATGAATGTAGGGAATTAATGGTGAAAGTGATAGGAGTCTAAATATGGAAGTCAAGGTTGACTTGTTACCTTCGCCTTGTTGCTTGAAAATACTTTTGGTGGGAATTTTACTTACTTTTTCACGTCGCCCCAGCAATTCATAAAGTGAACTCCACAGTCATAGTAATGTTAGTTATTGAACGATGTCAAATCTTCGCCACCTGTTGATGATGACAGGCGAGATGGTACTTGTCACCTCCTTTGTTGTTCTGCTGGTGAAGTGATCGATTTGTTTAGTTATGCTGCTGGTTAAAAGCTTAAACCTGATATTGATGGTGTTTGTTTCCCTTTATATGCAAACAGGTACAGATTCTAATATGGAGATGGCTGGTGAGAAGACACTGCAAAAGGCCCATCATAGATGCCGGCGTAAGAAACACGATGTGAGAATGGTTGATCCACTGCGGTGAAAGACTGTTGACAAACATACATGTCATGATTTCAACTTCTTTTCTCGGCTTCCACCATGAAAGAAATTTTCATTCCTGACTCCGTTGCTGTCATATATTGCTGTAATTAGATATACCAAAACTGTTGTGCAGCAACTTTGTTCAGCTCTTGAGCAATCTCTTCTGGGTCAGCAGTGTCTAGATCTGGCATCTTTGCCTCTTCTTGCTTGTAGTGATTGTTAAAATGATGATTGAGAAAGTGAAATACCTAATTTGAAGTTTGTCAATAAGCTCAATTTTGAGATCCAACACACTTGTTTAGCAACTTTTTTAGTGAATTTTTAATTTTTTGTAATAAAAAAAGTGCAAAAAAGTAAATAATAATTTGACAATTTATAATGATTTTTTGACTAAAAATTTTAGTTCTCAAACAACGCCTTAATGTGCTTCTGGAGAAAAAATTAGCCTTCCCTCACATTATTACATTTGTATTTATTTACACTTTTAACTATCAATTTGTACAATTACTCCCTTTTAACGAGAAGTTGTTGGTTGGTCTGGAGTACCGTCACGTGCTGTTCTAATAGTATTGTGATTGATGAAGGAAGTGTGATTTACAAATTTGTGTCAAGTGATTAGAAAACATGATAAATTGTGTACATGGCACTCAAGACCAACCAATAATTTTACCCTTTTAACTATTAAAATTAATTAACTTTACCCTAAACTATTAGCGAGGTCCGTAATTTAACAGAATATTACATCTATCAGCATCAAAAGTATTGATTCACTTTGCCTCCACATTAAAGAGATAAATAAGGAGACAAATAGTTAGATGTCATGCAATAAACACAATTAATTGTTTTGAATATATTTAATAAAACACAAAATACAATTGATTACAATTTACAACAAACTACTTTCTCTAAATACAACCAAAATAAGGAAATCATGCAAATAAATAATTTCGCTTTAAGTGGACTAATGTCAATAGTGCAAGAAAAATAATTGTTCAGGATGAAGTGAAATAAATATGATAATTTGAAAAGGTCAAAATGAATTTTTCTGAGGATGGTCTCTAGTGACAAAGATTCACTATACAAAACAACAATAACAATAACCACCAAAATTTGTTCTCACGAAAAAAAAAAAAAAAAAAAAAGTTCTTAGGGTTTCAAGTATTTGAAGTTTCATTTGTAATGTCAGTCCAGTCCCTATTATATATGAATAAGACTTGCTCATCAATGTCAGAATAATAATTAGCGCAGCCTATTGAAATTTGAACATAAATTTCTACATACTGTGAATAATCCAATAAAAAACATAGAATTTAAGATATTCATAATCGAACTTAAAACTTTCACTTTTCTTGGAATTGAATCTACAACTCATTTTCCATGAACACAAGAAAACAAAAAAGGTATTATCAAGCTATATTTAGATCTTCAATGACAAAATTGGAAGCTCATCAAGATTGGCACCCTGTAGAACTGTTTCCAAAAAACAAAAATAAGATAAAATAAAAATGAGCCACCTAACTGCTCGACTCAACAACCATTAAACAAAATGTCCACAAACAAATAGCTGGGAGCTAATCTTCCACCATTTCTTCCTCAACTTCTTCCATGAGTTTCTGGAAGGAACAGAGAAATATAAGAATTGGGGGCAATAAAGGCCTAAGAGGGGAACTTAAACACATAGCAGAGTCTGAAAACTTCAGATCTAGTTTGCACAGGAGTTTCCCGTACTTTGCTCCTGTGTGTAAAAAGTAACATAAACATTGAGTAGAATAGTGATATCATGTGACATTATCACAAATCAAGGAGAAATTTATTATAGCGGTAGTGGAGATTACATGGTTGATGGTTGTGTTATTGGGCAAGAAGGAATATTCACCTAATTCCGTTTGCGGTATTTTATTGGCCAGTGACACTATGTAGGAAGCTGTCACCATTGCACTCGATATTTACTCTTTGAGAGGGTGGCTTTACATGCCAATTGAATTAAGTATGAAATCTGACTAAAATCATCAAATCACAATGAAATTTTATAGGAAAATTTATCAGCCAACAAGAGCAGGTCGTAGGTAAATGAAAAAGTTAGCAGTGAGGTTGGGGAAATGGCTAGAGGGAAACACAACAGGTTTAAGAATTAAGATAAGTTGCACATATGAACATTTAAACAACAGGTTTGCAGAGAGAATACTACCAGCTATTACCTCTGGTAAGAACTAAAAAGTTTAAGAATTAAGATAAGTTGCACATATGGAATCAGATGATTCATCTGATAATAACACAAGGCACCAAGGGGTTGCAACCCATATACAAAATCTAAATCAACTATACAACCAAAACTTTTCAGAAGTCTCTACTAAGTCCAAGAAATTGGTTCAAGAACGGGTTTATATTGAGCCGAATATAATAAGGACAAAATTTTACTTGGTCCGCACCAATAAGATCGTTACTATGGACATGAGTGGGAATGTTATTTGAGAATGATCTCATAGATTTGCATACTAAATTTTTTTCCACGGTAGAAAAAACACAAGGTAAAATGTTATATAAGATGAACATACCATATTCACTGAATATGACTCCACCAGAAGACAATCCTTCCTCAATTTTGATGAGGTGAAGAGTCAACCCAGGACCAATCTCTTGAAGCTTGACAGCACTTTACGTAGAAGCTCGGTTAACCCTACCAAGATCACTTGCTAGACTTACAGTTGCTGCTTCCTCATCTGCTTCGCTTTCTGATCCATAACCAGCCCTTCAGGGGAAAAGAGGAGAGCAAGAATGATTAACATCCAAACTGACATAAAATTTAAAAATTGGTTGATCAGTTTGTAGCTAGACCATCCTAACTTCTGATTTCCTTGTAATCATACCTCTAATGATCACAACACACAAAAGACTAAGAAACAATTACGAGTCACATAGAAAGTTTCCTTGAACTGTTTGATATTTATGGATACAGATGATATTTATTCTACCGTCATCACTTTATACATTATATTGAATCGGATAACACATTAGCTAGTGATTTAACTGAAATTGTGGCCCTTGATCAAGCTGAATGGAAAAAACAGAATTCGCATGGCTGAGTCCCAAGTAATTGGGACAAAGCTTTGTTGAGTGGATTAGCCTACTGAATCAGATAACATAACCAACAAAACTACTATAACTTGACCTTGACTGCTGATCATATGCTATGAAAACCATGATAGAAAACAGACATGAAAGACAATAGTATATACTTAAACCCATGGTATCAGATCTATAGCAGGCTGATTAGCAAATTGTCAGTCACTTAAGTCACAGCTCACCTCAACTTTTGACTTCCCGCCAACAAAATCAAGGGGGAGAGAGAAAGAGAGTGACACACGGTGACAAAATCGCTCACGTCTTGAAGACTTCCTAAATCAGGAACTTGATGGTTCTGCACAAACTTTCTTAAATCAGGAACAGGCTGTAATCTAATGGAATAATGCCGAAAGTCAATCAGCTTTGTCTCCTTGTTATAATTTAGTAACACAATTCTCTGGCACGAAGAAAGTTTGACCTGCAACACAAGCAACATAAGAGGAGAAGCAATACTACTTCCAGCTGATACAAACATCTAATTCATATTGTTCCAGCACTCACAGTGTTAACATCAATGGCTGGAAAGATGTTCTGAAACATAATGGTTGTAAGCTTCAGATGTTGCTCCCCAGTCCCAAAACCAGAAAGAACGATCTGGAAAAAGTCATTTAAAAAAATTTGTACAAGTGATCAAATAACAAGTAATAAGAAAATGTACAACTTGACACAGTTTGACACCAACTGCACATTATATATACCCCCCCCCCCCCCCCCCAAAAAAAAAAAAAAAAGCTACATAGTATATGTAAAGCAATTCCTTTATATATATGGCTTGAGGAATTTTAAATGTCTTTTTTTTTTTCTCTACATAGAAGTTTATAAATTAACTAATGAGAGAAAATTGCAGATATACCTAAAGAGGACCATTCCCCCCCCCCCCCAAAAAAAAAAAAAAAAAAAAAAGCTACATAGTATATGTAAAGCAATTCCTTGATATATATGGCTTGAGGAATTTTAAATGTCCTTTTTTTTCTCTGCATAGAAGTTTATAAATTAACTGATGAGAGAAAATTGCAGATATACCTAAAGAGGACCATTACCCACTTTGTTGGGCTGGACCTATAGGTTCTTTTGCATTAAGACATTACAATAAGTACATCATGATAACATTCTATCAAATGGTAGGAAAGGAAATGACAGATTCCAGAGACACATCTAAACTGAATTTTAATGATTGGTTCATGATGACATTCTTAGGAGTTCAAAACTTCCAAATACCATTTATGATATCCCTTTGGACACTGCAAATAAATAGTACTGCTAAGGTTTGCTGATTTTCAGTAAACTACATTAAGATGGAATCAATTGCAACAGTATGGAAAACAAGCAAATGCATGACACATGCATGGATTTAGTGTATGCATTCCTCAGAGTATTACCAAGGGCGAGTTTTTGAAAAGATCCTGAGGACATCTAAGGCACACTTGAGATTGAGCAACATCAACTGCCAAAGAGTACTCTTGTATTTTAAATGTTAGAGTGGGGCCTTGTGGAGTCCTGGCAACCCTCAAGTATGGTGCAGTGGCAGTTTTTGATAACATGAGGAAATGTGTAACGCCCATGGGCCCTGCAATATTTAAGAAGTCTTTGATATTATTCCGCTTCTTTTCCTGCAATTATAACCACCACCAAGTTAGTCAATTCAAAAATAGTAGGCGTAAGAACATAGAATTGAAAAATGACTTAGACCCCCAGTGGGGGTGCTGGGGGTCATTGGTGATTGGTCAAAAAACAGTTTTTTTTTTTTTTTTTCTTGGATTCCAGCCACTGGCAGTGTGCCACCTGCCACTGGGGGTCACTGGGGGTGCCCCCAGCTGGGGGTCGGTAGCATGGCTGTATAGAATTACATGGTGAGTCCATACAAGAATTGAACATGCATTATCATTGAAATTATCCCATGAATGAAAGGAAAACCCTAAAATTCTTAAGAATGGGTGGGAGCCATTTAGTTCTTGAACTTACCTATCAACCCCATACAATTCGAAAACCTCAAAACTCTTTTGGAGCATTCAGCTAGTGGTTTTAATTTAATCTGATTCCTTAACTATGAAACTAAATAACATTAATAATAGCCACCATAAACCATAGATACCACAAGGGGTAAACAAACTGAGTGGTTGAATTGAAAAGATAAGGTCAAAATTGGAAATTTTCGAATGGTTAACAAAATGGCCAATTAAGTCTACCTCTAGGCAGCAATAATTTGTTCCAAAGTACTTTCAAACTTATGCCATAAACAATTGTTGGAAGTTGTTTTAGCTACATCTTGTATAACATGAATGAATAGAAGAAAATCATTACCTTAAGCTTAAGGGCAGTATATGGAAGCATCAACTTTCTCAAGTCTGCTTGCAACTGTCTAAGAGAACCGGGCAACTTCCCTCTTGAAAATACAAAGCTTCTTGGGATTTTGTCACCGGTGATATGATCGACATCCGGCTGCTTTTTCTTCAGAACCGGCTTTATGAATACCTTCTTCTTCTGATGATTCAATTCATGTTGGATACCAAAAGTCAATCCAGATATGCAAAAAATGATACTAAGAACCCCCCCTCCCCCCCCCCCCCCCCCCCCCACCCAAAAAAAAAAGAACAAAAACAAAGCACCCTTGCATCTTTCATTACTCGAGGCATCTCCGTAGTTGCCTATAATAACCTCATTGGATTTATTACTCGTTAATTTTCTTAATTTTTATTATTATTATTTTTTTGGACCATTTTTCCATAACTCCCTCTCTCTCTCACTCCATGTATTTTTCTTTTTCTCTTTCTCTTTCTAAAAAATACCACCATTGTTGCCATGGGCATAGCCATCCACCCACTCACCACCACCACGACCACCACCGTCGTCTGTCACTAACCACCACCACCACCACCACCACCTTCGCCAGCCACTACCACCATCATCGTTCACCAACCATCTCTACCATCGCCGATCTATACTTCACCAGCTTCGATTCACCGCCACTATTTACCAACCACCTTCGCCATCGTCGATTTACACTATGCCATCGTCAATCTATACTCCATCCTAGATCTATATTGATCTAGTTGTTTTTACTATGAAATCAACTCCAAACGACTACAAGCAACATTGATTCTCCAAATATCGCATCTCTCTCTTTATTTCTCTCAAACCAAATCTTTTGCTAACAAGGGTTTAATAAATTTATCACTGATATATGCCTTTGAATCTTGTGTTGATTTGTTACGAAGATGATGAGATTTTCTTTTTGTAATTTTTTAACAAATAGTTAATGAAAAATTTATTAATGAATGTGTTTATTAGTGATAAATTTATCACTGAATATGTCTTCGAACCTTTGTATTGATTTGTAACGATGATGACAAAATTTTCTTTTTATAATTTTTTAACAAACAGTCAGTGAGAAATTTATGTGAATGTGTCTATCAGTGATAAATTTATCACTGAATATGTCTTTGAATCTTTGTGTTGATTTGTGATGATGATGACGAGATTTTCTTTTTATAATATTTTAACAAACAGTCAGTGAAAAATTTATCAGTGAATGCGTCTATCAGTGATAAATTTAACATTGAATTTGTCTTTGAATCTTGTGTTGATTTGTGACATTAATGACGAGATTTTCTTTTTGTAATTTTTTAACAAATAGTCAATGATAAATTTATTACTGAACCCAAGGGGTTGTGGCATTGTGGTAAGGCCTTGGGGTTTAGGCCCCAAGGTCACAAGTTCAATTCCCCCCTGGGCCAATCTCCTGGACGAAAGTCTTGACTTAATCGAAGCTTGCCTTGGGAGGTCGGGACAAGCTTCCAGGTTATAGTCTCTTACTCGGAACGGACAACAGGACACCCTGGTGATCTCCTCATGGGGCGCTGCCTTGGACCTGCGGGAGGGTGGGAGGATTTCCCTGTAACAAAAAAAAAAAAAAAAAAAAAAAATTTATTACTGAATATGCCTTTGAATCTTATGTTGATTTGTGACAATGGCGATGAGATTTTGTAATTTTTAACAAACAGACAATGGTTAAATTTACCACTAAATGTGTCAATCATAAATTGTTTTACTAGATTTGTCTTTGATTCTTTGTGTTAATTTACGAATGTGAAGAATTATTTTTTCAAGGAATTAAATACACGCTCTAATGGATTAAAGGATGCGGGTATCACAGAGAGAGAGAGAGAGAGAGATGTGGGGGTGGGGGTGGGTGTGGGTCAATGTTTTGAAAATTGGACCGGTGAGCGAACCGAAAAAAGGGACCAAGTGGATAGGTCACCGATTCAACCGTCGGGTCAAAGCAGTTGAACCGTGACGTCATAATTAATATTATATAATTATAAAATATAATTATAAATTATAAATAAATAAATATATATATAAATACTCAAATAAAAATAAAAATTGTTGCATAGTATTTATTAATAATATTTAATAAAATCATAATTGATAAGAAAAAATCACTTGTTTTAAAGAAATTAATTTTTTTTTAACATTCCCTCCAAACAAATTGATTGAATGCTAGATTTAATTTTGGAGGGAAATAAAATTTTCAACTCTTCCTCCAATCAATATAATTCAAATAATTTGATTGAATCCCACATAGAATTTTGTAGGTTCTCTTTGAAAAATCTTTTCCTATAATAGCAATAGACTTTCATAATCTCCTCAAGCTTCCAATGAGACTCCTCCTTATAAGAGGAGACTCTTGAAGGAAGAATTTTGAGTCAAAATTTTGAAATACATATATATATATATAAGAAAGAAAGAAAGAAGAAGAAGTTAAAGACAAATTTTTTAAAAAAGCAAACAAACGGGCCGACCCTCAAAACCCAGTTTGGGTCGCTGGTTTGACCGTCTTGTCTGCCGGTTTTTCAATTTTACATCGGTTTTGCCCTTAATCCAGGTTTAGAAGGGTTTCCGGACCGGAACAAGGCCCGGTTCCTGGTCCAACCGGTTCCACCGGCCAGTCCAATCCAAGTTCCTAAACAATGGTGTGGGCGTGGGTGTGGGACCTTAAATTACAAAAAAAATATTGTGAATCTCTTCCATTATCAAAAATTGAAGATGGATGTTAGATTAAATATCCCTTAATGAAAAGTGATTTTATTTAGGTAAAAAATATTTTTTTGTTTTTAAAATGTACCACCACAATATCACAACTAGGGCTGCAAACGAACCGAGCCAAGCCGAGTTTTGTTGAGCTCGAGCTCGGCTTGGCTCGTTAACATTAATAGAATTCGATCTCGGCTCGGCTAAGCTTGATAAATTTATTTTTAATATTATTTATATTATTTATATATTATATAATTTAAATAAAGATAAACGAGCCGAGCTTATACGAGCTTGAGGTCGGCTCGTTTACTAAACGAGCCTAATATTCGAGCTCAAGCTCGGCTTGTTTACTAAACGAACCGAGCCGAGCCGAACTTGTTCATGAACAGCTCGGTTCATTTGCAGTCCTAATCACAACCCCCTCCCCACCACCTCTGTTATGCTACCATCACTAATACAATCACTAATATATTAATTTTAAGGATACAATTAAATATAGAAATTATGTTACTGTATTAAGAATAATTATTTAAAAGAACAACGTAAATTAGTCCAATTGTCAAAACTCGTGTATGACATTAAAAAGTGATGTGAGCTTGTTTAATATCATATATAAATTGGGGTTGAATTTATTTATTTATAAATCTTGTTTATTTTTTCACTTATTAATATCTTCAAAACGATCTCTCCTCACCCATAAGACCACTATCATGACCCTTACCGTCAACAACTCTCGACAACCAACTCAAAAATATTATACATGAAAGTGAATGTAATAAATAAGATACAATACTCAACAACTTAAGAAGACCAATTTTTTTATATTGATTAATGAAAATGATCAAAAGGCAATTGAGATGGTTAGATAAAAAATTGTTTTTACTTTCTAAAAAAATAAGACTATATAAAAAATAAAAAATATTTTTTTATTTTTTTATGAAACTAATTTTTAATATTTAAAAAAATCTAAAACAACTTTTTAAAAACCATTTTTTTTTTTAAAACATGACATCATTATCATTAATCAATATGGAAAAAATGTTTGGGAGCACTAATTAAGTACTCCCAATCCATCCCTAATCACATGGAATGGATCATGTGAAGAAGTGAACCCACACTCTTCATCCCTTCTCTCTTTATCTCTCTCCATTTTGGGAATGGCTCCATTCCATACTCTTATCTTCCATATTTTATTTTTTAGGCTCCATTTTAGGCCCACATTGATAATTTAAATCATTCATCTCGTAGTTCTAACAATTTAGATAAGTTATGCAAAAAATTAATTTTATCGAATATCACTAGATATATGAATAAATTGTATCTTATTTTTTAAAATAAATAGTAATTGTGACTTTAAACTTAAACTTTTCATTCTATAAAACAAAACATGATTTGTTTATGTATTCATCAATATCTAACGAAACTGATTTTTTTTTTTTTTTTTTTTTTTTTTTTGTACAGACGAACTTCATTGTGAGATTTACAAGATAAACAATTTAGATTATCATTATAGGCATAAAATGAAATCTAAAAAAATAAAATTAAAAAAAAAATGGAGAACAAGAATATGAAAGAGAGTCATGTCCCTCTATTTCCTCTATCTTTTATTTTATTAGAGGTTAAAATAAGGATAAATTACACTCTACCCCCTTAAAGTTGCGCCAATTTCTCACTTTGGCCCTTTAAGCTTGGATTTTTTTCACTTTAGCCCTTCATGTTTGCAATGCTTCCAACTTTGGCCATTTAAGTTTGATTTTTTCCACTTTAGCCATTCGTATTTGCAATCCTCCTCACTTTACTTCTAAACTAACTTTTATCAAAAAAAACTAACAGAATCTGCCACATCACCAACACATCAGCTCCATGTGTGATGTAAAAAAAAAGGTAGTAAACCTTTCATTTCAGAATTAACAATACATGTGTTTGAGCCAGTATATATATATATTTGTCTTTAGTGAACTTTTTTCTTTTTTAGTTAAATTTGTTTTTTTTTTAGGTGCATCTAATCTAGATCCATCTATAATGTAATAATATTTGTAAATAAATTTGAAGAAAAAAAATTCACTTAAGACTAAAAAAAATTCCAATTTTTTTTGTTTTCTATTTTTCATTTTTTGCATCTTTAGGGAATTTTTTACATCACATATGGAGCTGATATGTTGGTGATTTGGCAGATTCTGTTAGTTTTTTGTATGAAAGTTAGTTTAGGAGTAAAATGTGAAGGATTACAAACATGAATAGCCCAAGTGGGAAGGAGGATTGCAAACATGAATGACCAAAGTGAAAAAAAATCAAACTTAAAGGGCCAAAATGAGAAATAGGTGAAACTTTAAAGGGGCAAAGTGTAATTTACCCTTAAAATGATGGTGGTATAGCATAGTTGACCAGTACGCAAAACAATTTTGGAACTTAGCTAAAAGTCAAAAGTCATCTTTTAACCTATTTTGAGTCACATCACTTTTTTATTTTTTTACATATTTTTAAAAAAAAAAATTTTAAAAATTAGAAGTCAATTTTTAACCGACTTGTTAGAACAACCCGACATGAAGAATCCACAATCTAATAGAAGAAGAATCTGCTGTAGGTGAGTGTGTTTGTTTAATGGTGGGTTGCTCAGAAAGGTCAACATGTGTCATCGTGGTAGTTGGTAGAGAAAGGTTGTCCGGATCCTCTGGAGTGAAAACCCTGAAGTGATCTCCTAGAGTGATTCATCCAATGGTTGAAATTAAACCTCACCAAAACAACGTCATTTTGGTGAGTAATTTGGAAAAAAAAAAAATCAGCTTTAGTTCAAAACATCAAGGGTTCTGCAAATATGAAGCATTAGAGAGAGAGAGAGAGAGAGAGAGAGAGAAAGGGCTAAGAGGAGGAACCCTTCCTATCCCCGACGTGCCACCGTCGCCGCCGCTGCCATGCCACTGCCCTGCCATACTCCAACAGATTGAAACTTTTTCATTTGGGAAGGCAAGCAAAAGCAAAGCAAGAGAGATAGGTAAGCTTTAAAAGCTTCTGTCACATACTATTTGGATTTGCTTTTTATATTGTCATTTTGATGATCTGAAGAAAAGTGAAAATAAGAGAGAAAAATGAGTTATATTTCCATGATTGCTCAAGTTGCTTCGAAACTATTGGATTACATATTCTCTTCCATCACCAATCAATTTGGTTATCTGTTTCACCACAATAAAAATGTGAAAAACATTAGAAAATTACTTGAGAAATTGCAAGATAAGAGATCTAGGGTTGAAGGAAGGTATGTAGCCAAAAGAAATAGGGAACTTATTGAATCAGATGTTGAAAGGTGGCTGACTGAAGTAGGTGAGATTGTTGAGAAATTGGGAAAATTCTTGGAAGATGATTCTATTAGGGAGAAAATGAGCTACTTCAATGTGTGTTTTTCCTTCAATCTGTTGGAGTATGGCGAGGCAGCGGCGACGGCGGTGGCGCGTCGGGGGTGGAAAGGGTTCCTCCTCTAAGCCCTTCTCTTTCTCTCTCTCTCTCTCTCTCTCTCTCTCTAATGCTTCACATTTGTAGAACCCTTGATGTTTTGAACTAAAGCTATTTTTTTTTTTTTTCAAATTACTCACCAAAACGACATCATTTTGATAAAGTTTAATTTCAATCGTTGGATGGATCACTCTAGGAGATCACTTCAGGGTTTTCACTCTAGAGGATCTTGACGCAGAGAATGGGCACAAAACAATGGGTGAAACGTGGAAAATCTTCTCGCCACGTGTATGGTAGTGAGTCAACATCGCTTTAGATTAAATCCACTGCGATGTACTAACGAATTCCCTGTCCCGTGTCTGTTCCCTCTACATGGACCCCTCTAATTAGATCTCGTTATTCGCTCTCCAGGTTCCTGCTGCTAGTCCCTTCGAACATCTGAATTTTTTTAAAAAAAATTTATATTAAAATTAAAATATATCACACTAACAAATTCTAATTATAAAAATAAAAAATAAAATGATTAAATATTTTAATTACTAAAAATATCATTATTATTTTTTCAACAATAAAATTAGATATTTAGTGATTTATTATTTTATTTTTTAGTCTAAATTTTTCATTTCAATGAGTAAATAATTTTTGCACCAAATTATTTTTTTTTTGTAAAAATATATTTATTAGCGATATTTTTAAAATTTTATTACTAAATATTAGTTTTTAAAACTTTTTGGATGACATTTAGTGACGACTGCAATAATCGCAGTAAATGGCCTCCTAATATTTAAAAATAAAAATTAGTGGCTAAAATTTGTGTCTCAATAAGTAAATATTTATTTACATAAAATTATTTTATTTGTGCATTTATTAATGATATTTTAAAAAATTTATTACTAAATATCATTTTTTTAACTTTTCAAAATGATCTTTAGTGATGACTCATGGTCATAGAAGTTAATTTTATTTGGCTATTTTAGTCACAAAAAAATAAAATAGACTTTTTAGCCTAATAAGACAATACATAACATCCAACTCATAATCATTATATTTTTTCTCTCACAAAAGCCAAAAAGCACATCCCGACTTTTTGTTGGAACAAAGGGTTTTGAATTCTTCAAATGGTGGTCTTCGGGTCCTCAAAATTTGGTAATGATCTTGTCTATATAGAACAGAAAATTAGTGCTTCAAGTCGCGTTACTAAGTCGCTTTCCTAAAGACAATATTTGTACCCACCAAAAGGTGTGCAGGGGTTTACAACAAATTTGCCTCTAGGATACAATGAAGCCTGATCTAAAGGATCAAGTTTATCGGCGTCTACACTGACAACAGTAGATCAGAATACTCTTGATATAATTAAGAAAATCAAGACACTGATAATCAAATTTGCAGAACTTGATTATCACTAAGAAAAGCAGAAATTTACTTAAGAAACTCTTGATTGAAAACTCAAGATCAAGAGGGAAAGAGAGAGAGAGTTGCAGGAATGAATTCTGAATTTTTGGATGGAATGAAATGGCTGAATTCGTAGCCTATTTATAGACCTTGAAGCACCTGATCGAATGGTCATGTCTCTTGATCGCATCCGATCAGATCTGACCGTTGGATCGACGATCTATGGTGCAGATCATTCTGACACCGAATAGATGCCTTGACTAATCACACCTGATCACGATTGGGTGCCATCTTATCCGTACGATCGCGCGCATCTCTAATCAACGACTATGATCAACCCGCTCCAGATCGGACACACAACCATTTGATCGGTTGGTTGGCTCATCGCTAATAGACGACACGCCACTACTACGTGGAGCTGATTGTATTCCACATCACCCATGCCACGTCGAATCCACGTCATCGTTCTAACCTGTCCGATGCAAATAGGAAAGCGCCCTTATGGCGCCTTGCGCCGATGCGTCTGTACTAAGTGCAAAGTGCGCCATCAAACGCCACACAGCCCACGCCACGCGCGCGAGCGCCTATGCGTAGGCGTATGCGGATGGTGCGGTGTGGGTGCATGCATACTAGCTTTCATCCCACAATTCCATATTCAAAGGAATATTCTATGTAACACCTTATTAAGTGCTCCATGTTTTCCTCTCTTTTCAATGTGGGACAAAGTCCCCAAGCTTAATTAATGCTTTCCAAAGAAAAACAAGGAAGGTTTTGAGAACACCCAAAAAACTAAACTATAAATTTTAAAAACCATCTTGAAAATTCCCCAACATTCCCCCACCATTTTCAAAATACCAGATGATGACTCTTGGTTCACTTGGTAGCCTTATGCATAGGTGAAGATATCTTATGATTTGAATCATTCACTTAGTGACGACATCTCAAAGTTAGACAAGATAGCATAGTAGACTTGTCTTTGAACTAGCGATCTTATACGACTAATCGGACATATCTCACACACAGTACAGGTTACCTCAAGTATTCAAACAAACCGACACGTAGAGGCCTTGTGTCTATATCCTTTTTCATGAGCGCTCTAGAATCAAGCCCTTGGACTCATAGGAAGCGGCACCACCTCCTACACTCACATATGTAAGCTTACTGAGAGTACCCCTGTAATTTATAGTACCCTAACAACCCAGTTGTAAGCTTATTAAGAGTTTGTTAACTCATCCTCTTCTTTTCACATTACAGGTACCAAGCACTTCAACCTTGGGATGAAAATAAAATAAAACTAAGTGCTTGCAATCATGACATATAGTGTACTTGGGCTCATTGAACTCAAGAGTTGATGTTTCTTCAAGCGTTGAGTTGAGTTTCCACCAAGAGTGATTATGTTAAGTGGGCTTGAGACCCATCCCTTTTGATGTTTTCCACACCAAATCCCTTGTAAGTCCCTTTGTTAAGGGGTCAGCCAAGTTTTTACTTGACTTTACATAACTAATGGTAATCACACCTTCTGTGATTAACTGCCTGACACAGCTATGTCTCAGTCCTATATGTCTGGACTTTCCATTATAAACATGGTTATAGGCCCGTGATAGAGTTGCTTCACTATCACACTGCAAAGATATTGGTGGCATATATTTTGGCCATATCTTCTTCTTTTTTTTTTTGTGATAAATAAGCAAATTTATTAAAAAAACATCAAGACGATGCAACCAATACAAGAAAAACCACCTAGAAAGGGAACCAAGAAAACCAAAACTAACCAATCACCTCATCTAGAAAATCTAAAAACACAAATAAATCCGGATCGACCCTCCCTTCCAACCAACTATACAAAACTATAAAAAGACGACTTTGTAACCAACTAGGTTCCATTCGGCTTCGTGTCCGATACTCAGAGTTCACGCCTTCGCGAGTGTCCTTCCGCTGGGGGATGTGGCAGTTTTCACTGCCAGTTTGGGTAGAAGACGATCCGGTGGTGGAACGGTGGACGCCGGCGACCAACCCAAAGCCATCGATAACCAACGCCACCCCTTCCCAGCCATCACTGAACGCAGACACAGGTATGTAAACTTGCTCACGTCTCTATCCTGTGGTGACCACAATTTGAAAAGAAGTCCCCCCACCTTCCTCACCTCGTACCCAGACCACTGTAGTCCGACTACCCCGACCGAAACGGCCCCAAAACTTGAGGCTGCTGGATTCCTTAGATGCCAACCTCATCCTGACCACCAACCAACGAACTTCCAAAACATTCAGCACCACCGCCTGTCGTAACCCCTCCCCCCTCTCAACAATCAATAACCCGCACTTCCCATCCACTCCATCGGACTCCTCAAATTCAAACGACCGGCCACCAAGAAACAAAATTCGCCGGCGTGGCCCAACTTCTTTCCTTACTGGGAACATTACCCTCCGAGAACTGCGGAGCACATTTCTAGAGAGAGAATTTTTTAATAAAAAAAAATCACTTTATAAATGATTTTGGCCATATCTTAATCTCTAACAAGAGATTCCTTAGCCATTCTGCCTCTTTGCTACAAGAAGCCAATGCTACAAACTTTGACACCATGGTTGAGTCTATTATGCATGTTTGCTTCTTAGATCCCCAGGAGATAGCTCCTCCTCCAAGAGTAAAAATCCAACCACTCGTGGACGAATGATCTTCACAGTCAGTTATCCAACTAGCATCCGTGAATCCTTCCAGCACTGCTGGATAGCCATTATAGACTATTCCATAGTCTATTGTTTTCTTCAAGTACCTAAGTACTCGGTTAACAACATGCCAATGCACACTACTGGGATTGCCAGTGTATCTACTAAGTTTTCCCACTGCAAAAGCAATATCAAGTCTAGTGCAAGTCATGGCATACATCAGGCTACCTATTACTCTTGAATATTCTAGTTGATCAACAGCTTTTCCAGTATTAGGATACAATTTCAAATTTGAATCAAAAGGCGTAGACATAGGTGTACAATTATATTGATTAAATTTCTTAAGAATTTTCTCAATATAGTGCGACTGAGTTAGAATCAAATTATTGTCCTCTCGTTTGATCTTAATACCCAGAATTACATCAGCCAAGCTTATGTCTTTCATACCAAAGCTAGACGACAAGAAACTTTTAGTACTTTCAATGACATCACATATAGACATATGATTATACCTCTATTTCCAGTAAACTTACTGTACACACACTTATCAGATTCATGTATCCTAAAACCATTTGACACTATTACTTTGTCAAATTTCTCATGCCACTATTTTGGAGCTTGTTTCAGTCCATATAGTGACTTCATGAGTTTACACACTTTGTGCTCTTGACCCTATACAACAAATCCTTCCAGTTGTTGCATGTAGATTTCCTCATCTAACTCTCCATTTAGGAAAGCGGTCTTAACATCCATTTGATGGATTTCAAGCTTATAGATTGAGGCTAAGGCAATCAACACTCGAATGGTGGCGATTCTAGCCACCGGAGCGTATGTATCAAAATAATCAACACCCTCCTTTTGAGTAAAATCCTTATCAACTAGTCTTGCTTTGAACTTATCAATTGTGCCATCAACTTTCATTTTCCTTTTGAAAATCCATTTATAACCAATGGGTTTGGATCCAGGTGGCAAATCAGCAAGTATCTAGGTATTATTACCCATGATAGAATCCATCTCATCGTTTATTGCTTCTTTCCAGAAAGCAACATCTTGAGACTTCATAGCTTCCTCAAAAGTTAATGGATCTGAATCCATATTCAAAGAAATCATTGTTTGCTTACAATAAGCTTTTCTAGTTCCTTCTACAACGTAAACAATGAAATCAGGGCCAAATGACTTCTCAATCCTAGCCCTCTTACTCCTCCTTAGCTCAATAGGCTCATTTGGTTCATTAGGCTCAATAGGTTCATGTCGTTCACTTTCTTCTATAGACATCAAAGGAGTTGATTCATTTTCTTGATTAGAATCCAACCTTGGAATGGTTGTGAAATGATTTTCATAAAATACTGCATCATGTGATTCAATGATGGTATTTGTTTCTATTGAACCATTGGGCTCTACTACCAGAAACCTATATGCTTTGCTATGTATAGCATAGCCAAGGAATATGCATTCAATTCCTTTTTCACCTAATTTCTTCCTTTTAGATTCAGGCAATCTGACTATTGCTCTACAGCCCCATGTTTTCAAGTAACCAAGATTAGGTTTCTTGTTTTTCCAAAGTTCATAAGGAGTAACATTTCTTCTCTTGAGAGGAATTCTATTGAGTATGTGACAGGCAGTGAGCAAGGCTTCACCCCAAAAACCAGAACTTAAACTGGAATAAGAAAGCATAGCATTAATCATTTCTGTTAATGTCCTATTCTTTCTTTCAGCTACTCCATTTTGTTGTGGTGTGTAGGGTGCAGATTTCTCATGAATAATACCAACATTTCACAATATTCTAGAAAATGGTATTCACCGCCTCTATCAGACTTAAGTCTCTTTATTTTGATATTACATTGATTTTTTCCTTCTGTCTTAAAAATCTTGAATTTATCAAGCACCTCATCTTTTGAATGCAAAAGATAAATATGATAGTACTTAGAAAAATCATCAATAAATGTTACAAAATATTTCTTACCACCTCTAGTGGGGGGTACTATGCATGTCACATACATCGCTATGCACAAGTTCAAGCAGAGATGTGGTTTTATCTACTTTAGGAAATAGAATGCAAGTAATTTTAGATTGTACACAAAATTTGCATTTTTTGAACATGTCAATATTATACTTACGAATTAAATCTAAATTAACCATATCATGCATTTTCCTAGTATTAAAATGACCTAAACGTGCATGCCATAAAGAAAAAGAATCAACAATATAAGCAGAAACAGATGTATTATTGATAACGTTAAGTTTGAACATTCTTTGATACATGTAGGCCTTCCCAACAAAAATCCCACCCTTAGACAGGAAAAATTTGTCCGACTCAAATACTAACTTGAAACCATGCTTATTAAGCAGGCTTCCAGTTACAAGGTTTTTCCTGACATCAGGTACATGATAAACATCATTAAGACTTAGGACTTTCCAGATGTAAACTCTAGATCCACCGTCCCTTTGCCTTTGATAGCAGCAGTTAAAGAGTTACCCATGTAGAGAACTGTTCCATCACTCACTTGTTCATAAGCAGTAAAACGACTCTTGTCGTTGCAGACGTGTCTTGTTGCTCCTGAGTCAATCCACCAGTCACCAGCATCTTCGAGCATGTTCACCTCGAATACAACAACCACGAACTTGTTCTTGGCATTTGATGCTTCTAGCTTCTTCTTGTATGACCGGCATTTATTTCTGAAGTGCCCTAGCTTGCCACAGTGCCAGCAAGCGCCTTTCGGCTTCTTAGCATTTTTCTCGGGTTGGGGTTCATGCTTACACTTCTTTTTTGTTGAACCTCTTACCATCATCCACCATGTGAATCTTGGACGTCTGAGCCAATTGGTTATCTTTACTTTCAAGTAATCTTGACTCTTCCTCAACTCGAAGGTGTTGAGCCAATTCCTCTAAAGTAAGATCTTCCTTTTTGTGTTTCAGAGTTTTCTTAAAATCCTTCCAAGAAGATGGCAGTTTCTCTATTATAGATGAAACTACAATAGATTCATCCATATTCATATTCTTTTGTTGAAATTGACTCAGAATATGTTGGATCTCATGGAATTGTTCCATAATGGGCTTTGTATCAATCATTGTATAATGCATAAAATTACTAACAAGAAATTTCTTACTGGTGGCATCCTCGGTGAGGTACTTTGATTGTAATAAGTCCCAGAGTTGCTTTGTCATTTTCAGACGTTGATACCCATCGAATAGAGAGTCTGACAGCGCATTCAGAATGTGTCATCTGCATATGTAGTCGTCATTCTCCTATTTGGTTCTGGCACGGGTTTGCTCCACAGTCTCGTCTTCTTGCTCTGTTGGATAGGGAGTAGTTAGCACAAAGACCACTTTGAGAGTGGTGAGCAAAAAGTGCATCTTCTCTTGCCAGCGTCGAAAATTTCCTCTATCAAAACGATCAAGCTTCATGAAATCTTGAGTCATTTTCTAAATAGACATCGCCATATCAAATATTGTCTTTAGATTATTGGAACAAAGGGTCTTGAATTCTTCAAATGGTGGTTTTCGGGTCTTCAAAATTTGGCAATGATCTTGTCTATATAGAACAAAAAATTAGTGCTTCAATTCACGTTACTAAGTCGCTTTCCTAAAGACAATATTTGTACCCACCAAAAGGTGTGCAGGGGGTTACAACAAATTTGCCTCTAGGATACAATGAAGCTTGATCTAAAGGATCAAGTCTTCCGGCGTCTGCACTGATGACAGTAGATCAGAATACTCTTGATATAATCAAGAAAACCAAGACACTGATAATCAAATCTGCAGAACTTAATTACCAGTAAGAAAAGCAGAAATTTGCGTAAGAAACTCTTGATCGAAAACTCAAGATCAAGAGGGAAAGAAAGAGAGAGAGTTGCAGGAATGAATTCTGAATTTTTGGATGGAATGAAATGGCTGAATTCGTAGCCTATTTATGGACTTTGAAGCACCTGATCGAATGGTCATGTCTCTTGATCGCATCCGATCAGATCTGACCGTTGGATCGATGATCTATGGTGCAGATCATTCTGACACCGAATAGATGCCTTGACTAATCACACCTGATCACGATCGGGTGCCATCTCATCCGTACGATCGTGCGCATCTCCAATCAACGGCAATGATCAACCCACTTTAGATCGGGCACACAACCGTTTGATCGGTTGGTTGGCTCATTGCCAACGGACGGCACGTCATTACCATGTGGAGCTGACTATATTCCACGTCACCTATGCCACTTCGGATCCACATCATCGTTCTAACCTATCCGATGCAAATAGGAAAGTGCCCTCATGGCGCCTTGTGAAGTGCAAAGTGCGCTATCAAACGCTACATAGCCCACTGCCCACACTACGCGCGCGAGCGCTTGTGCATGTGGGTGTGCAAATGGTGCGAAGCACCATCCTTGCGATGTGGGTGCATGCACACTAGCTTTCATCCCACAATTCCATATTCATAGAAATATTCCATGTAGCACTTTGTTAAGTGCTCCATATTTTCCTCCCTTTCCGATGTGGGACAAAGTCCCCAAGCTTAATTAATGCTTTCCAAAGAAAAACAAGGAATGTTTTGAAAACACCCAAAAAAACTAAATTATAAATTAAAAAAACCATTTTGAAAATTCCCCAACACTTTTTAACCTCAGAATAGTTAAAAAGTCAAAAAATCAAAGAGCTAATCCACATCCCAAACGAACTCATGAGTTGCAATGGATGTTGATAATTTTTTTTTGTTTTAAAGTCATATAACAACTCTACATCATCACTATATATATATTTTTTATATGTATTTTTTATTTATATATTAATACTAGTTATTAAGTTATTGAGTAAATTTAATTTATATTTGATTTATTAAAAATTTATTTAAAATTTTAACAAAATTAGTCAAAACCACAAACAGCTAGAAGAGACCTTAATTTTATTTTTTTTTCTAACTTGACCGCTTATTCATTCCCCACGAAATACACCTTCCCACCGGAATCCACGTGGTAATTGATTGTGTGAACAACAAAGAAAGTGTCTAATAATAAAATTAATGTACTAATTAGTGTATTAATTGATGATGTGATATAATTAAAAATATTTTTAATATTTATAATTTGTATAATGAGAAGGGTCAATAATAATATCATAACTAATATTGGTACACTAGTTAGTACACTAATTAATGCATGCAACACAACTCAATTAAAAAAGTAACAATTAGAGAATTGAAAAAAATAAAAAGAAAATAAAAATAGAGGGTATTTTGGTCTCATAAAAAAATAAAATTCCTGTATTATGGTATATTTATTGCACTTTCAATTTTCTATGATAATGGGAGGAGGTAATCTCATTTAATCCATTCTTGACCAGTAATAAAACACCATCAAATCAGTTATTCTGAATTTAAAAAAAAAATGTTACATCAAATTTTTTAATAATCTTTTTAACAATTTTTTAAATACTTTATTAAAAAAATCATTTAAAAATTTAAATAAACAAAAAAAATCACTGACAAAACCAACTCTAAATTATTGTAAAACATTTGAACTTCTTTACTAATTTATTTTATTCTTTTCACATTGTTTAAGCCCCCAGTAATTTCTGTCGTCCCCTCTCGTAAGTATACATTTTCATAGCTACAAATAAGTTTTTAATAGTTTATTTTAATTTAAGAATTTGTGTTTGACTGATTGATTTAATTTCTGTTTATAATTTATTAGGTAGAAATAATTTAAATAATTTTTTTAAAAAAACTAATTATTTATAAGTTGAAAAAAAATAATGCTTTTACTTTGCCTTCTGATTATTTTTAATAAGTGTAAATTACATTATGTTTGGCTACTTTCTAATTTTGGCTTTTAAAATTTATTTTTTTCACTTTGACCCTTCATATTTCAAGTTTTTCTCATTTTTACTTTTAAAACTAATTCTACTCAACATGACACGTATTGCATGTGGGGAAATGCAATGCAGTAGCACTAAGCAGTCTTTATTTTTATTTTTTTTGACCCCACAGACTTCCCGCCAAATAATATGAACTTTTTTACTTTTTTAGTGACTTTTTAACTTTTGTAGGTGATGCCAAACATCTCCCTAGTATATATATAAATCATGTTATAATATACATCCTCAAAATAATGTATCATATGCAAGTTATGATATTTGTGGTATTCACAATTAAATCTTTTTTAGTCATAATTAAAAATAAAAGTCATAATTAAATACTACATAAAGTATAATGAAAGACATTTTGGATCAAAACCAAAATAATAATTATAATAGATGATAACTAACACCATAGTAAGTCATAATTAACACCACAATAAATCATAATCAAATATCAGAAATATCATAACTGGGACATATGATCCTCTCTCTCTATATATATATATATGTGTGTGTGTGTTAACTTTTAAATCTAAGTAACTATATATATTCTATTTTCCTTTTCCTTTTCCTTTTCCTTTTCCTTTTCCTTTTTCTTTTTATATGTTTTTCTTTATTTATTTATTTTTTCTTCACTATCTCTCTTTATAGAAACTCTTTCTCCTCAATAGTTCATTGGTAGGGTTATTGATAACCACCAATGCATAATCCAATCCCATTGTCAAATAAATTTTCCAAACCTCATCAACAATTCAACACACACACACACACACACACACATATATATACACACACAAATAAATTCCCCCATTCTTAGAGTAAATTCTGGGACTTTTTGAGTCTTTGAGTTGATCAATTACAATCCTAGCTATAGCTAGAAGAGAAAAGAGAGAGAAAATGCATAGTGATCTATGGTTGCTGAATTATGGTTAAAAAATTGTGGCTGCAAAAGAAATGAAGAAAAGCCAAGGGTAAATTAGTCATTTTATTATCAGTTTTAACATTGTTTGAGCCAAAGTTAACGGGAGCCTCTATTTACACACCAGTTTTCATTTCAAGGCACACCATTAATTAATAATTTTTTTATTACCATTTTAACCTAAAATAAAATTACCACAAAGGACAAAGGTTATAATACACACCATTTGTATAATTACCACAAAGGACAATACTGAATATAATACACATCTTTATTCTCAAACGTTACGTACATATCTTGTCCGTCAAGAATCAAAAAACCCTAAAACAAAACCCAAAAATCTTGAAAGAAACAATCAAAAATATACATATTATTGAAGATTTTTATTGGATTGAATGATGGATGCATCTAGCAACACTGATTTGGAACAATGGAGCAAGGAAAAGGTTATTTTTTCATTTTTTTCCCCCCGTTTTTGTGTACTTGCTGGGGATAAACCGTTTGTATTAGTTCGGTTATCCAGAGTCGAATATTATTCTTCTATTCGACTATCCACAGCCGTACACATTGCTTTTGTTCGATCTATTAACGTCGAACTTGATTCAATTTTTTGGTTTCTATGTGTCGAATACAAGCTACATGTTCGGCTATCAATAGTCGAACATATGTGATTTGTTCGACTCTGTACTGCCAAATGAGAACTCATCAACTGCTTTACTTTGTGCTAAGCACCACCGACGACGTCTTCACCATTGCTTTACTCTGAACATAACAATGGTCTTCACCTGTTTAAACAGAGAATGGAGGGGCGAGATGGAAGAACGTGGGTGTGTGGGGGTGTGTGCAGGGTGTGAGTGAGGGTAAAGATGGAAGATTGTGGGTAGATTGTGTGTGGGGTGTGTAAGGAAGGGTAAAGATGGAAGATTGTGGTGTGTATTGAGCAAAATATTTATTTATCAAATAATTAAAGGTGTGCCTTAGGTAATGGTTTGCCTTGAGACAAAATATGGTGTGTAAATAGAGGCACCTAAAGTTAACCTAAGAAGGGAATCTTGATATTAGTTTAAAAAATAAGGGAAGTTAGAGTAATTTCTCAAATCACAAGAGAGATCCCTGTAATTATGCTAAACCTCAAAGGAGGTAAGCGTAATTTACCCCAAATAAAAAATTAAGGCTGCAAAAGAAATGAAGAAGAGCTAAAGGTAAATTAGTCATTTTATTATCAATTTTAACACTGTTTGAGTCAAAGTTAACCAAAGGAGAAATCTTGATATTAGTTTCAAAAGTAAGGAAAGTTAGAGCAAATTTTCAAACCACAAAGTAGGTCCCTGTAATTATACTAAACCTCAAGCGAGGTAAGTATAATTTACTCTTGGAAATATAAAATAAGTATAATTAATTAAACTAACTAAAAACAAAACCAATTGACTTTACAAATATAGTAACCTTCTATGAGGTTTCTCATTTAGAAGACAGAAATGCAAAAGCAAGTTTTCAACAAAGAGGGCCTAAGAGCCCTTTCTTCTATAATTTTAATTGATTTAGAATGACAAAGATGACCTTCATGTACCCCATGTTTAGTTGTCAAAAAATTTTGTACGGGAAAGTCTTTTTTCAAGAAAAATTTAGTAGAGTAAAAGGAAACTTATTTTGTCCATTTGTGAAGAAAAATAAAATGTACTATTGAGTCTCTTGTAAAATCTTGTATTTCTTGCAAAATTTTAAAACTTTCTTGTTAATTAAACATGAAAAAATTAATTATGTTTTACTTTTTTTCCTTGACCTAATGGAGCTATAGAAAGTCTCGTTACTTCGGAGTTATTGAATGTAATTTAAACATTCCGGTCTCTTACAGGATGGAGATTCTTTTCAATCCACATAGTGGATATAGGTAAGGGTGAGCAGTGGATATATCGATCCTCTTAAACAGACCAAACCGAACAGATCCGCCTCATTTTGGATGGATGCGTAATAACAAGTGGACGGTTGCGGGTTGATTTTTTCCAATCCGTCTAGTTTTGGACAGATGGCGGAGTTGAGGTTTCTTTGGCCACAACCGAACTACTAAACCACGAGCACCCCTAGTAATTTGTAAGACTTTGTATTTTCAATTTGTTTAAATATTCTGTTTGTGTTTTCAATTGAAAAAGAGTTTAAATATTCTTTTGAATATATTCTGTTGAAAAAAAGTTTTCAACTTGAATTAATTTTTTGAATTGAAAAAAATAAATATATTATTTATCTATATTTTTTGGTTTTTAAATCTAACTCTAAAAATAATAAATAAAAAAGATGATATATTCTGGTTGATTTTTGTTTTAAAAACAAGATATAGATGTAACAATACAGAGGCATACAATCTCTACTACTGCTCTGTTCATGGTTTTGGTAGTTTGAATTGTTTTTATATTTTAAGAACCACAGATTGTAATACTTTATGTGGATGAGGCATGCTATGATTGTAATATGTAGATGAGGCATGCAGTGATTGTAATATTCTAAAGTTTTAAACTTTCTTTCTTATATGAGGCATGTAGTGATTATAATACTTTTTTTAAATCATTGACTGTAATACCTTCTCTCTTTTTTTTGAGGAAGTGCATAAGTTGAATTATGTTGAAAATTTATAAAATTTTAAACCACCAAACCAATTTGCATCCATCCGCCAATCCGCTCAATCCACATTGCCGGATTGATGGACAGATACGAATTTATTTTTTCCAATCCGCCAATCTGATAGATGGATGACGGATTGAAAGTTCTGTGGCCGCAACCAACCCGCACCCACCCCTAGATATAGTAATAATTATAATAAACAAAGGGTACATCCGAAAATAAACAGTGCTACACTTTTGATTAACCCACGTGCAACCGTGTCAGTCCTCCAAACCAAACTCCACTGCCCATAGCTTGCGACACACTCACCTTGCACACACCGTGTGTCATTTCCCCTTATACACTACGTCATCCAATATATATATGTCTCTCGCTTCTCTTCTTCCCTCACTATCTAAACCACCTCAAACTTTAAAAAAATCTATAAAAAAAAAAACTCTCTCTCAAATCTCACGTTGCCTCGTTCATTCACATTGCTTTTCACAATCACAGTTTGAAGTCGAAGTCGAAATTGAAGATGCAGAGGAAGAAATCTAGCGCAGCTGCAAGAGCATGGAACATCCTCCGACTAGCCTTGCTATGGGCAAGAAAATGCGTAGTTTTCAAAATCAGGAGACTCATGATGGACCTCCGTCGCTTCCACAAATTCCTCAAAACCCTAGCCCACTACTCCACCGATTGCCACTGTAGCGCCACCACCATTCATTACGGCGAGCACCAGTTTTCCTTTGACAACACCCCCATTATTCACGTCAAGATGCACCGCCCTTCCTCGATGCGATTCAAGATGCCTCGCATCCCTTGCATAAATCATCCTCAAGTTGATTTCGATTATGATTTCCAGTCCAATGGTGACAATGACTGTGAAATGAATTGTGATTTTATTGATGATGATGATAGAGCAAGGAAAAGTTTCTTGAAATGTGGAAATGAAGATGATTGCGAAGACATTGTTGCTTGTGATGATGAAGGGATTGATCTCAAGGTAAAGCAATTTATAGCTAAATTCTATGAGCAAATGAAGATGTAGAGACAGGTCTCATATTTACAGTACAATGAGATGATTGATAGTGGCACAAATTGATCACCACCAGAGTTCATATTTTTGACTTGCACACACACACATATGTAGATTGTATGAATGAGAAGCATTGCGGCATTTCTGTAAATACCGGAGGCTTCAATTGAGTGTTCACATTTTTCTCAAATAAAGCATTTCAGTTTTTTCTGTTTTGATTCATGAAATGGTTGTGTTTTGGATGAACTGGAAAGAGTGGACTCAAGTCTTACAAACCTTTTTATTATTAGTATTTTATTTGTAATCATCAAAAACACAATGATTATTTACAATCATCATAATTATAAGACTGGACATTTAACTATATAAAATAAATAATTTGGTATGAAAAGCGAGTGTCTTGCATAGTTTGAATATATATATATAACAAATTCAGCAAGATTTCAAAACCCACCTAGAGAACGTCCGAACATCATTTCTTTCTTGATTGCTGCAAATGTTAGGTGGAAGGATGAAACAAATATTGGAATTTTGATCTTTTGGAGCAATTTGAAAAGGTAGCAGATTGTTTCCAATCTACAAAGTGGATTCGATCATGTTATTCGGACTTCTGGGACTCATCACGAGTTTCGACTCGATAATTCAAACTATTTATTTTTTAGATCACAATATGTAGATTTTTCATGAAAAAATCAGGTTGATCCGATAACTATAGTTATGTTATTTTATGGCGTTTATTTGCAAAAAAATAAACGATAAATATTATTTGAAAATTAGACCATTCATTTTTTAAGAGACAAATATAATAAACTAAGATAACTACGATTATCAAATCAATATGATTTTTTGCCATAGATGATGTACATGTTGTGGTCTAAAAAATAAAAGATTTAGATGATCGAGAAGGGACCCGTAGAGGGCCTTACAAATCCAAACAACACGATCCAATCCTGAAGACAAGTTCAAATGCGAAACATTCTTAACAATGTTATTTTTTTTAGAAGAAGGATTATGGATTGGAATGGGCTATTTGGGCACGTGAGGTCCACTACGAGTTCCATTTCAATGATTCAAACCGTTTATTTTGTTGGGCATTTCATTTATTTCATTCACAAAAAAAACTAGGTCGGTCCGATAACTATAACTTGTTTAACTTACAGAGTTTTCACTAAAAAAAAATGGACGAAAATTGTGTTTTTAAAAAATGAACCACACATTTTTTTTATGACAAAAATAATAAATTGAATAAGTTGCAACTATCGGATCGATCTAATTTTTTTATGGATGAAATATACGAAATGCCCGAAAAAATAAACAATTCAAATCATCGAAACAGAACTTATGATAGACTCTCAAGGGCCCAAACAGCACCCTCCAGTCTAGATTTTAGACAAGAGGGAATCCTCCTTTTTTTCATGAGCTTTGCTTCTCTTTTTTTCTTTTTTTTTTCTTCTA
The DNA here is from genome assembly GCA_036172215.1 of Camellia granthamiana. Taxonomy (NCBI): domain Eukaryota; kingdom Viridiplantae; phylum Streptophyta; class Magnoliopsida; order Ericales; family Theaceae; genus Camellia; species Camellia granthamiana. Next base: position 79,038,122 of record CM069914.1, read on the forward strand.
ATTATGTCAATTTTTTTAATTGTCTTATATAAATGAAAGGTGAAGCACCAATCAATTCCAATTTGTGAACTTGTGCACTAGTTAGTCCTGCCTTTTTTTTTTTATTAAACCAAAAGGTCCTAAAACAATTAGATTGACACATCTGTCCTCTTCCATGCACGTTTTTATGTGTTTAATGGGGGCGAATGTGGAATTTTGTTGTGGGTGAAATTATATTTGTGGACATAAAGTGCACTATAGGCATTTTTTGGTTTCCCTATTTTTGTGTCACGACCTAAACCCGGCCCTATGGGTTTAGCACCGTAACCGGCCAGTAATCCGAGATTACCGAAGGCCTGCTTAACAGTAATACAGTAAAACAGAGCTCAGGGCCTGGCGGAAGCCAATACAGTAAATTAATAATGTCCATTGAGCTGTGACAGTCTGTATGTCAAAAAGATTTTTCATGCATTCACACATTCAGAACAGTACAGTTTATACAAAATTTACAGTCACACAGTACAGGGACCTAATCCCTTGATAACAGTACAGTTAGTAGCTGACGGACTATACAGTAATCCCAAAACAGAACGGAGACAGATGGGGGAAAAACAAAACACCCCAAAGCCATAGCATGGCAACTCGGAACCTCGCAGTGAGGCACATAGGCTGGCTTGACAAAACTGGAGTCTAACCCACGCTCCTAGCTCCGGTCTGGTGGCTGAGCACCTACATATATATATAAACAGTGAGCTAAAGCCCAGTGAATAATATAATGTGTAAAGAAGTTAAGAATGAAATGTCCTTACAGTAATGAAAACAGTTCATTAAACAGTATTTCAGTCTTTCAGTCAAAACAGTTATTCAGTCATATGTGGTACATCCATTAGCATAGCAGTAAACAGTAGGTCTTAAAGACCGAACAGTAATGATGGCCATCAATCAGTAAACAGTATGGTTCCACGAGGGAACCGACAGAGATCTCTGTAACAGTAACAGTCAGTAACAGTAGGTGCTAAGGATGCCACAGTACAGTTCAGAAATAAAGGACATACATTCATTCAGTAAATAATTACATTTCAGTAAACAGTTCAGTTCAGTAATCAATATCCGTTCAATAAACAGTTCAGTTTAGTGTTCAGAAAATCATCATTTGAACATATCTTTACACAGTTGTTACTCACAAAGTTCTGGGTTACAGTAAGCTAGAGCGCGTCCCCAGTCGCCAACCCTACACAGTACACAGGTTGAACACACACTAAGCTACACAGTTGGGAAATATCATAACTCAATCCCTAATTTGCCTTGGTGTGTTCTACATTTATATCCTCATTAAGATGCCTTAAACTAGGCCTAAGAATGCCTAGGATGGGATGAGGATGCGAAAATATACTTAGAAAACATTTTGCAAAGTTTGCTGAAAATAGGAGCCTCGCTCGAGCGAGCCTTACTTCGCTCGAGCGAGCTTCCAAAATCAAAGGCTTCGCTCGAGCGAGCAATCCTTCCCGCGAGCGGTCTGTCGAAACAGTAAAAGTACTGGATGTTGCAATTTTACACTCGAGCCACCATTTCTTCGCTCGAGCGGAGCTTTGAACAAACGATGGTCGCTCGAGCGAGGAATCCTTCGCTCGAGCGAGGAGGCCAAATTCTGGAATTTCCAGATTTGTCTTCCAAGTCCGAACCAAGCATCCTTTCACTCAAAACTCGACCTCTTGGCCCAAATTCTGGAAAACACATCTAAATTCAATGTACAACAAGTTTCAAAGCTTAATTTGTGAATTTAAAGCCCAAGAGTGAGTCAATTAAATCCATTTTCAAAACCCATTTTCAAGAACAATCTCAAACATGACATGCATGGATTAAAACCATTTCAAAGCTTCAATTCTTGCTCTAATGAGCTCAATCCTTACAACACAAGATGAAAACATGGATTTAAACATGATTATGAACATGCATGTGGCATTCGACCATGAAATCAACTCCAACTCACTAAAACCGACATGCATGCAACAATTAAGCTTCAATCTCACATGCTAAGCTTAAAACATGACTTAGCTCATAAATTTAACATGAAACATGCAAAATCAACTCAAATATACAATGAAGAAGGTCAATGATCTACCTTAGGTCTTGTATTACAAGGATAGAAGCTCAATTTGTAATTCACACTTCAATCCTCTTACAAACCAAGCAAAAACCAAGCAAGATGAGATGGAAATCAACTCCCTCACTTTTCTCTCTCTCTAGTTTCGGCAAGAACAATGAAGTTTGGTCTGAGGAAATGTTTTGTAATGCAAGACTAAGTCTTGGATGAAGTATGGTGTAGTGGTCCACTCAATGGCGTTTCGGTAAATAAGTCCAACTCTTTATATAACAATATTTAATCTAACTTAATCATACAGAATCGGTTTTCAGATAATTACACTATAAAATCACATAAATTACAATGGTCATAAAACATCTATCAATTTCAGATTTGGCCGCCGATAAGGCCTTCAATTAACAGTTTAAACGTACAAATTTGAACAGATAATTAAACGGTCAAACAGATAAACATGCAATTGAACAGATACGGTCAATCGATTCAGTCTCAAATTTCAGTCAGTCAGTTCAGTAATTCAGTTGGTTCAATTACCAATCATATTCAGTCTCCGTTTAACAGTAATCGGTAATCAGTATGAGGGTTGTTACATTTTGGTTGAATGTTTGATCTGCATATGGAACATTGCCAAGAAACATTCTCATTAAAACATTTCCATGTTAGGGGATTAGAACACTAGATGTGATTGAGGGTTTTTTTGAAGGGGTTAAATTACAAATACTCTTCTTGAAATTTTTTAAAATATAGATTTGTCCCCATGATTCTGAAAATTATAAAAAAATCTCATTATTAGAATTATTTATTTAACAAAACTAATAGAAAAAATATATTTTTTTTTCTCCTATACAATAGTAAAATTATTTGAGTTATTAATTAAAATAAATTTTTTTACATCATTAAATATAATAATTAATTTTTAAAAATTTATTAATAAAATAAGTAATTTGTTAAATGATGAAAATTTTGAAGAGATATGATACATAATTTTTAAAATTATAAGATAATTCGCATTTTAAACAATCATAATTTATTATTGAAAAATAAAAATAAGAAAAAAATTCGAACACCAGAATAAACTCTCTCCACATTGACGTTATATAGATTTAAAGAAGGGAAAATTATGTTAAATCCCCTTAAACTATTGACCATTTATACTTTATCATTCTAATATTTTAAACTTAACAATTATTCCCTCAAATTATTTGAATTTGAACATTAAGTCATTTATACTTTATCATTCTAAGCTATAGCGATCCCAGTTTTCCCGTTACTTATAGTGTTCCGGACTTGAGTTCCATGGTTGAGTATTGTTGTATATATCTCTTTTCCGTCCTTTAATTCTTTGTATTTGAGTTTTCGGATGTGTTGGGTGAGTTTGAAACAGGTTGGTTGGGTGTTGGGACAAATGGTTGTTGTCCAATTTTTGGCATCTTCGCTCGAACGAGGCTTTTTGCGCTCGAGCGAGCCTTGGGTTTTTGTTTCTTCACTCAAGCGAAGGTTCTTACGCTCGAGCGAGCTTTCTGTGGTGTGTCTCTTCTCTTGAGCAAGCATTCTTGCGCTCGAGCGTGCGTCTGCGTCTTGGTTAGACCTGAAGGTTGGTATTCTTCGCTCAAGCGAGCTTTTTTTGGCTCGAACGAGCGAGCTCTATGTTTTGTGTTTCTTCGCTCAAGCGAGAACTCCTGCGCTTGAGCGTGCTTCTGCGTTGCAGACCTGAAGCTTTGCGCTTTTCGCTCGAGCGATGCTTCTTGCGCTCGAGCGAGGTATTTGTTCTGTCTGGTCGCTCGAGCGACCACTCCTTCGCTTGAGCGAGCCATATATATATCAGTTTGCAGCAGCGGGTTTATTCATCACTATTTCATCTCCTTTTCATCCCAAACCCTAGATCCAGCTGCCTCTCTCTCTATACACACCTTCTCTCTACAAATACTCTTGATCTAGAGAGTTTCTACCCAAGTCTCTTTGTAAGAAATCTAGAGCATTTCGTGGGCTTCACTTTGATCCGAAAAATCTTGGATTTGGAGCATCTTGGGTTTCTCTTCCTTCTCCTTTGAGTCGCTCCATTTGAGGTAGGGATAAACTACTCATCTTTATGAGCTTTGACATAAATTTTAGTCATTTTGATGAAATAGTGAAATTGTGAAAATTTTGGAAAGTTAGGGTTTTAAATTTGAAATGTATAAAAGAGGGGTTTTCAATTGTTGAGCACCATGTGTATGTGAGACCTTAGAAAATGGGATTATTGGGGTAATATTGATGAAATTGAGCATTGGGGTTGATGTTGAGAAAAAGGAAAAAAGCCCTAATTGGGAGTAAATAAATTATTTGTAGAAATGATGCAATTAATTATGGAAATATGAAATTGGTTAGTGGATTATGAAATTTGGAAAGAATGTGGTTAAGTGGTGTAGTTGGATCGATGAATCACTCACTTATGGAAAATGTAATAAATTATCTGTTTGATAGATTTATTTATCTGTTTAGAAATAACTGTTTTGGGCTATCGGTGGAGGATAGTCTTGATTGTTGTAGACATTGCATAATGATTAGGGAAATTGAAACTAATCACTTAAATTATGTCATTGAATATGACGGTTAGATTAACACCTTGAATATGTGCTTTAATTGATTAGTCATTGTATATGACAACTTGTTAAATACATTGTATATGTATATTGTTTGGGAGGAGATAGGGAATGTACTCCATTGTGTGGGAGGAGATAGAGGATGGACTCCATTGATAACTAAGTTGGCCGAAGTGTCCTGGGTGCAAGTCCCGAAAACTTATTTATTTATGGGTGCCAGTTCCCTCGGACGTAGTTCTGAAAAATGGCAAAGTTATGGAAGTGATGATTGGTGTATACTATTGAAGTGTTGATATATGAGTTGTAGTCTCATTTTTGAATGTTTGGATGCCATTGAACTATGTCAGTGAATTGATTGGATAGATAAGGAAAATGGATTGAAATATAAATGTCAATGTTGGTTATGGAAAAGATATAAGTTGGTTTTGAGTTGTTAAACATTTATCATATGCTAATGTTTTTGTTAATTCTCATATTCTGTTTAGCATATCTTTACTGGGCTTTAGCTCACCCTATATGGGACACCATTTTCAGGTACATGTGATATGCCGCCTCCAAGGACATAGCTTGGGAGGTTTAAGGGCTGAAGGCTTCTTTTTTGTTATTTACTTTTTGTGTTACATGTAATTCAAGCCAAGGGCTTAATGTGTTAAGAGTTAGAACTCTCTTTTGTTGTAACCAAGTGTTGACTTGGAAAGTTGTGAGCCTGTAGGGCGTTTACTTTTGTTGTCAACATGTAATATTTTTGTAAAGAATACTCTGATGGATGGAAATAGAATATCTCTTTTATGATTTTGGATCTTATAAATGATTGATTTATGTATTATTTTTTGAGGGCGTTACAACTTGGTATCAGAGCTTACCGGGTTTGAATACTTTGGGTACGTGGGAAGTGGTTAGTACCACGATGGGTTTGTCTCGTTTGTTAGAGACTTCTGTACAATGTTATGTGCTTATGTGATAACATGTTTATGTGACTATATGGGTATGGGATTTAGTTTCTAGAATGTTAATTGGATCCTTGGGTTTCTGGGAGTCTTGTTGGAAAGGCACCTAATCACTGTCGTTTCTAACTGGAACTCTAGCAACGCCACATGACAGTCATTATCCGGAAATCAAATTCGTAAGTGTCTATGTGATTACGTGCTTACGTAGAGTGAATTATTGTTGTCCACTGTATTAGGACGCGAATGAAATAGCTTCGGCACATTTGTGAATGTGTTAATGTCTTTGTTACCATTATTAGGATGTCAGGGCGAGGACGTGGTGGTAGGCGTGGTAGGCGTGGTAGGCCTAGGAGACAGAAGATGCCTATACCGGATGAAATTTCGGTGCAGGAGGAGGGAATTGGTCAGGCTAATGTGGCCGAGCCAGCAGGACAGCAGCCCATGGACGCCTTAGCCCACGAAATGGAAAGAGCTTTGAGGGAATCCATGGACATTCTCAGGGCTGAGAATCAAGTCCAAGCCCAAGTAATTAAGACAGGGCCGTCTTTTCTGAAAAGGGAGTTCTTCCGGTCTAATCCGAATGAGTTTTTGGGGGATCCTAAGGGGCCATTGAAGGCCGATGAGTGGCTTGAGCAGAGGACGAAGACGTTTGAGATGCTTGGCATCAAAGACAGAGGTCTGAGAGTGACCTTGGCGTCCTTCCAGCTGAAGGGAGACGCAGGTCAGTGGTGGAAGTATGCACGGGGGCGCATTGCAGGGACTTGGGAGGCTTTTGTGGAAGCTTTCCAGGACAAGTACTTGCTGGCTACAGTGAGGGAGAAGTTGAGGGATCAATTCTCCAAGTTGGTGCAGTTGAACACCCTGGTGACAGAGTTCGAAGCCACTTTTACTAGCTTGTCTAGGTTTGCACCTGAGTTAGTGGCGACTGAGGAACGCCGCTGTCTGGAGTTCAGGAAGAGGTTGAGGACCGGACTCATGTTTCGAGTTGCCAGGTCCATGATTAGAGACTATGGGCGCCTTGTGGAGGCTGCAGCCCATCTCGAGACCATTATGCACACGGAGAAGGAGAAGATAAAGGGCTCCAGGACGAGTCAGGATGGACAAGGGAGGACAGTAAGAGGCAGAGGGGTTCTAACCCTCAGCAGTCCCAGGGAGTGTAGTCGAGGTCTACCTTTCCAGTACCGAGTTCGGGTTCTGGGAGAGGCGGTCAAGGAGACATTACTTGTTTCAAATGTGGTCAGTTGGGCCACAAGTCTCCAGTTTGTCCGCTGAGAGGAGGAGGGCAACGTGCAGCATCATCTTCGGCTCGTTCTCAGGGGTAGAGTTAGGGCAAAGGCCAGTCGCGCACTTGTTATCAATGTGGGTAGGCGGGGCACTTGAAGAGGTTTTTCCCGGAGTTGGGTGGCACACCTGGTGCATCTGGTTCAAAGCAGACACAGAGTTATCAGCCAGCTCAGTCAGTTCAGGCCTCGAGGGCCAATTAGGAAGCCTCTTCGGCTCAGTCTGTGCAGCAGTCTTATGCTTTGAGGGGTGAGCAGGTTGATCAGAGACCTTCAGGGCGCGTGTATGCTGTTACAACGTAGGATCTAGTATCGGCTCCATCGGTAGTGAGAGGTACCTTCTTATTTTGCAACTCGGTTACTGATGTGTTAATTGATACAGGGTGCATCCCACTCTTTTGTATCTTCTGCTTTTGCATCTGTTTTGGGATTGGAGTTGGCACAGTTAGCTTCTCCTATTTGTGTAATATCACCTATTGGAGGTGAGTTGATTTTGAAGCAGGGGTGTCGGGGTTGTGATATAAAGGTCGCCGACCGTAGGCTTCCATTTTCGTTTGTATTGATGGATATGTCGGGTTTTGATGTGATTTTGGGTATGTACTGTTTATCGTCATACCGGATTATTATTGATTGCTACCGTCAGAGGGTTACTGTATGTACGTTAAGCAAGGATTGTTTTCATTTCTTGAGGAATTGAGTTGGTAGAGTCTTTCCACCAATGTATGATCCGCGAGGGCGGAGTGAGCTTAGTTGTCTTCTCGCTAGTTGTATGAGTAGTGAGTGTGGTGAGACCCAGACTAAGTTGCCCAGAGTGGTTTGTGAGTACTCGGACGTCTTTCCTAAGGATCTAATTAGTTTACCACCCTATTGAGAGATCGAGTTCTCTATTGACTTAGTGCCTGGCACGGCACCGATTCCCATGGCACCGTATCGTTTTGCTCCAACCGAGTTAAGTGAGTTGAAGATTCAACTACAGGAGTTGCTAGATAAGGGTTTTGTTCGCCCTACTACTTCGCCGTGGGGAGCACCGGCCCTCTTTGCTAAAAAGAAAGATGGGGCTTTGAGACTTTGCATCGATTACCGAAAATTGAACCGAGATACGGTTAAGAACAAGTACCCTATGCCTCGTATAGATGATCTGTTTGACCAGTTGAAAGGGTCCCGTTGTTTCTCTAAGATAGACTTGAGATCGGGTTACCATCAGTTGAGGGTCAGGGAGGAGGATATCCCGAAGACGGCATTCCGTACGTGGTATGGCCATTATGAGTTTCTGGTGATGCTTTTTGGGCTTACCAATGCACCGGTCGTGTTCATGGATTTGATGAACTAGATTTTTCGAGAGTTCTTAGACCGCTTTGTAGTCGTCTTTGTGGACGACATTCTAATTTGTTCACCTTCATAGGAGGAGCACGAGAAACACTTGCGAGTGGTGCTTGAATTGCTTAGAGCCCATAAGCTATATGCTAAGTTTGGAAAGTGTGAGTTTTGGCTAAGAGAGGTTAAATTCTTAGGCCATATGGTATCTAGGGAAGGGGTGACTGTAGATTCATCCAAGATAGAGGCAGTGCAGGATTGGGCACAACCTAAGAGCGTCTTTGAGATTTGTAGTTTTCTGGGATTGCTAGGGTATTACCGTCGGTTTGTGATGGATTTCTCCAGGCTAGCTTCGCCTTTGACTAGATTGACGCGAAAAGGGGTCAAATTTGTATGGAGTGAGACTTGTGAAAAGTCGTTCCAAGAGCTTAAAGTTAGACTTACCACCGCTCCAGTCTTGATTATTCCGGAGAGGGGTTTGGGTTATGCAGTGTATTGTGATGCCTCACGAGAGGGTTTGGGTTGTGTATTGATGCAAGAGGGAAAAGTAGTAGCCTATGGCTCACGTCAATTGAAAACACACGAGAGGAATTACCCTACTCACGACCTAGAGTTAGCAACTATGATATTTGCCTTGAAGATTTGGAGGCACTAACTTTATGGTGAGAGATTCGAGGTGTTATCGGATTATAAGAGTCTGAAGTATCTGTTCACACAGAAAGACTTGAATTTGAGGCAGAGGAGGTGGATGGAGTTTATAGAGGATTACGAATTTGAGTTACACTATCATCCGGAAAAGGCCAATGTTGTGGTCGATGCCCTAAGTAGGAAGTCCATTAGTGATGTAGCTTGTATTGCCATCTGGGAATGGGAGATGTTGGGTACTCTTGGCGAGTTCGACTTGCTTTTAGGGGAGTCTGTTGAGTCTGCGACCTTATTTTTCGTTGTGGCACAACCTACACTTATGAATCGAGTGTTAGATGCATAGAGGGGTGATCTTGAGGTAGAATCCCTCCGGGGGAAGATTTCTAGTGGGAAGGTAGAGAAGGGTTTAACTGTGTATCCTGACCTGAGTGTGAGGTACCGAGACCGTTTGTTTGTACCGGAGTCTTGCCGAGAGGAAGTACTCTGAGATTTTCACCATTCATGCCTTGCAGTGCATCCAGGAGGCACTACGATGTATCGTGATTTGAGCCACCAGTTTTGGTGGAGGGATATGAAGAAGGATGTGGCAGTGTTTGTGTCAAAGTGCCTTACTTGCCAACAAGTGAAGGCCGAGCATCAAAGGCCAGTGGGTTTGTTGCAACCCTTGCCTATAGCCGAGTGGAAATGGGAGCACGTCACGATGGATTTTGTCGTGGGTCTTCCGAGGACTCAACGGGGTAGTGATGCCATTTGGGTAGTAGTTGACCGGTTGACTAAGTCGGCGCACTTTATTCCTATGCATGTAAGAGATTCGGTAGATCATCTTGCCGACTTATATATTCGGGACATAGTGAGGTTACACAGCGTCCCAATGTCGATCGTCTCAAATAGAGATTTGTGTTTTACTACTAGGTTGTGGCAGAGTTTGTAGAGTGCCTTGGGCACTAGATTGACTTTTAGCACGGCTTACCATCCTCAGATTGACGGGCAGTCCGAGCGCACCATTCAAATCCTTGAGGATATGCTTCGAGGCTGTGTCCTTGACTTTAGGGGGTCGTGGGAGAGGCACTTTCCCTTAGTGGAGTTTACCTACAACAATAGTTTCCAATCGAGTATTGGCATGGCACCGTTTGAGGCCCTGTATGGCCGCCCGTGTAAATCTCCAATGTGTTGGGCCGTGGTGGGTGATGCACCTTTGTTGGGCCCAAAGTTGGTGCGAGAAACAATAGAGAAAGTTGAACTTATCCGTAAAAGCTTGGTTACGGCCCAGAGTCGTCAAAAGAGTTATGCGGACCGTCGAAGGAGGCCTTTGGCATTTGATGTGGGTGATCACGTCTTTCTGAAAATATCACCTAAGCGAGGTTTGATAAGGTTTGGGAAGAGTGGGAAGTTGTCCCCTCGGTTTATTGGCCCTTTTGAGATCCTTGAGCGGATTGGGGAGGTTGCCTACCGCTTGGCATTGCTGCCGCAACTGTCTGGAGTGCATGACGTGTTTCATGTTAGTATGCTTCGGAAGTACAAGCCGGATCCACTGCATGTATTGGATTGGACCGACTTAGAGATAGATAAGGATGCTTCATATGAGGAGAGACCAGTGAGGGTCTTCAATAGCCGGGATCAAGTCTTGCAAGGCAAGACGATTCCCTTGGTGAAAGTTTTCTGGAAACATCATGGAGTGGAGGAAGCCACTTGGGAACGTGAGTTGGAGGTCCGAGAGAAATATCCGGACCTATTTGTGAGTATTTGAGTATATATGGAAAATACTGTTTTGTAAATGAACTATTAAAAAAAAAAACATTGTATATGTTTTGAGATTATGAATGTTGAGTATGTTTCGAAAACACTAGTTGAATTTGAACATTGCATATGTTATTTGAGTTTTGAAAATGTAAACTTGTTGTAAACATTGAATATGTTTTGGGAAGCACAAGATATATGTGTTGAGATTAATTGAGTTTTGAAAGAATACATGTTGATAATGTATAATGAGTTATAATGTTTATTGTTCTCTTGAGAAGGGATAGAATGACCGGTAGTGGGTCACGTTGGTGAATGTTGTATGCTAATTATATTGAAAATTGAAAAGATCATAAATTTGAAACCTATATGAAATTTCGGGTACGAAATTCTTTAAGGGGGGGAGGTTATAGCGATCCTGGTTTTCCCGTTACTTATAGTGTTTGGGATTTGGGTTCCATGGTTGAGTATTGTTGTATATATCTCTTTTCCGTCCTTTAATTCTTTGTATTTGAGTTTTGGGATGTGCTGGGTGAGTTTGGAACAGGTTGGTTGGGTGTTGGGACAAATGGTTGCTGTCCAGTTTTTGGCATCTTCGCTCAAGCTAGGCTTTTTGCGCTCGAGCGAGCCTTGGGTTTTTGCTTCTTCGCTCGAGCGAAGGTTCTTATGCTCGAGCAAGCTTTCTGTGGAGTGTCTCTTCGCTCGAGCGAGCATTCTTATGCTGGAGCGTGCGTCTGCGTCTTGGTTAGACCTAAAGGTTGGTATTCTTCGCCCGAGCGAGCTTTCTTTCGCTCGAGCAAGCGAGCTCTATGTTTTGTATTTCTTCGCTCGAGCGAGAACTACTAGGCTCGAGCGTGCTTCTGCGTTGCAGACCTGAAGCTTTGCATTTTTCGCTCGAGCGACGCTTCTTGTGCTCGAGCGAGGTATTTGTGTGTCTGGTCACTCGAGCGACCACTCCTTCGCTCGAGCGAGCCATATATATATTAATTCACAGCAGCAAGTTTATTCATCACTTTTTCATCTCCTTTTCATCCCAAACCTGAGATCCGGCTGCCTCTCTCTCTATACACACCTTCTCTCTACAAATACTCTTGATCTAGAGGGTTTCTACCCTAGTCTCTTTGTAAGAAAGCTAAAGCATTTCGTGGGCTTCACTTTGATCCGAAAAATCTTGGATTTGGAGCATCTTGGGTTTCTCTTCCTTCTCCATTGAGTTTCTCCATTTGAGGTAGGGATAAACTACTCATCTTTCTGATCTTTGACATAAATTTTAGTCATTTTGATTAAATGGTGAAATTATGAAAATTTTGGAAGGTTAGGGTTTTAAATTTGAAATGTATAAAAGAGGGGTTTTCAATTATTGAGCTCCATGTGTATGTGAGACCTTGAAAAATGGGGTTATTGGGGTAAAATTGATGAAATTGAGCCTTGGGGTTGATGTTGAGAAAAAGGAAAAAAGCCCTAATTGGGAGTAAATAAATTATTTGTAGAAATGATGCAATTAATTATGGAAATATGAAATTGGTTAGTGGATTATGAAATTTGGAAAGAATGTGGTTAAGTGGTGTAGTTGGATCGATGAATCACTCACTTATGGAAAATGTAATAAATTATCTGTTTGATAGATTTATTTATCTGTTTAGAAATAACTGTTTTGGGCTATCGGTGGAGGATAGTCTTGATTGTTGTAGACATTGCATGATGATTAGGGAAATTGAAACTAATCACTTGAATTATGTCATTGAATATGACAGTTGGATTAACACCTTGAATATGTGCTTTAATTGATTAGTCATTGTATATGACAACTTGTTAAATACATTGTATATGTATATTGTTTGGGAGGAGATAGGGAATGTACTCCATTGTGTGGGAGGAGATAGAGGATGGACTCCATTGATAACTAAGTTGGCCGAAGTGTCCTGGGTGCAAGTCCCGAAAACTTATTTATTTATGGGTGCCGGTTCCCTTGGACGTAGTTCTAAAAAATGGCAAAGTTATGGAAGTGATGATTGGTGTATACTATTGAAGTGTTAATATATGAGTTGTAGTCTCATTTTTGAATGTACTATTTTTGTAAAGAATACTCTGATGAATGGAAATAGAATATCTCTTTTATGATTTTGGATCTTATAAATGATTGATTTATGTATTATTTTTTGAGGGCGTTACATAAACACAGTGCATAACTTTGTATGCATTCTCTCCTTGTTCACAGAGCTCTCTGTCTAATTATTGTGTGTCCAACAAGCCAGTCAGACTTTGCCCTTGAAATTGAGTAATAATATCTTCTCAATTGTCATTATTTGGAACAAGATTGAAAATTTATTATCAAATGTGTCACAATTGAAATATCAAAAATTAAAATCATACGAGTTCTAAACTATAGGCAATGTTAATGTAATTCGCCCTTAATACTTTCTCACAAAAGTCTTTCAAAATGAATACAACAATTTGTTCCCATCTTGAAGGGTATGATTAAAATGAGTTAAATATTATGTTAATTAAAAATTTTAGGGAGTCCAGTGTAGTAATGTTTTATAAAAGAACAAAATTGAATTTAATAATTTTAAAATAAAATAATCCCATATTTATCCAAACTTTTGATTTTGGATACAAATATTAAATAATTATAAATTTTAACATTAATGCTCAGAACACATAGTCAAAAGACAAAATATATTACAAAAAATGTAATAATTAGTTGAGATTTATTTTTAATACAAACCTTTCATAACTAAGTTAAATCTCAAATTTTATTAAATTTTTTTGTGAATCATTATTTATTTTTAATATTATTGTCATTTTAACCATGATAAGGAAGGTTCTAAAGAGCTAAACTATCAAAGACCAGTTTTTTTTTTTTTTTTCCGGTGGTATTACATGCACCAATTTGTGTATTAATCAGTGTATCAATAATAGTTATGATATTATTATTAACCCCATTCATTATACAAATTACAAATACTAAAAATCTCTTAAATTATGTCACATCATCAATTGATACATTAATTAATACATTAATTAATACACTAATTAATACATATAACATTATTTTTTTTTCTTCTCATTTTTACCCAGCTTTGGAGATCTACCAAAGCCACTATCTTTAACATAAATTTTAATTTAGGGTGGGCCTTTTTTACCGAAGGGTAAGTCAGGGTGTTTCTCAATTAAAGCACTTAACGCATAATAATAAATCAAACTCACTACTAGCCCTTGGATTGATTTCCCCAAGCACTTAATTTTTTTTTTTTGGGTAATTAAGATCAAGAATAAGATTAATCATAAATGATACAAATAAACCTCAACCTATATGACTTATTTCATCTTGGTATTTTAATATTGGGTAAATTACATTGACACCCTTGAGGTTTATATTTATTACAATTCTCCCCTCACCTTTTGAAAATTACATCCCCCTCCCTGGGATTTAAAGTTTCATTACAGATTACTCCCTCCAGCAATTTAATTTTTTTAAATACCAATTTTGCCCTCACTGGGTAAATTACATTGACACCCCTCACATTTTAGAAAATATAATCCCCTCCCCAAGGTTTAAAGTAGCATTACCAATTGCCCTCTTGGTTAGTATTAGTTGAAAAAAAAAATTATTTGAAAAAAAAATTTGTTAGTCAAATTTTTAAATTTTTGTTTAAAAACCAACGTAAATTCTGAATAATATATGATAACGAAAATTTTTAAATACATAAAATTCGATCATAATTAGAGATAACTTTTTTACATGAGATATGAGCTACATGTATAGATTCCATTTCATATAATAAATTGTGTTTAATTCTATAATTAAATTATACAAAATATTATATAGTAAATTTTGAATATAATAATGCCTTGTCTTATTTGCAGTCATTAATTGATGGGAATGGAATTGCCAACGTGTAACAACAGGATCACCTTAGTTACAGCCAGTGATGCATTGGCCATGTAATTAAAAGTTGAATAATGCCATAATGATCATAATTTTTTGGGTTAATTGCACTTTAACCCCACCAATTAATTCTAAATATTATCTTATCTAATCAGCTTCAAAACATTATATTTTGTCCCCTCAATTATCAAAATTACTTCACTTTCATCCTATATAGGATGAGAGCTTTTGTACAAATTTTAATAGTTGAGGGTCTGAATGTATGATTTTAAAATATAAGAAGTTACAATAATATTTAAATGATAGTTAAAAAAATAAAGTACAAATTTTCAGTGATAGTTAAAAATTTTCTTTATCATAAATAATTCAGAACTCACATTGGTTTTTAAACAGAAATTTAAAAATTTGACTAATAAAAAAAATTTTCAATTATTTTTTTTCAATGAATTTTTTTTCCAACTAATACTAACTGAGGAGGCAATTGGTAATGCAACTTTAAACTTTGGGAAGGAGATTGTAATTTCTAAAATGTGAGGGGAGTCAATGTAATTTACCCAGCAAGGGTAAAATTGGTATTAAAAAAAATTAAATTGCTAGAGGGAGCAATCTGTAATGAAATTTTAAACCTTAGGGAGGGGGATGTAATTTCCAAAATATGAGATGAGAACTGTAATAAATAGAGCGATTCCGATTTTCCCTCCATTGTTTAGTATATTTCGGACTTAGGTTCCGTAGTGTCGGTTGTTGTTTATATCTTGTTTACGTCCTTTAATTCCTTGTATTCGAGTTTTGGAATGTGATGGGCAGGTTTGTTACAAGTTGGTTGCTAGTTTAAACCAATAGTTGCTGCCCAGATTTTGGTTTCTTCACTCGAGCGAGGCTTTTGTTGCTCGAGCGAGCTCTGGGTTTTAGTTCCTTCGCTCGAGCCAAGGTTTCTTCGCTCAAGCGAGCCTTGTGTGTTGTGTCTCTTGGCTCAAGCGAGAATTCTTGCGCTCGAGCATGCGTCTGCGTCCAATTTGGACCTAAAGGTTATCATTCTTGGCTCGAGTGAGCTTTTCTTCGCTCGAGCGAGCGAGCACTATGTTTTGAGTTTCTTCACTCGAGCGAGCACTGTTGCGCTCGAGCGTGCGTCTGGGTTGCAGACCTGAAGCTTCACATTGTTCCCTCGAGCGACGCTTATTGCACTCGAGCGAGGTTCTTTTGTGTCTGGTCGCTCGAGCGACCACTACTTCGCCCGAGCGAGCCATGTATATATCAGTTCGCAGCAGCGGATTACACTTCACTTTTTCATCTCTTTTTTCATCCAAACCCTAAATCGGGCTGCTTCTTTCTCTACTCCCTCTCTCTCTCTACAAATACACTTGGTTCTAGAGGTTCTCTACCCTAGTCTTTTTGTAAAAAAAAGTAGAGCTTGGCTTGGGCTTCCCTTTGATCCGAAAATTTGTGGATTTGGAGCACTTCGAGTTTCTTCAACTTCTCCTTTGAGCTCCTAACTTTGAGGTAGGGATACCCTACTCCTTCTTATGAGTTTTGACATAGATTTTAGTCATTTTGTATAAATGATGGATTATGGTAATTTTGGGAAAGTTAAGGTTGTTTTGAAGTTATGAAAAGAGGGGTTTTGTGTTTTAAAGCTCCATGTGCATATAAGGCCTTGGGAATGAGGGTTTGTGAGTCGAATCGGTGGGATTTGGTCTTAGGATCAATATTTGAAAAATGGGGAAAATGCCCAAATTATGTTGAATAATTAATTTGGGAAAATATGAAATTTAGTTGAAAATCATGAAATTGGAAAATTATGAGATTGAATGGTGTAGTTGGATTAATTTATCACTCACCTATGGAAATGTTGATAATTTATCTATTTGATGAAGTTATTATCTGTTTAGAAATAACTACTTTGGGCTATCAGTGGAGAATAGTCTTGATTGTTGTAGACACTGCATGATGATTAGGTGAATTAAAACTAATCAATTGAGTTATGTCATTGAATATGACTGTTGAATTGACACATTGAATATGTGCCTGGATTGATCATTGTATATGATAAATCGTTTAAATACATTGCATATGTATCTTGTTTGGGAGGAGATAGGGGATGAACTCCATGGTTTGGGAGGAGATAGGGGATGGACTCTCAAACCTATTTGGGAGGAGATAAGGGATGGACTCTATTGATAACTAAGTTGGCTGGAGTGTCCAGGGTGAAAGTCTCGAAATCTTAATTACGTTTACATAACATAGATAATTGAAGTGTTGATAATATAAGTTGTAGTCTCATTTGAATTGATTACAATTGAAGTGTTGATAATATGAGTTGTAGTCTCATTTGAATTGATTATGATTGAAATACTGGTAGTATGAGTTGTAGTCTCAATCTTGAACTGTTCGGATAAACAATGGACTGTATCTATGATTTGAATTGGGTAATGACACGGAAATGTGGTTGTGAATACGAATTGATTATGGAAGAGATGTATGTTGGTTTATATGAGTTGAACATTTATCAAATACTAATGTTTTAGTTATTGCTCATATTTGGTTTAATGTATCTCTACTGGGCTTTGGGTCACCCTATATGGGACATCATTTTCAGGTACAGGTGATATGTCACCTCCAAGGACGTAGCTTGGGAAGCTTAGAGGCTGAAAGATATTTTTTGTTGTTATCTTTTGTATTGCATGTAAATCAAGCCAAGGACTTATTTTGTATAAAGAGTTAGAACTCTTCTTTTGTTGTAACCAAGTGTTGACTTGGAAAGTTGTGAGCCTATAGAGCGTTTACTTTTGTTGCTAACATGTAATATCTCTCTTAAGAATACTCTGATGTATGGAATATGATATCACTTTCTTGTATCATGAATGTATGATGTGTGGGTTTATTTTGAGGGCGTTACAACTTGGTATCAAAGTGTACCGTGTTTGAATACATTTGGTACGTGGGAAGTGGTTAGTATCACAGTAGGTTTGTCTCACTTGTTAGAGACTTAAATGTAATGTTATGTGCTAATGTGATAACATGTTTATGTGACTATGTGGGCATGGGATTTAGTTTCTAGGATGTTGGTTGGATCCTTGGGTTTCTGGGAGTCCTGTTGGAAAGGCACTTGATCACTGTCGTTTCTCATTGGAACTCTAGCAACACCATGGGACAGTCCTTATCCAGAAATGAAATTCGTAAGTGCTTATGTGACTATGTGCTTACGTGGGATGAATTACTATTGTCCATTGTATTAGGACGCGGGTGAAATAGCTTCAGCACATTTGTGAATGTGCTAATCCTTTTGTTACCTTTATTAGGATGTCAGGACGAGGACGTGGTGGTAGGCGTGGTTGGACCAGAAGGCAGAAAATGCCTGTACCGGATGAAATTTCGGCATAGCATGAGGGAGTTGGTCAGGCCAATGTGGCTGAGCCAGTAGGACAGCAGGCCATGGGCGCCTTAGCCCGTGAAATGGCAGGAGCATTAAGGGAGTCTATGGACATTCTTCGAGTAGAGAATCAAGCCCAGGCCCATGTAGCTGAGGCAAGGCCATCTTTTTTGAAAAGGGAGTTCTTTCGGTCGAATCCGGACAAGTTTTTAGGGGATTCTAAAGAGCCATTGAAGGCTAATGAGTGGCTTGAGCAGATAACGAAGACGTTTGAGATACTAGGCATCGAAGACAGGGGCTTGCGAGTGACCTTGGCATCTTTCCAGCTGAAGGGGGATGCGGGTCAGCGATGAAAGTATGTGCGGGGGCGCATTGGAGGGACTTGTGAGGCATTTGTTGAAGCCTTCCAGGACAAGTATTTGCCGGCTACAGTGAGGAAGAAGTTGAGGGATCAGTTCTCCAAGTTGGTGCAGCTGAATACACTAGTGGCAGAGTTTGAGGCCACCTTTACTAGCCTATCTAGGTATGCACCTGAGTTAGTGGTGACTGAGAAACGCCGTTGCCTAGAGTTTGAGAAGAGGTTGAGGACCAGGCTCATGTTTTGAGTTACCGGGTCCATGATTAGAGACTATGGGCACATTGTGAAAGCCGCAGCCTATCTTAAGACTATTATGCATGCTGAAGAGGAGAAGATGAAAGGCTCCAGGATTAGTTAGGATAGCCAGGGGGATAGCAAGAGACAGAGGGGTTCTAACCCTCAGCAGTCCCAGGGTGTACATTCTAGATCCACTTTTCCAGTACCGAGTTCGGGTTCTGGGGGAGGCGGTCAAGGAGACGTTACTTGTTACAAATGTGGTCAGCTGGGCCACAAGTCTCCAGCTTGCCCGCAGAGGGGAAGAGGCCAGAGAGCAGCTTCATCTTCGGCTCGTCCTCAGAGCCGGAGTCAGGGTAGAGGCCAGCCGCTCTCTTGTCACCAGTGTGGTCAGGCGGGGCACCTGAAGAGGTTTTTTCCACAGTTGAGTGGCAGGTCTGGTGCGTCTGGTTCGAGGCAGACACAGAGCCACCAGCCAGCTCAGTCAGTTCAAGCCTCGAGGGCCAATCACGGAGCCTTTTCGGCTCAGTTTATGCAGCAGTCTTATGCTCCGAGAGGTGAGCAGGTTGATCAGAGGCCTACGGGGTGCGTGTATGCTGTTACAGCGCCAGAGCTTGTACCGGCTTCATCTGTTGTAAGAGGTACCATTTTGTTTTGCAACTTGGTTACTAACATGTTGATTGATACGCATGCATCCTATTCTTTTATATCTGCTGCTTTTGTATCTGTTTTGGGATTAGAGTTGGCACAGTTAGCTTCTCCTATTTGTGTTGTATCACCTATTGGGGGCGAGATGGTTTTGAAGCAAGGGTGTCGGGGCTGTGATATAGAGGTCGCTGACCGTAGGCTTCCATTTTCTTTTGTGGTAATGGATATGTCGGGTTTTGATGTGATTTTGGGTATGGACTGGCTATCGTCATACCAGGCTATTATAGACTGTTACCGCCAGAGGGTTACTGTATGTACCTTGAACGGGGATTGCTTTCATTTCTTGGAAGATCGAGTTGGTAGGGTGTTACCACCGGTGTATGATCCGCAGGGGCAGAGTGAGCTTAGTTGTCTTCTCGTTAGCTTTTTGAGTAGTGAGTGTGATGAGATCGGGGTTGAGTTACCCAGGGTGGTTTGTGAGTACTCGGACGTCTTTCCCAAGGATCTTGTTAGTTTGCCACCTTACCGAGAGATTGAGTTCTCTGTTGACTTAGTGTCTGGTACGGCACCAATTTCCATGGCACTGTATCGTTTTGCTCCAGCTGAGTTGAGTGAGTTGAAGATTCAACTCCAGGAATTGTTAGATAAGGGTTTTATCTACCCTAGTACTTTGTCGTGGGGAGCACCGGCCCTCTTTGCTAAAAAGAAAGATAGGGCTTTGAGACTTTGCATTGACTACCGAAAACTAAAACGGGCTACGGTTAAGAACAAGTACCCTATGCCTCGTATAGATGATCTGTTTGACCAGTTGAAAGGGTCCTGTTGTTTCTCTAAGATAGACTTGAGATTGGGTTACCATCAGTTGAGGGTCAGGGAGGAGGATGTCTCAAAGACGGCATTCCGTACACGGTATGGCCATTATGAGTTTCTGGTGATTCCTTTTGGTCTCACCAATGCACCGGCTGTGTTTATGGATTTGATGAACTGGATATTCTGGGAGTTCTTAGATCGTTTTGTAGTTGTCTTTGTGGATGACATCTTGATTTATTCACCTTCTGAGGAAGAGCACGAAGAACACTTGCGAGTGGTGCTTGAGTTACTTAGAGCCCACAAGCTGTATGCTAAGTTTGGGAAGTGTGAGTTCTGGCTAAGAGAGGTTAAATTCTTAGGCCATGTGGTATCTGGGGAAGGGGTGACTATAGATTCATCCAAGATAGAGGCAGTGCAGGATTGGGCACAGCCTAAGAGTGTTTTTGAAATCCGCAGTTTTCTGGGATTGGCCGGGTATTACCGTCAATTTATGAAAGATTTTTCCAGGCTAGCTTCGCTGTTGACTAGATTGACGTGGAAAGGGGTCAAGTTTGTATGGACTGAGACTTGTGAAAAGTCGTTCTAGGAACTTAAATTTAGACTTACCACCGCTCCAGTTTTGATTATTCCGGAGAGGGGTTTGGGTTATGCAGTGTATTGTGATGCCTCACGAGAGGGTTTGGGTTGTGTGTTGATACAAGAAGGGAAAGTAGTGGCCTATGGCTCACGTCAGTTGAAAACACACGAGAGAAACTACCCTACACATGACCTAGAGTTAGCGGTTGTAATTTTTGCCTTGAAGATTTGGAGGCATTACCTTTATGGTGAGAGATTTGAGGTATTCTCGGATCATAAGAGTTTGAAGTATCTATTTACACAGAAAGACTTGAATCTGAGGCAGAGGAGGTGGATGGAGTTCATTGAGGATTATGACTTTGAGTTGCACTATCATCCGAGGTAGGCCAATGTAGTAGCCGATGCCCTTAGTAGGAAATCCATTAGTGATGTAGCTTGTATAGCCATCCGAGAATGGGAAATGTTGGGTGCACTTGGTGAGTTTGATTTGCTTTTGGGTGAGTCTGTTGAGTCTACGGCCTTGTTTTCTGTAGTGGCACAGCTTACACTTGTGAATCGAGTGTTAGAGGCGCAGAGGGGTGACTTGGAGGTAGAAACTCTCCGAGAAAAGATTTCCAGTGAGAAGGTAGAAAAGGGTTTAACTGTGTATCCCGACCTGAGTGTGAGATACCGAGACCGTCTGTTTGTACCAGAGTCTTGCCGAGAGGAAGTACTCAGAGAGTTTCACCATTCACATCTTGCGGTGTATCCGGGAGGCACAAAGATGTATCGTGATCTGAGCCGCCAGTTTTGGTGGAGAAGGATAAAGAAAGATGTGGCAGTTTTTGTATCTAAGTGCCTTACTTGTCAGCAAGTGAAGGCCGAGCATCAGAGACCAGTGGGTTTGTTGCAACATTTGCCTATAGCCGAGTGGAAATGTGAGCACATCACGATGGATTTTGTCGTGGGTCTTCCAAGGACTCAACGGGGTAGTGACGCCATTTGGGTGGTGGTTGACCGGTTGACTAAATCGGCGCACTTTATCCCTATGCGCGTAAGAGATTCTGTAGATCATCTTGTCGACTTGTATATTCGGGACATAGTGAGGTTGTATGGGGTCCCAGTGTCGATCGTCTCAAATAGAAATCCACGATTTACTGCTAGGTTGTGGCAGAGTTTGCAAGTGCCTTGGGAACTAGATTGACCTTTAGCATGGCTTATCATCCTCAGATTGATGGGCAGTCCAAGCGCACCATTCAGATCCTTGAGGATATGCTTCGAGGCTGTGTCCTTGACTTTAGGGGGTTGTAGGAGAGGCACTTGCCCTTAGTGGAGTTTGCCTACAACAATAGTTTCCAATCGAGTATTGGCACGGCACCGTTTGAGGCCTTGTATGGCCGACCGTATAGGTCTCCAGTGTGTTGGGCCGATGTGGGTAATGCACCTTTGTTGGGCCCGGAGTTGGTTCGGAAGACGATGGAGAAAATTGAGCTTATCAATAAGAGGTTAGTTACAGCCCAGAGTCGCCAAAAGAGTTATGCCGACCATCGAAGAAGGCCTTTGGCATTTGAGGTGGGTGATCATGTCTTTCTAAAAATATCACCTAGGCCAGGTTTGATGAGATTTGGGAAGAGTGGGAAGTTGTCCCCTCGGTTTATTGGCCCTTTTGAGATCCTTGAGCGGATCAGAGAGGTTGCATACCGTCTAGCTTTACCGCCGCAGTTGTCCAGAGTGCATGACATGTTTCATGTTAGTATGCTTCGGAAATACGAACCGGATCCATCGCATGTATTGGATTGGACTGACTTAGAGGTTGATGAGGATGCCTCGTATGAGGAGAGACCGGTGCGGGTCTTAGATAGATGGGATCAAGTTTTGCGAGGGAAGACTATCCCTTTGGTGAAAGTTTTGTGGAAACATCACGGGGTTAAGGAAGCCACTTGGAAACGTGAGTTAGATGTCCGTGAGAAATATCCGGACTTGTTTGTTAATGTTTAACCATGTATTGGAAACTTTGTTTGTTGTTGAATTCTAGAAACATTGTATATGTTTTGGATTATGAAAATATTGAAATTGTTGAATACATTTCAGGAATATGAGTTTAATTTAACATTATATATGTTGAATGTGTTGTAGAAATGAAAATATGTTATTAACATTGAATATGTTTTGAGAAGCATGAGATATGTGTTGAAGTTGATAAATTTCAAGGAATGCATGTTGAGAATGCATGTTAAGTTATATTATATATTGTTCTCTTGAAAAGAGATGGAATGACCGGTGAATGGGTCAAAATGTTGAACTACAATGTTGTTGAGAATTGAAAAATCACAATTTTGAAACTTATATCTAATTTCGGGGACGAAATGCTTTAAGGGGGGGAGGTTATAGCGATCCCGGTTTTCCCTCCATTGTTTAGTATATTTCGGACTTAGGTTCCTTAGTGTTGGTTGTTGTTTATATCTTGTTTTTGTCCTTTAATTCCTTGTATTCGAGTTTTGGGATGTGATGGGCAGGTTTATTACAAGTTGGTTGTGAGTTTAAACCAATAGTTGCTGCCTAGATTTTGGTTTCTTCGCTCGAGCAAGGCTTTTGTCGCTTGAGCGAGCTCTGGGTTTTAGTTCCTTCGCTCGAGCCAGGGTTTCTTCGCTCGAGTTAGCCTTGTGTGTTGTGTCTTTTGGCTCGAGCGAGAACTCTTGCGCTCGAGCATGCATCTGCGTCCAGTTTGGACCTGAAGGTTGTCATTCTTGGCTCGAGTGAGCGAGCACTATGTTTTGAGTTTCTTCGCTCGAGCGAGCACTGTTGCGCTCGAGCGTGCGTCTGGGTTGCAGACCTGAAGCTTCACATTGTTCCCTCGAGCGACGCTTATTGCGCTCGAGCGAGGTTCTTGTGTCTGGTCGCTCGAGCGACTACTACTTCGCTCGAGCGAGCCATGTATATATCAGTTCGCAGCAGCGGATTACACTTCACTTTTTCATCTCTTTTTTCATCCAAACCCTAAATCTGGCTGCTTCTTTCTCTACACCCTCTCTCTCTCTACAAATACACTTGGTTCAAGAGGTTCTCTACCCTAGTCTCTTTGTAAAAAAGGTAGAGCTTGGCTTGGGCTTCCCTTTGATCCGAAAATTTGTGGATTTGGAGCACTTCGAGTTTCTTCAACTTCTCCTTTGAGCTCCTAACTTTGAAGTAGGGATACCCTACTCCTTCTTATGAGTTTTGACATAGATTTTAGTTATTTTGTATAAATGGTGGATTATGGTAATTTTGAGAAAGTTAGGGTTGTTTTAAAGTTATGAAAAGAGGGGTTTTGTGTTTTAAAGCTCCATGTACATATAAGGCCTTGGAAATGAGGGTTTGTGAGTCGAATCGGTGGAATTTGGTCTTAGGATCAATATTTGAAAATGGGGGAAAATGCCCTAATTATGTTGAATAATTAATTTGGGAAAATATGAAATTTAGTTGAAAATCATGAAATTGGAAAATTATGAGATTGAATGGTGTAGTTGGATTAATTTATCACTCACCTATGGAAATGTTGATAATTTATCTGTTTGATGAAGTTATTATCTGTTTAGAAATAACTACTTTGGGCTATCAGTGGAGAATAGTCTTGATTGTTGTAGACACTACATGATGATTAGGTGAATTAAAACTAATCAATTGAGTTATGTCATTGAATATGACTGTTGAATTGACACATTGAATATGTGCCTGGATTGATCATTGTATATGATAAACCGTTTAAATACATTGCATATGTATCTTGTTTGGGAGGAGATAGGGGATGAACTCCATGGTTTGGGAGGAGATAGGGGATGGACTCTCAAACCTATTTGGGAGGAGATAAGGGATGGACTCTATTGATAACTAAGTTGGCTGGAGTGTCCAGGGTGAAAGTCCCGAAATCTTAATTACGTTTACATAACATAGATAATTGAAGTGTTGATAATATAAGTTGTAGTCTCATTTGAATTGATTACAATTGAAGTGTTGATAATATGAGTTGTAGTCTCATTTGAATTGATTATGATTGAAATACTGGTAGTATGAGTTGTAGTCTCAATCTTGAACTGTTCGGATAAACAATGGACTGTATCTATGATTTGAATTGGGTAATGACACGGAAATGTGGTTGTTAATACGAATTGGTTATGGAAGAGATGTATGTTGGTTTATATGAGTTGAACATTTATCAAATACTAATGTTTTAGTTATTGCTCATATTTGGTTTAATGTATCTCTACTGGGCTTTGGGTCACCCTATATGGGACATCATTTTCAGGTACAGGTGATATGTCACCTCCAAGGACGTAGCTTGGGAAGCTTAGAGGCTGAAAGATATTTTTTGTTGTTATCTTTTGTATTGCATGTAAATCAAGCCAAGGACTTATTTTGTATAAAGAGTTAGAACTCTTCTTTTGTTGTAACCAAGTGTTGACTTGGAAAGTTGTGAGCCTATAGAGCGTTTACTTTTGTTGCTAACATGTAATATCTCTCTTAAGAATACTCTGATGTATGGAATATGATATCATTTTCTTGTATCATGAATGTATGATGTGTGGGTTTATTTTGAGAGCGTTACAATAAACATAAATCTCAGGGGGTGTCAATGTAATTTACCCTTTAATATTTAATTTGTATCAATTACATCCTTAAATTTCATTCATTAATTCAATTTAGTTTCTTACTCCAACTCTCATCGAAGTAAAATATATTAAAATACTTATATCAGTCTCACATCAAACATTTGAAAGGTATTAAAAAGAATTTATCACATTTTCTACTTAAATTAACCATGAGATACATTAAAAATATATTATTTACAAAACAAACACCATCAAAACCTTTAATTCTATTATTGAGAGAGCCAAATACATATTATGTTTGACTATTTGATTGGTAGTAAATAAGTAAACTCCAAAGCTTCTAAATTAAACTAAAACAACATACCAAAAAGGAAAACATACCTAATTGGTTTAGAAGGAAACATCCAAAATTAAATGAAGCAACATTTTCTAAAATGGAATTTTTGAATAATTTTTCCAAATAAGAATATATAAAAAATAAAAAAATTAATTTTAAAAAAATTGAATTCCACTATTTATTGGAAGCACAGCGCATAACCATGTATGTATTCTCTCCTCGTTCAAAGAGTTCTCTCTAATTATTGCGTGTCCTACAAGACCTTTGCTTTCAAAATCTATTTATCTTTTATTAAAAAAATGAAAGCAATCCTAAAGACCTTTGCTAGTATTGAAAAATTGTATAAAAAATGTGTTAAAGTGAGAATGTAAAGGAATTTCTTAGAAATACTATTTTTTTTTAAAAACAAACAAACAAAGGGACAATTTTATTTTATTTTTTTAATAATGCAAGTAAACTTCAAAATTACTAAATTAAACCAAAATAACATATCATAAATGAAGCAACATTTCCAAAGAAGAAGAAAACATCCAAAATTAAATGTAGCAACATTTTCTTGAATGAAAATTTTAAAAAAAAAATTCCAAATAAAAACATATAAAAAATGAAAAATTAATTTTAAAAAAATTAAATTCCAATATTTATTGGAAACACAGTGCATAACCATGTATGCATTATTAAATAAAATAAAATAAAATAAAGAATTGTCCCTTTGTTTTTTTATTTTTAAATAATATTTCTAAGAAATCCTTTTACATTTTCACTTTTATATGTTACGTTTTTTTTAATAAATATAATGTAAAATTTTGCCAAAGTTATGATAATTTATAATTTAGAAATAAAATTAGTATTTTGTAATAATGTTATATATATTTTAATAATATTTTTTAACAATAAAATATGTATAATTACTACAAAAATACGTAAGATGCTTATACACCATTTGAAGAGTGTGGGATTCCCTTTCTATAAAATTTCAATTTCTTATATAATTTTATTTAGTCGAATAAGAAAGTACGTCAAATAGAATTTTAAGCTCAATATAATTCTTTTGCTTTCTATTTGAATGAGTCATTTAATAAAAAATAAATAAATATAGCATCTAATTTATTAAAAATTCATATTTCACATATTTTATACACCTTTTATATATTTTAATAAAATTTTTATGCACATACCAATATTAACCACTGTCCAATGGCCCATGGTAAATATAGATGAAATTACTCATAAAATTTAGCGCTTGTTTAGGAAGTGATTTTTTTTTTTTATTTTGATTTTTTGACTAAAATATGAATCTGTGACTTTTTAAAATATTTTTAATTTTTTTGACTTTTTAAATAAAATAGTCACTTGCTAACTCAATTCCATTTCTAAATTTCAAAAATAAAAATGCTACGGACCTACCCTTATCAACCCATAATTTACCCTGAATGTGTTTGTATAGTGGAGATTAAATTGATAAAGTGTGGGGTTCATGAGTAAAATAAATTTGAACCAATAATTCATTTTTCTAAGTAAATTCTAGATTGACAAGGGTGAGTTTGTAGTATTGTTTCAAAAATCAAAATCTATTTATCTTTTATTTAAAAAATGAAAGCAATCCTAAAGACCTTTGCTAGTATTGAAAAATTGTATAAAAAATGTGTTAAAGTGAGATTGTATAGGAATTTCATAGAAATACTATTTTTTTTTTAAAAAAACAAACAAAGGGACAATTTTATTTTATTTTTTTAATAATGCAAGTAAACTTCAAAATTCCTAAATCAAACCAAAATAACATACCATAAATGAAGCAAGATTTTGGGAAATGAAGCAACATTTCCAAAGAAGAAGAAAACATCCAAAATTAAATGTAGCAACATTTTCTGAAATGAAAATTAAAAAAAAAAAAAATTCCAAATAAAAATATATAAAAAATAAAAAATTAATTTAAAAAAAATTAAATTCCAATATTTATTGGAAACACAATGCATAACCATGTATGCATTATTAAATAAAATAAAATAAAATAAAGAATTGTCCCTTTGTTTTTTATTTTTAAATAATATTTCTAAGAAATTCTTTTACATTTTCACTTTTATATGTTACGCTTTTTTTAATAAATATAATGTAAAATTTTGCCAAAGTTGTGATAATTTATAATTTAGAAATAAAATTACTATTTTGTAATAATGTTATATATATTTTAATAATATTTTTTAACAATAAAATATGTATAATTACTACAAAAATAAAATACGTAAGATGCTTATACACCATTTGAAGAGTGTGGGATTTCCTTTCTATAAAATTTCAATTTCTTATATAATTTTATTTAGTTGAATAAGAAAGTACGTAAAATAGAATTTTAAGTTCAATATAATTCTTTTGCTTTCTATTTGAATGAGTCATTTAATATAAATAAATAAATATATATAGTATCTAATTTATTAAAAATTCATATTTCACATATTTTACACACCTTTTATATGTTTTAATAAATTTTTTATGCACATACCAATATTAACCACTGTCCAATGGCCCATGGTAAATATAGATGAAATTACTCATAAAATTTAGCCCTTATTTGGGAGGTGATTTTTTTTTTTTTTTTGATTTTTTTGACTAAAATATGAATCGATGACTTTTTAAAATATTTTTAATTTTTTTGACTCTTTAAATAAAATAGTCACCAGCTAACTCAATTCCATTTCTAAATTTTAAAAACAAAGATGCTATGAATCTACCCTTATCAACCCATAATTTACCTTGAATGTGTTTGTATAGTGGAGATTAAATTGATGTAGTGTGGGGTTCATGAGTAAAATGAATTTGAATCAATAATTCATTTTTCTGAGTAAATTTTAGATTGACAATGGTGAGTTTGTAGTATTGTTTTAAAAATAAAAATCTATTTATCTTTTATTACAAAAATGAAAGCAATCCTAGAGAGCTTTGCTAGTATTGAAAAATTATATAAAAAATGTATTAAAGTGAGAATGTAAAGGAATTTTATAGAAATACTATTTTTTTTAAAAACAAACAAAGAGACAATTTTATTTTATTTTTTTAATAATGCAAGTAAACTTCAAAATTCCAAAGTCAAACCAAAATAACATACATAAAGGAAGCAAGATTTTCGGAAATGAAGCAACATTTCCAAAGAACAAGAAAACATCCAAAATTATTTATTGTAAGCACGGTGCCTTCATTCTCTCATTCACAGAACGAACTCTCCCCCTCTCTCTCTCTCTCTCTGCAGAAAATGAATTCGTATTCTTCAACATTTTACTTTTTCTTTTTTATTTTTTTTTCCCTCCAATCCCGCGACATGTGGTTGTGGGGGTCATTAGTCATCTTTGCTCTCGAACTCGCACCAGTAATACTCTTTTCAAAGCGTAACAGTGGCGTCGACCTTCACTCCTCCATTAATGGCGAAGCAAACGTCGACTCCAGTGCTCCTCCTGCAAGTCCTTGTCCTATTGCAACTGAGTGCTCGTTCGAGTTCCAATGTTCACCGAGCGATATCAGTCCGGCCGAAGAGCTGTTCTTGTACGGTCACATCCGGCGGATGTCACCACTACAAACAGCACAAGAAATAGAAGAAGAAGTGGATATTCAAGAAGAAGAAGAAGTGGATGTTCAAGAAGAAGAAGTGGATATTCAACGCATTCTGGAGTTGGCTCCGTCGATCGAGACAACCCCTTCATCGTCACAAGAAATAGAAGAAGAAGTGGATATTCAAGAAGAAGAAGAAGTGGATGTTCAAGAAGAAGAAGTGGATATTCAACGCATTCTGGAGTTGGCTCCGTCGATCGAGACAACCCCTTCATCGTCTGGAAGGAAGAAGAAGTGGATATTCAAGGTCTTCACTTGCTCATCATCGAAGGAAAAGAAAACGAAAAAGCAAAAGCAAAGAAAGCCTAGGGTTCAACGACTGCTCGGATGTCTAGGGATTAGTGTCTCTGTTGTCGAGCAATTTTAGTGCCATTGCAAAGCAAAATAGATTTGAATAGTTTTCTATGTTTATCAATTGTATTTTAAATGGTTCTTGGATGGAAAATAGTTTTAAATCTTTAGTACACACTTTATTTGATGGAAAAAAATTGAAAGAAAAAATGTATTGTTAATTCTGATAGCATCATATTGGATTGGAAGTCTGTTACAATTTTGCAGTTTTCATGGAATTATATTTAATATATTTCTTTATTATTTTTTCCCCCTTCACAGAGCATTAGGCAATTTTGCTGTTGTTCTTCAAACTACTCTGTGGTTTAAACTGTCCCTGATTGTAACAGTTCTATTAGCATTGGCATACACAATTTTGTGCATTCTGGCATTTGTTAGAAATACCCAGTTGGAAGATAAGCTAGTTGATGGACTGTTTTGGTTGATTCAAGCAATAACTCATGTAACAATTACAATATTGATTGTCCATGAGAGGAGATTCCAGGCTGTTTCTCATCCTTTGCCGCTTCGAATTTATTGTGTTGCAAATTTTATCATCATTTCTCTGTTTAGAAATACCCAGTTGGAAGATAAGCTAGTTGATGGACTGTTTTGGTTGATTCAAGCAATAACTCATGTAACAATTACAATATTGATTGTCCATGAGAGGAGATTCCAGGCTGTTTCTCATCCTTCGCCGCTTCAAATTTATTGTGTTGCAAATTTTATCATCATTTCTCTGTTTAGTGTTTCCGGGGTCATTCCTGTAATCTCTATAGAAGAACTTGATTTTGTTTTGAGACTTGATGATATAATTTCATTCATTTCTTTTCTGTTATCGATTGTACTCCTTATGGTTGCCATAAAAGGATCAACCGGGATTACTAAGAGGAGCGAATCCGATTCAGTTATGGATGTAGAACCTGAATTATATGAACCCCTATTGAATGGATGCAATGTGAGTGGCTTTGCTAAGTCTTCTATCATTTCCAAAGCTTTTTGGCTATGGATGAATCCCTTACTGAGTAAAGGCTATAAATCTCCTCTCAAGTCTGATGATATCCCGGCCCTTTCGCCAGAACATAGAGCTGAAAGAATGTCTGCACTCTTCAAATTGAACTGGCCGAAGCCTCATGAAAAATCGAAGCACCTTGTTCGAACCACGCTGCTTCGGTGCTTCTGGAGGGAAATCGCTTTCACTGCCTTCCTTGCAATTGTGCGTGTTTGTGTCATGTATGTTGGGCCTGTTCTTATTCAGGGTTTTGTTGATTTCACCTCGGGGAAGGGGAGCTCCCCCTATGAAGGATACTACCTTGTTTTCACTCTCCTCATTGCTAAATTTGTGGAAGTTTTGACCTCTCACCAATTCAACTTCAATTCTCAAAAGCTTGGAATGCTCATTCCATCTGCCCTCATTACTTCTTTGTACAAGAAGGGCATGAGGATGTCGTGTTCGGCTAGACAGGCTCATGGGGTTGGACAAATTGTAACTTACATGGCTGTAGATGCTCAGCAGCTCTCTGATATGATGCTGTAGCTACATGCTGTATGGCTTATGCCACTGCAAGTTTCTGTTGCCCTAATACTTCTGTCTCGCTGCCTTGGTACCTCGACAATTACAGCTCTAGTGGGGCTTGTAGTGGTTATGTTGTTCGTTTTGATGGGCACTCGAAGGAACAACTGGTTCCAACACAATGTGATGAAAAACCGGGACTCTAGAATGAAGGCGACAAATGAGATGCTTAATTACA
Organism: Camellia granthamiana; assembly: GCA_036172215.1. Classification (NCBI taxonomy): domain Eukaryota; kingdom Viridiplantae; phylum Streptophyta; class Magnoliopsida; order Ericales; family Theaceae; genus Camellia; species Camellia granthamiana. The sequence goes on from CM069914.1 coordinate 79,069,178, forward strand.
TGCGCGTAATTAAGTTCCAGGCATGGGAAGAGCACTTCAACAAACGAATTCAATCTTTTCGCGAATCAAAATTTGGGTGGCTAACCAAGTTCATGTACTCAATATCTGGCAATATCATCGTTTTATGGAGTACGCGGGTACTCATATCCACTCTTACCTTTGGTACTGCAATTTTGTTGGGGGTTCCACTCGATGCAGGGACTGTTTTCACTGCGACAACACTATTTAAGATTCTCCAGGAACCAATCAGGACTTTCCTGCAGTCTATGATCTCAATATCTCAAGCAATGATCTCTCTGGCAAGGTTGGACAAGTACATGATAAGTAAGGAGCTGGTTGATGAGTCGGTGGAGAGAGAGGAAGCTTGCCGGGGTGGGATTGCAGTGGAGGTGAAAGACGGAGCTTTTAGCTAGGATGACGGAGGTGGGGAACGAATTGTAAAAAATTTAAATTTGGAGATCAAAAAAGGCCAGCTTGCAGCTATTGTTGGGACCGTTGGATCAGGAAAGTCTTCTCTCCTGGCTGCAATTCTCGGCGAGATGCACAAAATATCCGGGAAGGTCTGGGTATTTTTTCTTTAATTGCTTTGTATTGATTGGTTAATTTTATAATTTAACAAGCATATCTGATTTTACTCTTTAACAGGCTAGGGTTTGTGGCACCACTGCCTATGTTGCTCAGACATCATGGATTCAAAATGGGACCATTCAAGATAACATCCTGTTTGGTTCACCAATGAACAAGGAGAGGTATAGTGAAGTTATTAGGGTCTGCTGCTTGAAGAAAGACTTGGAAATGACGGAGTTTGGAGATCAAACTGAAATTGGAGAGCGTGGCATCAACCTCAGTGGTGGTCAGAAGCCGCGGATACAACTTGCTAGAGTAGTTTATTAGGATTGTGATATATATTTTCTTGATGATGTATTCAGTGCTGTAGATGCTCACACTGAGCCTGAAATATTCAAGGTGACAATAATCTTTACTGTATTTATTAGAATTTCCCCCCCTAGTTTATGCATTTCATTGATACAACACTATTCATTTCTATACATATGAAATTGTGGAGATAAGTTCATCATTGAAAGCGAAGTCCTGCCAAAATTTGGCTCTTAACATGAGGAACCTGAATACTTGCAATTTTGCTTGAAAACAATGAAATCTAAGGCTAAATACTACTTTGTTTCATTTTAAAAAAACAATCCCTTGATGTGTGGTAAATTTTGGATGCATTAAATGTTGCCACTTGTCAATGCTTTTAGATGCTTTGTGCTTTTTGTGCAAACAATTCTATTAGATTTTGAATAAGTATCTCGTTTAATACCTTTACTTCCACTACAAGAAATTAGCTTTTTAGGGACAAATTTAATCCGTTCCTAAAAGTGTAATATTTGTTGGGAAAAGCTTTAGCCAACCAATTTTCTCCGTTGCGGAGTTTGTCCCAAATGGTCCGTCCGGAAAAGTCAAAAAATGACTTTTAGAGACAAAATTTTGTATTTGTCACTAATACTGCATTGGTGGTTGGCTAGGAAAGGAGACACTCATTTAACTACTGGTCTTGACAACAAATTTGAACACAAGATCTCACAAGAAAATCCATAATCTTAAAATCAGAATAGTGCCAATCAACAAATTTATGCAGGGAAATATATACAAATATATTCATATATATATATATATCTGTCTACCATGTGGAAGAGAATAAACAGCAGATCAATATCAATATCCTTAAAAAATGCCAACATTTGATCTATAACCAATAACAAAAGAGATGAGGTCTATAATTTGATCTACGAGCAGCCAGCACAAACTTGTGACCTATGAGAAGAATAAATTAAACAAACGAGCTTATGTAGGCACATGGGGTCTAGGTACATACGCTGCTCATCCTCTGCCTCTTGTGGACATACCTGTGTCGACAACTTGTTATTGGTTATCACATAAGAAATACATTTCTTCTATTCCAAAGAAATGTACAATTTGAAGCATAAAGCAAAACATAAAGCAAATTTGAAGTATAAAGCAATTTCTTCTATTCCAGAATCAGTGCATTTTGCGTCTTCCATTTAATGGATGCAGTGCATTCTTTCATTTATCACAACCCAATGTACAATTTGAAGCATAAACCAAAACATAGATACAAAATATTCCAAAGAAAACTTAAAAAATTTAAAGAATCAAATAAACTTGTAATGGCTCCTCCAAAATCTGAAAGCCCCCCCATATGGGAAGAATGAGGAGAGATAAAATGCATGAACCGCAGCATCATTCAGGGGATAACTGGAAAACAGAATTTAAGCAATGAAGACTAGCCCCCATATGTCTATCCTTGAATCCAAGAAATAGAGCAGGAGCAAGAAGATGTGTATTGTGTAGAGAGAGAGAGAGAGAAGGAAAACCTGGGTTATGTTGGGAAGATCAGAGAATTTCCAGTCCTTGTGCAAATGCTTGGATCAATTCTTTTCTTTCTTCAAGGTATTCTGTACACATAACCTGCCCGCCCAGCGCATCGCAACCAAATTCACAAAACCAACTTCAGTTAGAACAATGTAGGATATTCAAATGAACAGGATCAGGATACTATATAGAAGAACAGCAGGTAAATCTTATAATAGAATGAGTTAATGAGAAGCAAGTAGCTCTAGGAAACCCCAATGATAGTCCTGCCATTAAGAAAGAAAAATAATAACATTTGATAACATATTTTGCACATCTACATCTGACATAGGAGCATGGAATACTACTGACAAGCATATCATTCAACCAATTTATTTCCAAAAAACCATCCCAACAGTTCCAATCATTTGTATTTACAGTAGCAGAAAGCACACTAATTTTTCTTTTTCTTTTTCTTTTTTATGTCATAATGCCACTTCAAATTTACAGTACCAAGTTCTTAATGTCGAAAATATATTTATTACATATTTATTTACAGAGATATCAGTTGTTAAAATTGTACTATCTACTATTCTTAATTTCTTGCAAGGAAGCTGAAAAAAAAAATTAATCATTTAGAATAGACATCCTATTGAAATTTGCACAAAAAATTTGCCAGAGACCTATGAAATCAAATAATATTTCACAAGGAAACATATACATTGCACACAGTTAGCAAATGCACACCAAAAGTGAAATGCAAGGCAAAAGTCACCCACAGACAGCAAGCAGAAAATCTAGTTCTATGAAAATCATAATTAAGGTCAGGTCCCAAACTCCCAGTCCCTATTGGGACATGAGAATCTTGAGGCACCATCATGCATCCAAGAATGCATTAGGGATAGGGATTTTTGAACATAGGATCCTGTGCCCATAATTAACACTAAGTTAAAAGTATAGCTATCTTGCTCACAATTATCTTTCTACTAAGTTACCATGCCAGTCAACAACAACAGTAACAATAAAAGAATGAAAGAAAAATGGAGAGAAAGAAGGAAAGTATTGGTAACCTAAGGGCATCTCCAATCCTTGACTCAAATTGAGTTTTAGGGTCCATTTGGATAGATGTGGATTTCAAATCGAGGAATTTGACCATAATCGTTCAAGAACAATAACTCAAATTTAGATATCATACCTTACTTATCAATTTCAAGATTGAGTTAAATAGCGTCATCATAGTGGATTTGAAATCACTACATAAAACTAATTATTTGAAATCACGCTAAGGCTTCTCTTTCTAGCTATAAGGATCATACTAAAATGTATATATCCCCTATCTCAACTTATCTTGTTCCATAGTTCAACCTCAAATCCCATGATTTGAAATCCACAATCATCCAAACAGACCCTTAGTTTTTTACCCAAATAAGGGAATTCAAATCCTTCCATCAAATTTATAAGATTATTTTGTGACTCTCAAATTTACCATTTTGCCATTAGTAGAAGAATGCTGAAATCTGAGTTTGTCCACTCCACTGGAGTGATTGCTATCAAATAACTAACTAATATCAAATGTTTATGAATCCAATTTTAAAGAACAAGAAACCATACAACACAAATGCAAACTAATAAAAAAAATTAAACTAAATTAAATGAGCAGAAATATAGAGAGAACAGAAGGAAAGGAATGGGTATATCTAAGCGAAAGAAACAAGTATAACAATTGGGAATTCACACCAAATAAGAGGAGGAATAAACCGGCGACAATACGAGGGCCAGAGGCGGAGATGAAGGTGGGAGGGTTTCCACAGACTAGTATGGGCTTTAAGGCACTGCCGATGTGAGGAGCCAAAGAAGAAGTTTAAGGAGCACCTGAACATTAAATCTGCAGCGTTTACTATTAAAGCTGGTGAAGAGACATAGAATATGATATTTGAAGCTCAGAAAACTCCTTCTGTAAACTTGTTGGTTTTATTAAGGAATTTTGTTGTAGAGAGTGGATGTTATTCTTTGAAATGTTTTAGGGGTGTTGGATTCAAAGAGAGAGAGAGAGAGAGAGAGAGAGAGAGAGAGATTAGTGATTTTATAAATTAAAATTTAAATTTAGAATCGCAATTGCATTTTTTGAATCGTTAAAAATGCACGATTCAGAGATCAAAAAATGTACGATTAAGAAATGCACGATTCAGATATGATGTGATAAGATCAAAAAATGCATGATTCGGAGATTTTCTTATACTATGAACCCTAAAAACGAAAAACTATAAACACCTCACTGAAACAGATTGATTGAACAAACACATGAATCTATACATGCATACAAAACCATGCAAGAAACCGAGGGCAAAAATTGCGATATCAAATCGATTATACAGATACATACAAGTATGTATATACATACCTGCTCAGAATCAATACCGGAGAGTCGCCGGGAAATCAGAGAATCGGGGAGAGATGAGGCGGCAACGGAGCGATCCAGCCCTGGAGAGAGATGCTATGAGACAATTATGAACCACAGATTAGAAGCAATCAACGAGATCCGTAGAGAAGAACCATTGAGTTCTTACATCGAATCCGTAGATATATGAAAAGAAATTAGGGATTTGAGAGAGAAGGGGAGAGGGAGAGTGTGAGTGATGAAACCTTTTTTTGGTTTTGTTCCCGACTATGAGTCCAAAAATTAACATATAAATTACAATAATATATGATTTGAATTTATTAGGGATCAATTAAAATTGTAGAGATATCATTTGGATTTGGATTTATTAGAGACCAATTAAAATTGTAGGAAAAAGTGATTCATCCTTTTACAACAAAATAAATTTGTTTAGAAAATGTAATAACATGATTAATTTTTTTTTTTAAAAAAATTCTTTCACTTTGTCCTTAAAAGTATAATTTTTACAAACAAATTATTTTTGTCTCTAAAAATTTGTCTTTAAAACCTTAATTTCTTGTAGTGTTCTCTCACAATGCTGTTGGGCGGGGCGACAATCGTCTTCTCTCTCTCTCTCTCTCTCTTTGTCTCCCTCTCCTTCTCCCTCTCCCTCTTCTTCCTCTCTTCTCTCCCTCTTCCCTCTTCCTCTTTTCTCTTTTCTCTCTGTCTCGAAGCCAAAGATTCGAGCCAAAAATCGAGCCAAATATTCGAGCTACCAGGAATTATTCTTATCAAAAATGTTATAAACTCACTTTCTCAATCTATAATTTACTTCAAATGTGTGTATGGTGAAAATTAAAACGATAAAATATGAAGTTTTTGAGTAAAATAAATTTGAATTATTATTTATTTTTTAGATAAATTATGAGTTTGTTGTGTTATTGATATTTTATAAGGAAGATGATTATTCTAATCCAAAATCTGGACTATAATGGATTGTTTGGGACAGGCACTGTCTCGATGATCTAATTTGTTTATTTTTTTAGACACTTTATATATTTTATTCACAAAAAAATTAGGTTGATTAGATAACTTTAAATTGTTCAATTTACCGTGTTTTTCATTAGAAAAATGAACGACAATTCGATAACGATAACTTATTCAATTCATCGTGTTTTTATTAAAAAAATGAACGATAATTATATTTTAACAAAAACGAATCATGCATTTTTTTATTATAAAAATAATAAATTGAAAAAAACTTATAATTATTGAATCGACATTATTTTTATTGATAAATAAAATACACAAAATACTTAACAAAATAAATAGTTTAAATTATCAAAATATAACTTGTGAGGAAGTCAATTCTCCTCCATTTTATAAAGTCTGCGAGAATCTCTTCTTTTTTTTCATTAAATTTGAATAAAAATTTCATTTAATATCACGTATTTCAACGAAAGATTTTGAACATTTTATTAAAACACCAATTGTCACAATAGATGTCGGGCCGATTGACCGGCCAGTATAATTTTCTTATAAATTTTTACAAGGAGGTGGTCATTCAGAAGACAACCAACCTAACATTTGAGAGTCGTCTAATGGTAAAAATGACTTATAACTCAAATAACTATGAATAATGATTTGATAAAAGGTGCACTCATATTTATTTTGATAAATGATTTTTTTTTTTTTTTTTTGAATTTAATAAAATATTTGATGCTGAATTAGAATCGTAAAAAATAATTTAAATTTAATGAAATATTTGGTGTGGGGTTGGAGGTAGGCGGAGCAATACCATTCGCTCGCGGTCAAACAAAGTCAACAACAGAGAATGGGACTTGGGGCGAGAGAGAGAGAGAGAGAGACTCGTGTGGGCGGAGCGAGCATCTAGCGAGTGTGTATTTTCCCAAAACATGCATTCATCTCTCTATTCTCTTTTCCTTATTCAATAAGGAGCGAGATATAAATTGTGAGATTGAGGGAGACAGAGACAGAGACAGAGACAGAGACAGAAAGAGAAAGCAAGGGTTTTGAGGTATTGACAATGGCGTCGTCTCCGACTTCATCATCATACTCAACGTATTCGTCTCCGTTTTCATCATCACCGAAGTTCTCTGATCTTCCAATAATGGGACTCAGGCACAAAATCGTTGAGAAGATTCAGGAAAATCGCGTCACTCTCATCGTCGGCGAAACTGGCTGCGGTACCTCTCCATGCGTTAATTCTTTCTTAGTTTCTTCTTTTTGCTACTTAATTTGATCCATTTTGAGTTCTGGAATAGCCATGTATTTCTCAATTACTTCACTCTGTTTTGTTGCTGCTTGCTACTCATAATTCAAGAAACAGCAATGAAACAACCGGGCATTTTACTTAACTGCATTCTCCGATGTTTAGTTCCAACAAACAAGTCTCAATATTGATTAATCAGCTTATAACTGGATTTTTTTAAAAAAATAAAAATAAAAATAAAGAAATTAATGTCAAATTTTGTTTATTTTTTAAAGTCTACTTAGGAAATTTATATATTTTTTAAAAAATTCACTAGGACGGAAATAACCTAAGTGTAGTATATAAATTTTTTTTTGTTTATTTTTGGCTTTCCTGAATTATTATTATTATTTTTAATTTTTTAAAGTCTTTTTTTTTTTTTACTTAAAAAAGGTTGAATTTTTTTCACAAAAATGTAAAAATATGCCTTAAAAATAACAACTAACAGGCTCTTTAACAAGATGGGTTGGTTATTGTAGCTAGACTCACACCATTTCACTGCCTTCGACAATCTAGCTAACTAGCTATCAGTCTTGGAGGCTCTTTTAACCGTTTTTGAATGAATAGGTAAAATAGAGAGAGGTGTTGGAGCAAAAATGTGTTTAGGTAAAATAAAGGGCTTATTATTCTTATTTTTTTTTTTTGTAATTTAGCCAGTGAAAAATGGAGAGTAGTGTTGGAGTTGGTCTAAGCTGCAGCCAAAAAACAAAAACCCCCTTAAATATGTTTGTTTAAATTTGTTTTGACTACTGGTTGTGTTGATTATTGGTTTTGTTGGGACCAGTTTGATGTCCAGGCAACCGAACTGACTAGTTTTATGTTCTTTTCCTTTTGTCAAATTTTCTTTTAAAAATTTGTTTCCAAACCAAACGAAGCCTTAAGTCTCATGGGGTTTGGCTAGATGAATCTTTTTTTCTCAATATCTGGCTGGAACTTGGAAATAACTTAGCTTAGGCTGTCTTTACGTTGATTTGTCAAAATTGATTAGTTTGTATAATCTTCTCTGTAGGCCAGGAGCTGCTGGGAAATTATTGCATGTAATCTCGTGCATTTAACTAAATTGTTAATAAATTTATAGTGTATTATGTGCATGAAGCATATTTAGGTGCTTTAGAAAATTAGATGTAATTAGAGGTTCCTCGTTATCTTATAAAATAAGAAAATAAAAAAAAAAAAGAAATTTGGATGTACTTTTTTTAATAGACCTTTCTCTGTTTTAACTTGTTGCGGCAGTTAAAAAATCAATGTTGACTCCTGGTTGTTATTTTATTCATGTTTGTCAAGATTTAAGCAATGAAGATGGAAGATACTTTCCCTAATAACTTAAATGTTCACGGTTCCAACAAGTCATCATACAAGTTGTTAATGCTACGGATTTTACTTAAAATCTCAAGTTTTTTTATTTATTTTTTTTTTTTTTGGGGTTGGTTTTAAAGGTTCATTGATGTTTGTTTATTAAGGTAAGAGTTCACAAGTCCCACAATTTCTCCTAGAAGAAAACATGAAGCCCATATTATGTACACAGCCAAGGAGATTTGCTGTTGTGGCTGTTGCTAGAATGGTGGCAAAAGCTCGTAATTGTGAAGTAGGGGGTGAGGTTGGTTACCATATTGGTCATTCAAAGGTCGTATCAGCAAGGTATATCCTCCTAGCCAATCTACTGATGAGAAACTTTAGTCCATGCTTTGGTTTGAGCTTCATATTGTCACTAATCAGATGTGTGAGTGCATCTATATTCTCTTTTCCATTTTCTCTATTTACACCATTATCAATATGGTGGATGGTATGGCATCGATTGAGTTGGCTATCCTTCATTTTTGGAATTTATTCATCTGTAATCTATTCTATTTAGCACACAACTCGAATCATATATTAAAGCTTTGTCATTTTATTTTTATTTTTAATTTCCCAACAATTTCCCATAAAATATCTGCTCAACGGTTATAATGGAATAACGGCTAACAATTTTCAAATTCATCTTTCTCATTCATCAAATCATCTAAAAGTTTTGATGTAAAAATGCTAAGGCATTGTGTTTGCACCCACCGCAAGTAATTTATTGTATATATCTACAATATACTTTTTTACTTATTTGCAAGAGGGTTAACAATCATAATGACCTGTTGAAGGAAGCTTCATTTACGGCTACGTCCCATGGAGAAAGGATGTGTGTTTGTGTAGTAGATGTTTGATGACAAATTTCTATAGAAATAACTTGTAGAATGCTTGCCAGAACTTTAATTTAGAGAAAATATAGTAAGTCCCACAGTTGTGACATAATGACAGTGAACTCCCTTGAGATTTTAATTTATATAACACTTAGCCTCATTTTCATCAATAATTTGTTAGTGACATAGATGAAAAAATGATATGGTCATCTCTTTTGCACAACAATGTATACTTTGCGTTGTTTATTTTTTTGTTTTGCACCATTTGGATTAGTTTTGGTCCATTTAATCAATCTTAAAAAGAAGTCAATGTAATTATGTTAAAACAGTAAAACTTACTGTATTTTTTTCAAACCTCAGGGAGGTCAGTGCAATTTACCCTTTATTTATTGGTTGTTTGCCTTCCCTTTCTCATTCATGTATTTTATGTTATTTTTAAATTTTTGGCGTGGGAGTAAGACAGTATATACGATTAGGGGTCTTAAAAATTTGGGAGCCTTCTCAAATATGGGCTTTAGGCGGTTGCCTAATTGGCCTAATGGATGGGCCACCCCTGAGAGTTTCCATTCTATCTAAAATGACAAGTTCAACATTATTTAAATGAGAAGAGGTCATAGATACTTTTCAAATTCTTTGCTAGAGGGACAAATGACAACTATCATAATCATTAATGCAAATATAGGTAAATAAAGTTATAGTTATAAAACATTACCAATGGCGACTTTTGAAAAACATTAAAATGTTGGTTTATTGCTGTTCCCATGTTGCAAGGACGCTCATCAGCATAGTTACGTTCAATGCCATATCCCAACCCTCCAAAGCCTGAATCATATGTGAAGGTCTTCCTCATTAGGTTCTCTGACAACTTTTGAAAAACATTAAATGTTTGTTAATCGCTGATCTAATGTGGCAAGGATGTTCATAAGCATAGTTGATGGTCAATTCCGTTATGACTTGCAGCTTGGTTGTCACCAGTACTCCTAATTGTGTTTAATTTGTTTGCATGTCCATGCATGCCATAACAACAAATGCTAAGATCAGCTTCTTCTTATTTTTTCAGAGGACTTTTTATAATTTGGTTCCATTATTCCTCTCTCTCTCTCTCTCTGTAGTTGGGGTATGAGGGCTGTAAAGCTTGTTGTGCTTATTTGACTTGGTTGTGCATATGCTGGTTTAACTGTTAAAGAGTTTGTTATATTGCCACTGGACTCGAATAGCATGCTTCTTATACTGGTCAATTGCCTAGATATATTGGGTTCGTTTGGTTTGTATTTGGGAAAAATTTTTGGGAAATTTTCTCTACAAATAAGTTTTCAAAAGTAATCAAACCAAACAAATTTTTCCAAAAAAAATTCCCAAAACTTGTAAACCAAACAAGTTTTCCAAACAAATCTCTCTCTCACACACATCAAATCAATCACTTTTTTCAAAACTCTCTCTCAAAATAATTTTTCAAAACATCTTTTGAAAAAAACCAAACCAAACAACTTTTCATACTTTTTATCTCTAAAACACATCTCTCAAACACATACCAAACATACCCATTATTTCAAGTATTTTGCTTATGTATCTTTGGCTTACTATACCCGTCTTTTGGGTGATCTCATCTGCTTCTGTTTGCAACATATTCCAACTTTATGTGTTACTGCCTTAGTGGTCTGATCTGATGATGGTGCTTATCTTTTAGGACTGGTTAGTCAGTCCGAGGAAAGTCATTTTAGGTGAAATCAAGTTGTTCTTCTTCACACATTTGGTAGGATTAAATTGGCACTTGATACAACTTGCAGGGTTTCAATAATCTGACTAAATTATGATGTTATGGACGACAATGGTTGAATCTTTATATTTATTCTTATATTATACTCTTCCGAGCTTGAAATAAGTCTGTTTGAGATTCTTTTCTCATTTCATTTTCTCTCTTACCAATTTGCTTATGGTTTCTCCGCATTATATCAAAACAATGTCACAGAACCAAGATTGTCTTCAAAACTGCGGGAGTTTTGCTTGATGAAATGCGGGAGAAGGGGTTGGATGCCCTCAAGTACAAGACTATTATTCTTGATGAAGTACATGAAAGATCTGTAGAGTCTGATCTTGTTCTTGTTTGTGTAAAGCAGTTTTTGCTGAAGAACAATGACTTGAGGTTCACATACTTCGCTTTCTATTTCTTCTAATTTTTGCTGTTGGTATTTTTGTTTATGGGTTGTTGGACTTTGTATTTTGTCCACTCATAAGCAACTCCTCGACCTCTTACATGCTATATGCATAGTTGTAGACCTCTTACATGTTGTATGCATCTTGGTAAAAGTCCCAGGCCATCATTGATGATTTGGCAGATATAGGAATTCCTTGGGTTCAAAATAAATTAGTAGGAGAAATAAGATGTTTAATATATCACTTGTGCTTTTAGTAGTCATACTACAAGTCTTTATAATTTTCTTTTATTGACTAAATATTGAAGAAAGTACACTAGTTATGAAAAGAATAACATCGTAATCCTAAGCTAAAAATGGCCAACAATTTCCTAAATTTTGTAGTTTTCATCATCCTCACCATTTCATCATATATCTGTAAATAAAAACCCTAAAGTAATATTGATTTATGATCTTAAGTAATGAAATGTAAAGTAATGATTTGTGATCTTTAGTAATAATTTCCAATATGACCACACCAGCCAGCAATGGGATTTTTTGGGGCTAAAAACACACAAAATGAAATTTTATGACTCCCCAACTGTATGCATGAGTGGTGTGTATTGGCAAAATGAAAACATAAAGTTTTGGAATGAAGCTTAAACTTTTGCAATTATGTGTTTAATTTCTATTCAAAATAGGAAACTGTCATTAATTTCTCCAACAAATTCATCTTAAGTTATACCATAGAATATTAGCTAATTTGTGTTGGAGATTTTAACAATTATTAATCTTTTTCTTTTTTTTCCATTTCAAAAAAGCCTAAGAATAATTTTGAGTATTTACGCCAGAATACGAACATAATGATCATAGACAAATAGGAGGCAGCAAATAATTTTGGGTCAAATTGAACTTAGGATACCTAGATATATCATCTACTTACAAAAAAAGATACGTGGATATATTTCCATTTTTTAAATGTTTAGATACATTGGCCAATAACGAATCAAATTTTTTTAATTACTATTAAAAATGTATATGTCATGTTCTTTTAACAAGCTAGTCACACATACATGACATCATTCTCCCCCTATGTAGAATAGAAAAAGTGGGCTATTATTTTTTTTTTCCTTTTCCGTTTTAATATAAAGCAAGACGATGCACATTGTAGCCAGTGTGTTATTTGTAATAGATTTTGGGAGTTCATTTTATATAAATTCTTTGAAAGTTCTCAGAAACCCAAAAAGACACATGAAGGGATTTTTAAAAAACCAATCCAACTATGCCCGCCCATATTTTGCTCTGCTTCTGGGTTATTGCTGGAGGATCTGATAAATTTTTATAATTTTCCAGGGTTGTATTGATGTCTGCTACTGCTGATATTTCAAGATACAGAGATTACTTCAAGGATCTTGGTAGGGGTGAGAGAGTAGAGGTGCTTGCGATCCCCAGCTCTGGTCAGCAGACAATTTATCAGCGAAGAGTGTCATACCTTGAACAGGTATCGTGTTTCATATAATCTTTAACAAACATGATTGGAATGATCCTTGACCATTTTTATTGGTAACTTCATCTTTCAAGACATAATTTATGCTCTTCCTTTATGATAAGTAAATTTGATGTCCGCATTATCTAATTGCTTTACTGGACATCTTTTCATGGCGTGGTGGATCCATGATTGTTTGGAAAACACTCCTGTTACGATTTTATCCTCTTTTTTTATTTTTTATTTTTTTATGTGAGTTGTGGCCATTTGTGTTAAATTATTCCTCATTGGTGGCCTTGATGTTATTCCCAATTTCATCAAGGAGATATGTACTACTGTTATGGGTTATACGCACTGCCGATTTACCATCAACGGCTTATATTATTGGGTTCTTATTTTATTTTATTTTATTTTATTTTATTTTTTTTGGGGGGGGGGGGGGGGGGGGGGGAAGGGAGAGATGCTAATATTTCTTTGCAATCCTTTTAACATTTGGAAAATAAATTTTAGGCTTTACAACTTGTATGTTAATTTGTAACTGCATTATGTACTTCCAGCATAGTTAGTTTGTTGTTGCACTACATACCTTTTCAGCTATATTTGATTTTTATACTCTTTAAGTGTTGGCTGAACAGGTACCTGAACTTCTCGGAATAAGTTCAGAACTTCTGTCTTTGAAATATTGTTCTGGGCCAAGCCCTGTTGTTGCTGATGCTGATATTAAGCCTGAAGTGCACAGACTTATACATGACTTGGTGTTGCACATTCATAAAAATGAGCCAGACATTGAAAAGAGCATTTTGGTCTTTCTTCCAACATACTATGCACTGAGCACCAATGGTTCCTTCTGAAGCCTTTTAGTAGTTCTTTTAAAGTTCACATTGTACATAGCAGTATTGACATTGAACATGCTCTCACGGCCATGAAAATTTGGAAATCCCGTCATAAGGTAAGAAATGTTTTCCTTTTCAGTTACATTTCTTTTTTTAATCGGGGGTGTGTGGGTGGGAATTTTTACCTCTTGCTTCCGCATCTGTTATTGCACAATGACTTCCCTACATGTTTATACTGTATATGGTGACTTAACTTTCTTGACATAGTTTTTCTTTGAATTTTGATTGAAATAATGGTAAATGTTTTGCCTGTTTTTGATTGAAATAATGGTAAATGTTTTGCCTGTTTTGTGAAAGGTAGTCCTTTTTTTTGGTTGAAAAAATTTGTATGGCATAGTTTTCTTAATTCTATTTCATTTTCATGTGAAGAACTGAAGGGATTTGTGCGTGATTGAGTGAGGAAGGGAGCTGTATATACCTAGTTTAGAAATCATATGAAGGAGATTGAGGGATATAGCCATCACAAGTGTTGGAATTTGTTAAATGTGTTTAAAGAGCTCTGTTTTAATCTTCTTCTTCTTCTTCTTCTTCTTCTGTCAATCGTTATATTGATTTTAATTCTTCCTGAATTGGTGGCTTCTTGCATTAATTATACATTGTGGTGTGGTTTTGGCTGTTTTTTCAAAGTTCTTAATGGTGCAGGTAATTTTGGCCACTAATATTGCAGAATCTTCTGTTACAATTCCCAAAGTAGCCTTTGTCATTGATTGGATGAAAGTGACCTTCCAAGTATGGATATGTCTGCACTAATTTTGCCATCTAGATCCATAGATACTCCAATTACCTCTTAAGTTCTAAACAAAGTAGAAATTATGTAAATACTACACTATTCTATGTAAGTCCATTTTATTACATAACTTTTGCTCTATATTTTATTTTCTGTTCTAATTTTGGAAGCTGGTCAAGTCATTTTTCTTGATATCTTATTTTACGAAACATGCACTTGGGCATGTTTGGTAAATTGACATAGCCTTATATACAAAGAAGTTTGGTCAGTTAACATGGTGATGGAGGCATCCATAAAGAGAATATTCATGAATGATGTTTGGAAAAAGGTAATTATTTGATTACAACACAGCCAACCACATATCTGTCTCCCTGGACCTATTTTGAACTTGTGTTCAGAGCGCACCTTGCACCTGAGATAGTCTTGGGTTGCACTATGGCCAACCTTCTCAAGCCTGGTTTTTAACCCACCCAAGAATGTTGCCCTAACTTGAATGATAATATTGAACTTGGCATATCTAACGACTGTCTTTAAGGAATTTAGCGAGTTACTGTGACATATTTATTTGGTAGTTATTTTGATCTTGTTAATCTCCCGCTTTCGGGGTTTTAACTGGAATGGATCTCGAAAGTATAAGTTAGTGAAATAGGTGAAAATGATGTTTTTAAGATCTTGTGAGAAGATGTAAACATGATTTAAGATTACTCTGGCCTTGCTAGAAAGTTTGTGTTACAACTTCTTGTTGCAAGATTAGGAGAAATTGAAAGTTTGTTGTCTGCTATGCTATGCTATGCTCATTGCCTCTGTATGCGGTAATTGTCTGCATGGGAATGAATAAGGCCCCTAATTATTGAGATATTTTGTCATTGTAGTCTTGTTGCAGAAGGCTATGGATCCTCCAGATCCAGAAGTTGTTGAAGATGCATTTAGTTTGCTCGATCACATCAATGCATTGGAGAAAACATCTCATAGGGGTCACTACGAGCCTACATTCTATGGATGATTGCTTGCCAGTTTCTCATTGTCATTTGATGCTTCCATGATTATATTGAAGTTTGGAGATATGGGAATGTTACGTGAAGGCATTCTGCTTGGTGTATTGATGGATACACAGCCTTTACCTATTCTACGTCCTTTTGCACAGGACATTTTGGTATATTTATTAAATTGTTAAGCTTCAGAATTTCATTATTTCATTTGATTACTCAAACAATTCCTCTTTCTGATTAATTGTATATATTCTTCAGTATGCAGAGTACACTGACTGCTATTATTCTGGAGATGATCAGAGTACTGCCCTAACTGGTAGAAAGGAAATGGTATTTATGGCAAACCTCTGTGCATTTCAGTTTTGGCAACGTGTTTACAAGGTAAAGTAGTTTGTTACACTTGAATTTCTGGAAGATTGTCTTTCTCAATGGAATTCGAAAATTTATTCGTTTGTCTACTTCTTAAAGGATAAGCTCTGTCTTGATCGGCTGAAACAACTTTTACACTTTGATGAGATGAAAGCTGCACAAGTGTTGGTCCGTGAAGAAGAATGGTGTTCTTTCCACAATCTCGTTCAGCCATCACTAAACCATGTCGCAGAAATATGCATGGGTTTAACAATCTCACGTGTATGCAACCATGATTTGAGTTTTGTCTCACGGTGAGTGCGTTTTTCTGCAGATGAAGATATACTAAATTCAGTTCACCGCTTTCGACCCAAATTTCTGGCTACAGCTGATGGTCTACTGTTGTATTATGAGCCTTAGGAGTTTCAACATGCATGTCTTCTCACATGTCAGCTAAGTGGAAATACAGACACTATGGCTGCAGATGATGAGCACTCTGAGCTTCCAAATGAAACAAGGAAATGTAATTCTGTGCCATTCGTTCCTTCTAGTTACTTTCTGTCACATGAGGTGGCTGAAAATTTAGCAAATATAATCAAAGAGGTATTGCATTTTTTTTGCCATGTAAAAACCATTCTTGATATTGAATTGATATTATTCACCCAAAAAAGATATTGAATTGATCTTTCTACTTGCTCATCATGTTCGATAGGTAAGAGTTCAATATACAGAAGACATATCTGGCAACGAACATAAATATGTTAATGGTGATGGTCCTCCTGCCCCTTGGGAACCTTCTCTATGTAAATTTTTTGTCAAAGGGCTGTGCAACAGGGGCAACCAATGCTCATATTCTCATTCACTTCAAGCAAAAAGATCTGTCTGCAAGTTCTTCCTTTCTCTCAAGGTATTTACTTGTTTGGCTTTGAGCTTCTTTGAAGTTTTGTGCTTGTGCAATTTCCATTGTTTCTAGCATGGTTGACAGAATCTTACGAATCGAGTTTCAAGCTAAGAAGCACGGACACCTCCCCGGAGGCTACGTATCAGTGTCGGACACGCGTCGGACACGCGGTTGACACGTGTCCGACACGTCTGCAGAGGTGTCCCATTTTTTTTTTTATTTTTTTTGTTTTCCGGACACGCTCCGGACATGTCCAGACACGCTCCGGACACGGGCGGGGTCGAAAACATAATTTTTGAAACTTAAACAAGGTCAAAGTGTAAAATTAACAAAAAGAAAAGGAAGACGATCGCGAGTCGAATGGGAGAAGAAAGAGTCGAACCTGATCGAAGGGGAGAAGACCTAGATCGCGAGTCGAACCTGATCAAAGAGTCGATCGAAAACCCTAAGAAGACGATCGCGAGTAGAAGACGATCGCGAGAAGCAGACGATCGACAACCCTAGGTACATTTTGCTGCTCCTGTTCCTCTCTTCTTCTCCTCCCTTCATTCGTTTCTGTGCTGCGTTGCCTCTGTTTTTCTTTCTTTTTTTTTTTCTTTTTTTTTTTCTCTCCTCTATGAGTCGACGACCCTGTTATAACAAATACAAACAAAAGAAAAAATTTATTTTATTTTATAAATTAAAAAAAAAAAATCAGTCCTTTATTAAAAAATAAAGGAATAAAAATAGTAATTTATTTTTTTTTATTTCTTCTTCAGTCCTTTATAAAAAATAAAGGAATAAATAAAAATCAGTCCTTTATTTAAATAAAGGAATAAATAAAGGAATAAAAAATAATAAAAATAGGAATAATTATATATTTTATGACATATAATAAATAAAATTAATTATATATATTGAACGTGTCTCCAGCGTGTCGTGTCCTCTATTTTTTAAAAATTTGCGTGTCCGCGTGTCTGTGTCGTGTCCGTGTCGTGTCGCGTGTCCGTGTCCGTGCTACTTAGGTTTCAAGCAAAATGATTTGATTCATACAATTGAATCTTAAATTGAGTCTTACAATTCAATTGTGATTCACTACAATGCATTATGATTCAGTTTTAGTTGCATAATGCATGAAATGGTGGCGTTTTCATAAAATAAAAAAAGATGTCAACTAATTATACTGATATATGTGCTTTTATATGTATATACATATATACAGTTTAGTTAATTATTGATATTTATTTTATTTTAAACACTTATATGTTATGCTAAATGAAGTGAATCTTAAGATTCACAATTTGACAATAATGGTTTCTAATAGCTGTAGAAATGTATCTGCAGGGTTGTAGAAATGGAGATAAATGTGAATTTTCTCATTATGTGGGTCCATCAACTTCATCATCTTCTCGACCAAGTTTATGCTTGCCGGAAGATGAAATTGTGGATGCCAAATCACTTCTGGGATTGTTTCCCACATCTTATGATGGATGCATTCTTTTATTGGATGACACCGATTTTCATTTCTCCTCACATCTCTCTCGCCACTATAATCCATCCAAGATAATAGCCACAACAGTTCTATCTGCTGGCTCCCCACTTGATGCATCCCTCTCTGGTGTCAGAATTCTTTGGGGCCGTTCTCACCCCTCCCAGACAATTATCTCCAAAGCAGAGGACAACCCAATCCCATGGAGTGAAGTCAAGTGGGTCTTATGGTTTCCCAAATTCGATAGTGACAGTGAAAACTTGGAAGAACAGAAGAGTCTTTTGCAAACTTTCTTCAAGCATCTGGCCATCCGGATATTGGCAGATGAGTTGCATGAAGTGCAAGTAATCCTTACCTAAGTTACACGGACGCGGGTACGAGGATCGGTTGCGGGTGCGTATTTAGGGGTCGGACACTTTAAAATTAAAAATTAAGGATACGTGGATATGTATCCAAATTTGGATACGGGTACGGGGATACGTTAAATATATATATATTTTAAATATAGTTATTACCATCCGGATATTGGCAGATGAGTTGCATGAAGTGCAAGTAATCCTTACCTAAGTTACACGGACGCGGGTACGAGGATCGGTTGCGGGTGCGTATTTAGGGGTCGGACACTTTAAAATTAAAAATTAAGGATATGTGGATATGTATCCAAATTTGTATACGGGTACGGGGATACGTTAAATATATATATATTTTAAATATAGTTATTAAGATGAGTTATATTATATAAATAACAAATAATTATTTTATATATATGTGTTTATTTATTTTTATTAATATATATAAGTATATATTATCTTATAAATATATTATATGTTACACAATAATTATTATATAATATCTATATAATTTATATAATATCTGTTGTATTATATAATTTTTTTTAGATGAATAATATTACATGTTATTATATTAATGTAATTTATACTATATATTATATATTAATGTAAATGTAATATGAATAATAATTTATAAAAATTATTATTATATATGATATTTTAAGAAATAATAATTAGATGTTTTATTATATATGGTAAAAATTATAATTTATAAATTATATTATATATGATAAATTATATTATATATATGATAAATTATATAAATTATATTATATATATTATTATATATGATCAATGTATATGATCATCGAAGAGAGACGAAGAGAGTGAGAGACAGAGCAGATTGAGAGACGAAGAGAGACGCAGAGACGAGACGAGACGAGACGAAGAGGATCGAGCTCGAGGTCGAGATCGACAGTGAGGGAAGAGAGTGACGAAGGTGATCGAAGCCCTAGACGAAGACGATCGTGATCGATGATCGAAGCAACAGTGAGAGCCCTAATCGTGATCGATGATCGAAGCATCAGTGACCAGGTTCTCTTCCTTTCTCCTCTTTCATTTCTTTGCTGTCTGTAAGTGCCGTGTCCGAGTGAGACGAGGCGAATCCGACACAGATCCCACACCCGCACCCGTGTCGTGTCGTGTCGTGTCGACACGGGTACTTCGGCCCAAAGTGCCGAGTCCATGTAACATAGATCCTTACCATGAACAATATTCGGTTTTCTCAATTACAGGTAGTAGTTAATCTTTTTGTCAAAAGGAAAGTTTAAGGGTTTTTCCATATTCAGATCTTGCTTTGGATCTCTCTTCCCCCCCCCCCCCCCCCTCCCCCCCTCTTTTTTTTTTTTGTTTCCTTCCCTTTGCCACTTAGGGATCGCTGAAATAGAGTTAACTGGATGATAATATATGAACTCTATCCCAATACATGGCTGCTTCTAAGTATGGTTAGGTTAACAGGTTACCTTGGGTAGCGAAACTCTGAAAAACATACACTATAATCTGCATTTTAAATTTTGGGGTTAACTACAATTTACATCAAGATCCTCTCAACTTTTAGCGAATATCACCTTACCCCCATCTATGAACTTGTACATTTTGTATGGTTTTTATAATTAAGTAGGTCAAAATATACAAGTTCACAGATGGAGGGGGTAAGATGATATGTGCTAATAATTGACAGGCTATTAGTGTAATCAACTCTAAATTTTGTCATCAGATTATGGATGGCTCAAGGGGTGTTAACAGATTTGAGAGAACTTGTAAATAAATAGTTAGCTGATTGCTGGGTGGTTCATCTCTTAGTAAAGTAGGTTGGATTGTTCCCTGTTCATCATTCCTATATGTTAGTCAGTTACTGTGTCTCCTGAAATTTGCAGCGATGCATTAGTAGTTTTCAATTGCTATACATTATATTGTGCTATTAAAATTGGAAATTAGTGTTCTATTTTATTGCTTTAGTTATGGATTCTTTTTATAGGGTAGAAAGAAAATTACAAGAACAGCCTTTATAATGGCAATCTCTGCTATTATGACTTATTGTGGTTTAATCTTGTTTGTTTACATAAACCATATAGTTGCCACGATGTGATGACCTTGAATTGACACACTTAAAACTAATGGGAACTAGACAACTAGTGAACTACGTATGGAAGGGAAGCTTGTATAGAACCTGTAGTGATGGAATCATATTTTGTTGGTAAGCGCATTGTATTGTGGCACCATATATTTTTCGTTATTTTTTGAGTTATTTGGTTAGAGCAAAACACAAGGATTTTCGAGCTAACAGCATCTCCAACCTACTAGTTATATAATAATGCCTAATGCAACTCACTTTTTTCAACTCTAATGTACTAGGCATATGATTAGGCATTTTGGCTCAACTCACATTTACTAGGTACATGTAGTTAGTCTTCAAAGGTTAGGCAAAATGTATTTAATCATTACGATCATTTCCCTCCATCTTTATTGCTGATGTGGTATTCTTTAAACTTAATAATATTTGAATGAATAGTTAAAATAAAGAGCATAGTTAGAGTAGAAATATAAAAAAGTTGATAGGAAAAAAAAAAAGTACTTGATAGTAATTAAGAATGGCAACGGGGCGGGGCCGGGGACCACACTCCCCGTCCCCGATCCCTGAAAGCGATAAATTCCCCGTCCCCGTCCCCGTCCCCGGAGGGGAGCCTATTGCCCCCACCCCCGCCCCCGCCCCCGCCCCCGCCCCCGATCGGGGATCGGGTTTCCCCGACCCCAAAATATCCCCGACCCTTTTTTTTTTTTTAATTTTGTTCAACACAACACGAGAATTAATTTATTCTCATCATCATCATCAACAATCTTCATGAACATCAACAAAAAAAAATTAATCTGTTCTCATCATCAACATCAACATCAACATCAACAATCATCATGAACAACAATCATCAACTTTTTTTAAAAAAAAAAAAAAATCTAAAATTGAAGAAATCTGAGTAAAAAAATCTGAAATCAACAACGTAGCGATCAACAATGCAGCAATCTAAGTACAAATCTGTTCTTATCGTCACGTACGCCGCCTCCGACGCCACTTGCTTTTCCCTGTACACAATCGGAGACTGCGAGATCGCGCCGGAGACTGCGACACAGTCCTTTTGTTACCGCTGCTACTCGATCTACTAAAAGAGAGAGGAAAGAGAGAAACCAGCAGCGGCGGTGAGAGAGGAGGGTCTGTGAGGTACGAGCGGCGGTGAGGGACGATCGGTGGTGACGAAGGATCGGCGCCGTCGTTGTGAGAGAGAGAGAGAGAGAGCGAGAGCAGACAGAGACGGCTCTGTCTGTGTTGTGTTTGTGTTGAGTGTGTGTGTGTTCAAACAAAACCCTACACACACACACATCTTATATATAAGCAGGGGCAAAAGAGTAATTTCACGTCGGGGGGCAACCGGATCGGGGCCGGGTCGGGCCGGGTCCGGGGCTGAAACATGTATCCCCGTCCCCGGCCCGAATATCATCGGGGATTTAATTTTTAATACCATCCCCGGCCCGTCGGAGGTATTTTTCGGGGAATAACCACTCAATTCGAGGTCGGGGGATCGAGTCCCCGTCGGGCCGGGTTCCGATTGCCATCTCTAATAGTAATGTTTACATAGGTAAAATGCCTATTAGCATTGGAGATGCTGTAAGATGGAAGATGTTGATTCTTTTTATAGGATATAGTTTGTTATTTGTCATCTTTTTGGGCGTTGGTGTCCTCCACTTTTCAAGGGGTTCCTTTTTTCTTGATCTCTACAGATTGGAAGGTAGTATGTGATGTGTATGTAGATAGAGGCCGCATTGTTTTGTTTTGTTTTGTTTTGTTTGTTTGTTTGTTTGTTTTTTTTTTTTTTTTTTTTTTGTTTTTTTTGTTTTGTTTTGTTTGTTTTTGTTGTGCTTGTTTTCTTCTTCTTTCTTGTAATATTTATTTTCATTAATAAATTCTATTTTATTGTTGCCCGTCAAAAAAATTGATAAGCGCATCGTGTTAATGTTATTTTAGGTGGAAAAGTTGGGCAGGGAGAGCTTCTTTTTCCTTAGAGAATCGTTCTCATTTGACGAGTCAAGCTTTGGGAAGTTGTTCGACACAGTGACCCTTAAAAAGCCGATGCTGGTATCAAAGCCTATCTCCTATGTTTTTGTCCTGAATCTTCCCACCGACATTCAGTTTGGTAACTCTGCAACTTACCCTCACCAGTGTGTATAAAATGTACAGTAGAACATGAAGACCATTTTGCAGTGTGGGTATGTATGTACACAGTAATTTACTTGGATTCAATATAGGAAAAAGATTTGTGCCTCGAAATCCTTGGCCCCGAATGCCCCTAATGCCCAAAACGACGTCGTTTTGGGCATTAGGGTTTTTTTTTTTTTTTTTTTTTTTTCCTGCCATTTTTTCGCCATTTTCGACTCAAGCAGAGGAAGAGGAAGAGGAAGAGGGAGAGGGAGAGGGAGAGGGAGGGAGAGGGAGAGGGAGAGGTCGCGGTCGCTGGTTTGCTAGTCGCCTCGTCGCTGTCGCCTCGCTGCTCTGCCGTTGCCGTCGCTGCCCTGATTGTGGCCTCCGCCCCTCGTCGGCTCTGCCCCGCTCGTCGCCTCCGCCCCCTCCTTCTCCATTTTTTAGGCCCCCTCCAGTCCTCCCCTCCCCCTCCCCTCCCCTCCCCCTCCTTCGTCTTCTTCCTTCGTCTGCAGAAAAAAAAAATATATATATATATAAAACGACGCCGTTTTATATATTAGGGGCATTCGGGGCCCCTAATTTCGAGCTACCAATCGCGATTGTTCAATATATTAGTATGTAGAGATGGATTAAGGATTGCTTCAGCTTTGCCTAATTTATTCAGTTACAGGATTTTGGTTTTATGAAAATAATCTAAATTTTATTGGGGACTAATATAATGTTAGTTTTATTGTGTTTGTGTTTGTGTATATTTTTATTTTTATTTTTTGCATTTTAGAAGCTTTTTGGTTTGATTTTCAGATTCTGTCTTTTCATATGGTTTTAAATTTTTTGATGGCAAAAATAAATTTTAAAACTGTCTTTTTGGTAGTATTTATTTTTGTCAAATTAATTTTTATATTTACAGAAAAATTTTAAAAACTAATTTTGAAATTGAAACAAAACAATCTTAAGTTTTTCTTGTTTTGGAAATAAAAAAATCGAAGTGCTTGAATAGGTTCTTCAATCCTTTTATGTTTTCTATGTTATTTAAAATTAAATGAATAGTGTATGTGAATCACCCGACTTGTTTTTTTTTTTTTTTTAGCAAAACATGTTTTTTACTTAGCATATAATGCTGTTCGAATTATTTGTTCTATATATATATATATTTTCCAAGTGCGATTGTTAATTACCCTATTTTTAATTGTAAATTTCCCTTATTTTATGAATAGATAAAATCATAATAAAGAAAAATAGTGACGATATATCATTTTTAATGATTTCAATCTTTTATGTTCAGTTTTTTGAGATGGGAAATATTTTTTTAACGAAAAAAATCTTTTATGGAAAAGTGTTTTTAAAAAATATTTTTATATGTTTAGCGTGTGGTGGTGGAACGAAAATGGAGATAGAGGTGGTGGCGTAGTGATGTTGTGGTGACGGTGACAGTAGTATGGTGGTGGAGATGATATTGGTAAAATTTTAATTTTAAAAATACTTTTTCCTTTTAAAAATGAAAAATATTTTTTGTTTAAATAAGTTTATTTTTCAGGTACTTAGTAAGCAAAATTTTAGTCCTCGTTTGTGATGTTGGCTATTTTAGGTAGATTTTAACTTTTTGAGTATTTTAGCCAATGAAAAAAGCTGTATTTGGAATGATTTGTGAATTTTTGTATAGTTGAATAGGTAGTTGTAAGGGAAAAAAAAAATTGATTAATAAATAGAATGTAATATTTTGTCTTATTGATAATTTTAATATTTTTTATTTTTATTAACTGTTTTAAGTAAAAATTGATGACAAAAAGGCCTAATGACAAATAAAAAATCAGATTTTTTGTTTTTTGAACGCAAGTTAAAAATCAAAATTAAAAATCATTCTAGTAATGTTACATTTAACGAATTTCGGCTCACTTGAATTGTTTAAATTTGTGCATGTTGATCATTTGCCGGTCATTCAAGCAAATATTGATTGATAAGGATAACAATCGTAGTTGACAAGAGTACAATATACATAATTCGAACAATTCGAGTGAGGTCAAATTTGATCGATCAATCATTTTTCAAATCATTTACATTATGTTTGGTTGAGAGATTTGATGAGAAATTTTTTTTTAAAAAAGGGTAAGGCATGGTTTGGCAAGTAGGAATGGCAAAGGGGCGGGGCAGGGCCGGGGATCACCCTCCCCGTCCCCGATCCCCGATGGTGAACATTGCCCCGTCCTCGGCCCCGATCCCCGACGGGGAACCTATTACTCTCCCCATTCCCACCCCCGATCGGGGATCGGGTTTCCCCGACCTCGAAAATTACCCGGCCTAAATTTGTTTCAACATCATGAATAACAACATTACACATACATTTTCATCAACAACAACACAGATTTGAGATCTGAGAAACGCACAAAATCATCAATATCATCAACATCAACTACACAAAAAAAAAAAAAATTGATAGAAAAAGATAGATCTGAGAGGACGACGGAGGAGGGAGAGAGAGAGAGAGAGAGAGAGACTAGATCTGGTGGTAATCGGTCGATCATGCAGCGGCCAAGATCTTGAGCAAATCTGCACCATGCTCAATCGATCTCGTCGGAGGAGGAAGCTCTCATGGCTGTGTTGGTGAAGATCTGGTGAAGATCTCGGCTTGGAAAGAAGCTCTCACGACTGTTTTGGTGAAGATCTCAGCTTGGAAGGTCTCTGTTTCAGAGAAGGAAAGCAGAGAGAGAGGGAGAGGCTGAGAGAAGTGAGTGTAATGTGAGTGAGAGAGAGAGGCGTTGAGAGGAGAAGTGACACAAATAACCAAAACATATAATATATATATATCGGGGATTAGTCATATATATACGGGGATCAGTGTCGAGGATTAGTCGGGGCGGGACCGGGCTGGGGCCGGGTTTGGAAACCTTATCCCCGTCCCCGGCCCTATGGGGATAATTTTCGGGGAAAACCCGTTCTATTCGGGGTCGGGTCCCCATCGGGCAGGGTTTAAATTGCCATCCCTATTGGTAAGTGAGTTTGGATAGGTTTGGGGCTATTTTAGTCACAAAAGACAAAATAAACTATTTTAGCTACAACAAACAAAATATCACATCCAACCTATAATCATTACACTATTCTTTCATAAAAAAATCAAAAAGTCAAAAAGTCTTTCCCAAACCAAACTTTTTAGCCCAGGCTAAAATAACTAAAAAAGTCAAAAAGCCAACCCACTTCTGTTGGCTACATATTTTGTAAAAGCCAATCACAATTCGACACGTGGCAGAATAAGGGTAATATAGGAAGACTATTCAAGTCTTCGATTCTGATCGAACACGTGATAGTTAATATTGGTTCTCACGTGATCTGAGTAGTATTGGATCAGTAAAGAGATGCAAGGTGACGTGGCTTCAACGGTTACTCACATTCAAATTCAAATATAGGAATGAAGCCTAACTGCAAGTGATGGCGTAGTGGAACTACTTATAAGGCAACATGATCAACGATCATGGAGGAGCAGTTCGACGGTTTGAAGTGCAGTTCGAAGGTCATCCTTGACAAGTATAAATAGCAGGGAAGCCCCCAGAAAAAAGCCCAAGACTCAGATCCAACAAATCAGTCATTTACTTCATATTTTCTTTTTCAGTTTTACATTTCTAGTCTTTACATTTCCTGTTCTTTACATTCCTGCACTTTAAATTCCTGCACTGCACTTCGTTCATAGGAATAGTTTCAAGTAGATTGTCGCTGTAAACCTCTACGAGGCTGAGTTTGGATCATTGTAAGTTTTCATTCTAATGAAATACTTCAATTACTCTTCATTTAAATGTTATTTTGTTTAATTTCTCCTAAGTCAAGCCACCAGTAAAAGTCCTCTTCATTGAGGCTGAAAGAACTAAAACACAATCGTCTGATAATTGGTTGGCAATTAAAATTTTTGTAAGGACTGATTGATCCTTACTGGCACGCTCGCATTTACAAAAATAAACTTCGAAAGCCAAAAAGCCAACAACTTCCCAAACAACACCTAAATAAAATATAAATAAAATATGGATTGGTTTGAGATGTTCTAAAAAAATTTACTTTTTGATTTATTGACTTATATGGGTTGGGTTTGAATTGGGTTTGATGTGATGTGTTAGAGAGGTGATGTGATTTAAATAAGATGATGTGACTTAAATAAAATAGTAATTTTTTTATTTTTTTGTATTATTTAGATTATGCCAAACTTGACCTATATCTACATTAATTTTATATATCTTTTTCTTTATCTTTTCAAATGTCTTCCCAAATTGCCGAACGAAATTTCTCTCTAATCTCCGAATCATAGTATTAATGAATTTTCCGGGCAACTACCCCAACCGTCTCACAGCCGCCACCGCCTTTGCTCTCCTTCCGAAGCTCCATCGGTTTCTTTCTTCTTCTTCCACAAATTTCGTTATCAGCAAAAAAAAAAAGTTTCCAAATTACCCAAATTTGAGTATGCCTCGCAGACTAGATTCGATTCACGCCATAGAGTCCTGCACATTCCACCTCCACAGTTGGAGACCATTTCACCTCCCAACAACGACAACGACAACAATAACAACCCTAGACTCCGATTCAACCACCTATACGTCGAAACCCTACTTCTCTACCACCCCTAAGAGGCCTTGTCCAAAGTTTTTAAAGGCGAATGCGTACCTCGAGGCATTTTACCCTTTATGAGGCGAGGCGTAAGCCTCAAGGCGTTAAGGCGTAAGCATTTCAAATTTCAATTTTTAATATTTAGTGAATAAATTAAATATTTTAAAATGGTAAAAAAAATAAAAACAATTAATTATAAAGGTGTAAATACTTTTTTCCTTAAGGTTTTGAACATTCTACTACATAAAAGGAAGTTTTCCTTCACTGAAAGTGATTGATTTTCTTGACTTTAGTAATTGAGCTTCTCACTTGACCATTAACTGTGTTTTTTTTTTTTTTTTGGATTGATCATTTAAAAAAGATTTCTTTTTATTTATTTATTTTTTATGTTTAAACAATCTAATAGACTAAGTTTAACAAAAGTCCAAGGCAACCTCTACATGTGCGTACTCCTCACATGCTTATGCGCAAAAAGCGTACAAAGCGCACTTAAGGCACATGTCTCAAACTGTGATGCGCAAGCCTTTGGGGAGTAATGCCTAAGAATCAAAGCCTTGATGCGTTTTACCTTAGTCTCGGGGCAAGGCGAGCATCAAGGCGAGTCTCAGGAAAGCCTTTTAAAACTCTGGCCTTGTCTCTCCGATTGACTAACTTCCTTCCCGATCGACTCTCTCGACATGCCAGGCTGACTTTGCTCGATGATGATCGATCCAATAACCGAAAAACCCTCCACTGGATCGTCTGGAAGCGGCGACGGCGAAATGGGTCACGGTCGGTGTCCGGGCGGAGCAGTGATCGAAGTGGCACTGGCCGGAGGTGCTGCTCCGTCGGCGCTTCGGCTGCTTATGCTACTTGTTCGGATTTTCCGGTGGCGGCGGGGACGGATTCGAGTGGGGAGTTGTTTTTGAATGGGGATGCGAATTGGGCGTCGGATGTGAGCGATGTAACGAAGAATTCGAGGAGGGAGAGGGAGAGGGAGGGTGGAGAGAATTTGAGTAGTGGGTTTGGGCAAAGTGGGAATTTTGATTGTTTGGGGAATGAATCTGGGTATGGGAGTGAACCGGGGTATCGAGGCGATGCAGAATTCGGATATGGTGATGAGTTTGATGAAGAAGAGGATGATCATCGAGTGTTGTTTTGGGGTGAAAAAATCGAAGGTAAAAGCTGCAATTTATGCTTCTGAATGTCATTTGCTTGTTTTTTGATTACATTGCATACAATTGCTGTTGATTTATTGCTTTTAGTTTATTGGGAATTTTAAATAGAATACACAATTGAACACTCTGATTTTATTTTCTATGCATGTTCAGAAAGCATTAACAAGGTTTGTCTTGAGGGCTTTGGAGATTATTTAACTCAATGGTGTCTATTAGTCTCATGTTTAGTTTGGAGCTAATGAAACAATTGAGCACAGTTGTGAATTTTGGAAACAATGATAATGTTGTGACTCTTTGTTTTGCATTTTGTTGTTTTCTTGAGCTCCTCACTCCCCAAGAAAGCAAAAACCAAAACCAAAAACAAAAAAGAAGAAAAGGAAATGCATTTATGTATATCAGTTGTTGACACCTACAGATATCTATTTGATATGTGCAATCGAAATTCCTGTCCAGACTTGTAGAGGAGAGGCAAAATTAGAATGTAAAAATATGAATGTAGGGAATTAATGGTGAAAGTGATAGAAGTCTAAATATGGAAGTCAAGGTTGACTTGTTACCTTCGCCTTGTTGCTTGAAAATACTTTTGGTGGGAATTTTACTTACTTTTTCACGTCGCCCCAGCAATTCATAAAGTGAACTCCACAGTCATAGTAATGTTAGTTATTGAACGATGTCAAATCTTCGCCACCTGTTGATGATGACAGGCGAGATGGTACTTGTCACCTCCTTTGTTGTTCTGCTGGTGAAGTGAACGATTTGTTTAGTTATGCTGCTGGTTAAAAGCTTAAACCTGATATTGATGGTGTTTGTTTCCCTTTATATGCAAACAGGTACAGATTCTAATATGGAGATGGCTGGTGAGAAGACACTGCAAAAGGCCCATCATAGATGCCGGCGTAAGAAACACGATGTGAGAATGGTTGATCCACTGCAGTGAAAGACTGTTGACAAACATACATGTCATGATTTCAACTTCTTTTCTCGGCTTCCACCATGAAAGAAATTTTCATTCCTGACTCCGTTGCTGTCATATATTGCTGTAATTAGATATACCAAAACTGTTGTGCAGCAACTTTGTTCAGCTCTTGAGCAATCTCTTCTGGGTCAGCAGTGTCTAGATCTGGCATCTTTGCCTCTTCTTGCTTGTAGTGATTGTTAAAATGATGATTGAGAAAGTGAAATACCTAATTTGAAGTTTGTCAATAAGCTCAATTTTGAGATCCAACACACTTGTTTAGCAACTTTTTTAGTGAATTTTTAATTTTTTGTAATAAAAAAAGTGCAAAAAAGTAAATAATAATTTGACAATTTATAATGATTTTTTGACTAAAAATTTTAGTTCTCAAACAACGCCTTAATGTGCTTCTGGAGAAAAAATTAGCCTTCCCTCACATTATTACATTTGTATTTATTTACACTTTTAACTATCAATTTGTACAATTACTCCCTTTTAACGAGAAGTTGTTGGTTGGTCTGGAGTACCGTCACGTGCTGTTCTAATAGTATTGTGATTGATGAAGGAAGTGTGATTTACAAATTTGTGTCAAGTGATTAGAAAACATGATAAATTGTGTACATGGCACTCAAGACCAACCAATAATTTTACCCTTTTAACTATTAAAATTAATTAACTTTACACTAAACTATTAGCGAGGTCCGTAATTTAACAGAATATCACATCTATCAGCATCAAAAGTATTGATTCACTTTGCCTCCACATTAAAGAGATAAATAAGGAGACAAATAGTTAGATGTCATGCAATAAACACAATTAATTGTTTTGAATATATTTAATAAAACACAAAATACAATTGATTACAATTTACAACAAACTACTTTCTCTAAATACAACCAAAATAAGGAAATCATGCAAATAAATAATTTCGCTTGAAGTGGACTAATGTCAATAGTGCAAGAAAAATAATTGTTCAGGATGAAGTGAAATAAATATGATAATTTGAAAAGGTCAAAATGAATTTTTCTGAGGATGGTCTCTAGTGACAAAGATTCACTATACAAAACAACAATAACAATAACCACCAAAATTTGTTCTCACGAAAAAAAAAAAAAAAAAAAAAAAAAAAAAAAAAAAAAAAAAAAAAAAGAAAAGTTCTTAGGGTTTCAAGTATTTGAAGTTTCATTTGTAATGTCAGTCCAGTCCCTATTATATATGAATAAGACTTGCTCATCAATGTCAGAATAATAATTAGCGCAGCCTATTGAAATTTGAACATAAATTTCTACATACTGTGAATAATCCAATAAAAAACATAGAATTTAAGATATTCATAATCGAACTTAAAACTTTCACTTTTCTTGGAATTGAATCTACAACTCATTTTCCATGAACACAAGAAAACAAAAAAGGTATTATCAAGCTATATTTAGATCTTCAATGACAAAATTGGAAGCTCATCAAGATTGGCACCCTGTAGAACTGTTTCCAAAAAACAAAAATAAGATAAAATAAAAATGAGCCACCTAACTGCTCGACTCAACAACCATTAAACAAAATGTCCACAAACAAATAGCTGGGAGCTAATCTTCCACCATTTCTTCCTCAACTTCTTCCATGATTTTCTGGAAGGAACAGAGAAATATAAGAATTGGGGGCAATAAAGGCCTAAGAGGGGAACTTAAACACATAGCAGAGTCTGAAAACTTCAGATCTAGTTTGCACAGGAGTTTCCCGTACTTTGCTCCTGTGTGTAAAAAGTAACATAAACATTGAGTAGAATAGTGATATCATGTGACATTATCACAAATCAAGGAGAAATTTATTATAGCGGTAGTGGAGATTACATGGTTGATGGTTGTGTTATTGGGCAAGAAGGAATATTCACCTAATTCCGTTTGCGGTATTTTATTGGCCAGTGACACTATGTAGGAAGCTGTCACCATTGCACTCGATATTTACTCTTTGAGAGGGTGGCTTTACATGCCAATTGAATTAAGTATGCAATCTGACTAAAATCATCAAATCACAATGAAATTTTATAGGAAAATTTATCAGCCAACAAAGAGCAGGTCGTAGGTAAATGAAAAAGTTAGCAGTGAGGTTGGGGAAATGGCTAGAGGGAAACACAACAGGTTTAAGAATTAAGATAAGTTGCACATATGAACATTTAAACAACAGGTTTGCAGAGAGAATACTACCAGCTATTACCTCTGGTAAGAACTAAAAAGTTTAAGAATTAAGATAAGTTGCACATATGGAATCAGATGATTCATCTGATAATAACACAAGGCACCAAGGGGTTGCAACCCATATACAAAATCTAAATCAACTATACAACCAAAACTTTTCAGAAGTCTCTACTAAGTCCAAGAAATTGGTTCAAGAACGGGTTTATATTGAGCCGAATATAATAAGGACAAAATTTTACTTGGTCCGCACCAATAAGATCGTTACTATGGACATGAGTGGGAATGTTATTTGAGAATGATCTCATAGATTTGCATACTAAATTTTTTTCCACGGTAGAAAAAACACAAGGTAAAATGTTATATAAGATGAACATACCATATTCACTGAATATGACTCCACCAGAAGACAATCCTTCCTCAATTTTGATGAGGTGAAGAGTCA
This sequence comes from Camellia granthamiana, assembly GCA_036172215.1. Lineage (NCBI taxonomy): Eukaryota > Viridiplantae > Streptophyta > Magnoliopsida > Ericales > Theaceae > Camellia > Camellia granthamiana. The sequence goes on from CM069914.1 coordinate 79,101,178, forward strand.
ACCCAGGACCAATCTCTTGAAGCTTGACAGCACTTTACGTAGAAGCTCGGTTAACCCTACCAAGATCACTTGCTAGACTTACAGTTGCTGCTTCCTCATTTGCTTCGCTTTCTGATCCATAACCAGCCCTTCAGGGGAAAAGAGGAGAGCAAGAATGATCAACATCCAAACTGACATAAAATTTAAAAATTGGTTGATCAATTTGTAGCTAGACCATCCTAACTTCTGATTTCCTTGTAATCATACCTCTAATGATCACAACACACAAAAGACTAAGAAACAATTACGAGTCACATAGAAAGTTTCCTTGAACTGTTTGATATTTAATATGGATACAGATGATATTTATTCTACCGTCATCACTTTATACATTATATTGAATCGGATAACACATTAGCTAGTGATTTAACTGAAATTGTGGCCCTTGATCAAGCTGAATGGAAAAAACAGAATTCGCATGGCTGAGTCCCAAGTAATTGGGACAAAGCTTTGTTGAGTGGATTAGCCTACTGAATCAGATAACATAACCAACAAAACTACTATAACTTGACCTTGACTGCTGATCATATGCTATGAAAACCATGATAGAAAACAGACATGAAAGACAATAGTATATACTTAAACCCATGGTATCAGATCTATAGCAGGCTGATTAGCAAATTGTCAGTCACTTAAGTCACAGCTCACCTCAACTTTTGACTTCCCGCCAACAAAATCAAGGGGGAGAGAGAAAGAGAGTGACACACGGTGACAAAATCGCTCACGTCTTGAAGACTTCCTAAATCAGGAACTTGATGGTTCTGCACAAACTTTCTTAAATCAGGAACAGGCTGTAATCTAATGGAATAATGCCGAAAGTCAATCAGCTTTGTCTCCTTGTTATAATTTAGTAACACAATTCTCTGGCACGAAGAAAGTTTGACCTGCAACACAAGCAACATAAGAGGAGAAGCAATACTACTTCCAGCTGATACAAACATCTAATTCATATTGTTCCAGCACTCACAGTGTTAACATCAATGGCTGGAAAGATGTTCTGAAACATAATGGTTGTAAGCTTCAGATGTTGCTCCCCAGTCCCAAAACCAGAAAGAACGATCTGGAAAAAGTCATTTAAAAAAATTTGTACAAGTGATCAAATAACAAGTAATAAGAAAATGTACAACTTGACACAGTTTGACACCAACTGCACATTATATATACCCCCCCCCTGGATTGGTTCCTCACCAATCCTGGGTCAAGTGCTAGCAGATGATATTGCTTCCTTAGCGGTGCCAACCTAGTTGGGATTGTTAAGGCAGTGGTGATGCTTTTGCACTTCCCCCTTTATTGATGTAAGTTTTATGCTTGTAATGCTTTCTTCATCAATAAAGTTCCTTTTGCTTATCAAAAAAATATATACCCCCCCCCCCCCAAAAAAAAAAAAAAAAAGCTACATAGTATATGTAAAGCAATTCCTTTATATATATGGCTTGAGGAATTTTAAATGTCTTTTTTTTTTTCTCTACATAGAAGTTTATAAATTAACTGATGAGAGAAAATTGCAGATATACCTAAAGAGGACCATTACCCCCCCCCCCCCAAAAAAAAAAAAAAAGCTACATAGTATATGTAAAGCAATTCCTTGATATATATGGCTTGAGGAATTTTAAATGTCCTTTTTTTTCTCTGCATAGAAGTTTATAAATTAACTGATGAGAGAAAATTGCAGATATACCTAAAGAGGACCATTACCCACTTTGTTGGGCTGGACCTATAGGTTCTTTTGCATTAAGACATTACAATAAGTACATCATGATAACATTCTATCAAATGGTAGGAAAGGAAATGACAGATTCCAGAGACATATCTAAACTGAATTTTAATGATTGGTTCATGATGACATTCTTAGGAGTTCAAAACTTCCAAATACCATTTATGATATCCCTTTGGACACTGCAAATAAATAGTACTGCTAAGGTTTGCTGATTTTCAGTAAACTACATTAAGATGGAATCAATTGCAACAGTATGGAAAACAAGCAAATGCATGACACATGCATGGATTTAGTGTATGCATTCCTCAGAGTATTACCAAGGGCGAGTTTTTGAAAAGATCCTGAGGACATCTAAGGCACACTTGAGATTGAGCAACATCAACTGCCAAAGAGTACTCTTGTATTTTAAATGTTAGAGTGGGGCCTTGTGGAGTCCTGGCAACCCTCAAGTATGGTGCAGTGGCAGTTTTTGATAACATGAGGAAATGTGTAACGCCCATGGGCCCTGCAATATTTAAGAAGTCTTTGATATTATTCCGCTTCTTTTCCTGCAATTATAACCACCACCAAGTTAGTCAATTCAAAAATAGTAGGCGTAAGAATATAGAATTGAAAAATGACTTAGACCCCCAGTGGGGGTGCTGGGGGTCATTGGTGATTGGTCAAAAAACAGTTTTTTTTTTTTTTTTTCTTGGATTCCAGCCACTGGCAGTGTGCCACCTGCCACTGGGGGTCACTGGGGGTGCCCCCAGCTGGGGGTCGGTAGCACGGCTGTATAGAATTACATGGTGAGTCCATACAAGAATTGAACATGCATTATCATTGAAATTATCCCATGAATGAAAGGAAAACCCTAAAATTCTTAAGAATGGGTGGGAGCCATTTAGTTCTTGAACTTACCTATCAACCCCATACAATTTGAAAACCTCAAAACTCTTTTGGAGCATTCAGCTAGTGGTTTTAATTTAATCTGATTCCTTAACTATGAAACTAAATAACATTAATAATAGCCACCATAAACCATAGATACCACAAGGGGTAAACAAACTGAGTGGTTGAATTGAAAAGATAAGGTCAAAATTGGAAATTTTCGAATGGTTAACAAAATGGCCAATTAAGTCTACCTCTAGGCAGCAATAATTTGTTCCAAAGTACTTTCAAACTTATGCCATAAACAATTGTTGGAAGTTGTTTTAGCTACATCTTGTATAGCATGAATGAATAGAAGAAAATCATTACCTTAAGCTTAAGGGCAGTATATGGAAGCATCAACTTTCTCAAGTCCGCTTGCAACTGTCTAAGAGAACCGGGCAACTTCCCTCTTGAAAATACAAAGCTTCTTGGGATTTTGTCACCGGTGATATGATCGACATCCGGCTGCTTTTTCTTCAGAACCGGCTTTATGAATACCTTCTTCTTCTGATGATTCAATTCATGTTGGATACCGAAAGTCAATCCAGATATGCAAAAAATGATACTAAGAACCCCCCCTCCCCCCCCCCCCCACCCAAAAAAAAAAAAGAACAAAAAAAAGCACCCTTGCATCTTTCATTACTCGAGGCATCTCCGTAGTTGCCTATAATAACCTCATTGGATTTATTACTCGTTAATTTTCTTAATTTTTATTAATTTTTTTTTTGGACCATTTTTCCATAACTCCCTCTCTCTCTCACTCCATGTATTTTTCTTTTTCTCTTTCTCTTTCTAAAAAATACCACCATCGTTGCCATGGGCATAGCCATCCACCCACTCACCACCACAACGACCACCACCGTCGTCTGTCACTAACCACCACCACCACCACCACCTTCGCCAGCCACTACCACCATCATCGTTCACCAACCATCTCTACCATCGCCGATCTATACTTCACCAGCTTCGATTCACCGCCACTATTTACCAACCACCTTCGCCATCGTCGATTTACACTATGCCATCGTCAATCTATACTCCATCCTAGATCTATATTGATCTAGTTGTTTTTACTATGAAATCAACTCCAAAACGACTACAAGCAACATTGATTCTCCAAATATCGCATCTCTCTCTTTATTTCTCTCAAACCAAATCTTTTGCTAACAAGGGTTTAATAAATTTATCACTGATATATGCCTTTGAATCTTGTGTTGATTTGTTACGAAGATGATGAGATTTTCTTTTTGTAATTTTTTAACAAATAGTTAATGAAAAATTTATTAATGAATGTGTTTATTAGTGATAAATTTATCACTGAATATGTCTTTGAATCTTTGTATTGATTTGTAACGATGATGACAAAATTTTCTTTTTATAATTTTTTAACAAACAGTCAGTGAGAAATTTATGTGAATGTGTCTATCAGTGATAAATTTATCACTGAATATGTCTTTGAATCTTTGTGTTGATTTGTGATGATGATGACGAGATTTTCTTTTTATAATATTTTAACAAACAGTCAGTTAAAAATTTATCAGTGAATGCGTCTATCAGTGATAAATTTAACATTGAATTTGTCTTTGAATCTTGTGTTGATTTGTGACATTAATGACGAGATTTTCTTTTTGTAATTTTTTAACAAATAGTCAATGATAAATTTATTACTGAATATGCCTTTGAATCTTATGTTGATTTGTGACAATGGCGATGAGATTTTGTAATTTTTAACAAACAGACAATGGTTAAATTTACCACTAAATGTGTCAATCATAAATTGTTTTACTAGATTTGTCTTTGATTCTTTGTGTTAATTTACGAATGTGAAGAATTATTTTTTCAGGGAATTAAATACACGCTCTAATGGATTAAAGGATATGGGTATTACAGAGAGAGAGAGAGAGATGTGGGGGTGGGGGTGGGGGTGGGGGTGGGTGTGGGTCAATGTTTTGAAAATTGGACCGGTGAGCGAACCGAAAAAAGGGACCAAGTGGATAGGTCACCGATTCAACCGTCGGGTCAAAGCAGTTGAACCGTGACGTCATAATTAATACTATATAATTAAAAAATATAATTATAAATTATAAATAAATAAAAATATATATAAATACTCAAATAAAAATAAAAATTGTTGCATAGTATTTATTAATAATATTTAATAAAATCATAATTGATAAGAAAAAATCACTTGTTTTAAAGAAATTAATTTTTTTTTAACATTCCCTCCAAACAAATTGATTGAATGCTAGATTTAATTTTGGAGGGAAATAAAATTTTCAACTCTTCCTCCAATCAATATAATTCAAATAATTTGATTGAATCCCACATAGAATTTTGTAGGTTCTCTTTGAAAAATCTTTTCCTATAATAGCAATAGACTTTCATAATCTCCTCAAGCTTCCAATGAGACTCCTCCTTATAAGAGGAGACTCTTGAAGGAAGAATTTTGAGTCAAAATTTTGAAATACATATATATATATATGAGAAAGAAAGAAAGAAGAAGAAGTTAAAGACAAAATTTTTTAAAAAAAGCAAACAAACGGACCGACCCTCAAAACCCAGTTTGGGTCGCTGGTTTGACCGTCGTGTCTGCCGGTTTTTCAATTTTACATCGGTTTTGCCCTTAATCCAGGTTTAGAAGGGTTTCCGGACCGGAACAAGGCCCGGTTCCTGGTCCAACCGGTCCCACCGGCCAGTCCAATCCAAGTTCCTAAACAATGGTGTGGGCGTGGGTGTGGGACCTTAAATTACAAAAAAAATATTGTGAATCTCTTCCATTATCAAAAATTGAAGAGGGATGTTAGATTAAATATCCCTTAATGAAAAGTGATTTTATTTAGGTAAAAAATATTTTTTTGTTTTTAAAATGTACCACCACAATATCACAACTAGGGCTGCAAACGAACCGAGCCAAGCCGAGTTTTGTTGAGCTCGAGCTCGGCTTGGCTCGTTAACATTAATAGAATTCGATCTCGGCTCGGCTAAGCTTGATAAATTTATTTTTACTATTATTTATATTATTTAAATAAAAATATTATTTATGTATTATATAATTTAAATAAAGATAAACGAGCCGAGCTTATACGAGCTTGAGGTCGGCTCGTTTACTAAACGAGCCTAATATTCGAGCTCAAGCTCGGCTTGTTTACTAAACGAACTGAGCCGAGCCGAACTTGTTCATGAACAGCTCGGTTCATTTGCAGTCCTAATCACAACCCCCTCCCCACCACCTCTGTTATGCTACCATCACTAATACAATCACTAATATATTAATTTTAAGGATACAATTAAATATAGAAATTATGTTACTGTATTAAGAATAATTATTTAAAAGAACAACGTAAATTAGTCCAATTGTCAAAACTCGTGTATGACATTAAAAAGTGATGTGAGCTTGTTTAATATCATATATAAATTGGGGTTGAATTTATTTATTTATAAATCTTGTTTATTTTTTCACTTATTAATATCTTCAAAACGATCTCTCCTCACTTATTTATTCATTTATAAATCATGTTTGCAATGCTTCCAACTTTGGCCATTTAAGTTTGATTTTTTCCACTTTAGCCATTCATATTTGCAATCCTCCTCACTTTACTTCTAAACTAACTTTTATCAAAAAAAACTAACAGAATCTGCCACATCACCAACACATCAGCTCCATGTGTGATGTAAAAAAAAATGGTAGTAAACCTTTCATTTCAGAATTAACAATACATGTGTTTGAGCCAGTATATATATATATTTGTCTTTAGTGAACTTTTTTCTTTTTTAGTTAAATTTGTTTTTTTTTTAGGTGCATCTAATCTAGATCCATCTATAATGTAATAATATTTGTGAATAAATTTGAAGAAAAAAAATTCACTTAAGACTAAAAAAAATTCCAATTTTTTTTGTTTTCTATTTTTCATTTTTTGCATCTTTAGGGAATTTTTTACATCACATATGGAGTTGATATGTTGGTGATTTGGCAGATTCTGTTAGTTTTTTTGTATGAAAGTTAGTTTAGGAGTAAAATGTGAAGGATTACAAACATGAATAGCCCAAGTGGGAAGGAGGATTGCAAACATGAATGACCAAAGTGAAAAAAAATCAAACTTAAAGGGCCAAAATGAGAAATAGGTGAAACTTTAAAGGGACAAAGTGTAATTTACCCTTAAAATGATGGTGGTATAGCATAGTTGACCAGTACGCAAAACAATTTTGGAACTTAGCTAAAAGTCAAAAGTCATCTTTTAACCTATTTTGAGTCACATCACTTTTTTATTTTTTTACATATTTTTTAAAAAAAAAATTTTAAAAATTAGAAGTCAATTTTTAACCGACTTGTTAGAACAACCCGACATGAAGAATCCACAATCTAATAGAAGAAGAATCTGCTGTAGGTGAGTGTGTTTGTTTAATGGTGGGTTGCTTAGAAAGGTCAACATGTGTCATCGTGGTAGTTGGTAGAGAAAGGTTGTCCGGATCCTCTGGAGTGAAAACCCTGAAGTGATCTCCTAGAGTGATTCATCCAATGGTTGAAATTAAACCTCACCAAAACAACGTCATTTTGGTGAGTAATTTGGAAAAAAAAAAAAATCAGCTTTAGTTCAAAACATCAAGGGTTCTGCAAATATGAAACATTAGAGAGAGCGAGAGAGAGAGAGAGAGAGAAAAGGGCTAAGAGGAGGAACCCTTCCTATCCCCGACGTGCCACCGTCGCTGCCGCTGCCATGCCGCTGCCCTGCCATACTCCAACAGATTGAAACTTTTTCATTTGGGAAGGCAAGCAAAAGCAAAGCAAGAGAGATAGGTAAGCTTTAAAAGCTTCTGTCACATACTATTTGGATTTGCTTTTTATATTGTCATTTTGATGATCTGAAGAAAAGTGAAAATAAGAGAGAAAAATGAGTTATATTTCCATGATTGCTCAAGTTGCTTCGAAACTATTGGATTACATATTCTCTTCCATCACCAATCAATTTGGTTATCTGTTTCACCACAATAAAAATGTGAAAAACATTAGAAAATTACTTGAGAAATTGCAAGATAAGAGATCTAGGGTTGAAGGAAGGTATGTAGCCAAAAGAAATAGGGAACTTATTGAATCAGATGTTGAAAGGTGGCTGACTGAAGTAGGTGAGATTGTTGAGAAATTGAGAAAATTCTTGGAAGATGATTCTATTAGGGAGAAAATGAGCTACTTCAATGTGTGTTTTTCCTTCAATCTGTTGGAGTATGGCGAGGCAGCGGCGACGGCGGTGGCGCGTCGAGGGTGGGAAGGGTTCCTCCTCTAAGCCCTTCTCTCTCTCTCTCTCTCTCTCTCTCTAATGCTTCACATTTGTAGAACCCTTGATGTTTTGAACTAAAGCTATTTTTTTTTTTTTTCAAATTACTCACCAAAACGACATCATTTTGATAAAGTTTAATTTCAGTCGTTGGATGGATCACTCTAGGAGATCACTTCAGGGTTTTCACTCCAGAGGATCTTGACGCAGAGAATGGGCACAAAACAATGGGTGAAACGTGGAAAATCTTCTCGCCACGTGTATGGTAGTGAGTCAACATCGCTTTAGATTAAATCCACTGCGATGTACTAACGAATTCCCTGTCCCGTGTCTGTTCCCTCTACATGGACCCCTCTAATTAGATCTCGTTATTCGCTCTCCAGGTTCCTGTTGCTAGTCCCTTCGAACATCTGAATTTTTTTAAAAAAAATTTATATTAAAATTAAAATATATCACACTAACAAATTCTAATTATAAAAATAAAAAATAAAATGATTAAATATTTTAATTACTAAAAATATCATTATTATTTTTTCAACAATAAAATTAGATATTTAGTGATTTATTATTTTATTTTTTAGTCTAAATTTTTCATTTCAATGAGTAAATAATTTTTGCACCAAATTATTTTTTTTTTTGTAAAAATATATTTATTAGCGATATTTTTAAAATTTTATTACTAAATATTAGTTTTTAAAACTTTTTGGATGACATTTAGTGATGACTGCAATAATCGCAGTAAATGGCCTCCTAATATTTAAAAATAAAAATTAGTGGCTAAAATTTGTGTCTCAATAAGTAAATATTTATTTACATAAAATTATTTTATTTGTGCATTTATTAATGATATTTTAAAAAATTTACTACTAAATATCATTTTTTTTAACTTTTCAAAATGATCTTTAGTGATGACTCATGGTCATAGAAGTTAATTTTATTTGGCTATTTTAGTCACAAAAAAATAAAATAGACTTTTTAGCCTAATAAGACAATACATAACATCCAACTCATAATCATTATATTTTTTCTCTCACAAAAGTCACAAAAGCCAAAAAGCACATCCCGACTTTTTGTTGGAACAAAGGGTTTTGAATTCTTCAAATGGTGGTCTTCGGGTCCTCAAAATTTGGTAATGATCTTGTCTATATAGAACAGAAAATTAGTGCTTCAAGTCGCGTTACTAAGTCGCTTTCCTAAAGACAATATTTGTACCCACCAAAAGGTGTGCAGGGGGTTACAACAAATTTGCCTCTAGGATACAATGAAGCCTGATCTAAAGGATCAAGTTTATCAGCGTCTACACTGACGACAGTAGATCAGAATACTCTTGATATAATTAAGAAAATCAAGACACTGATAATCAAATTTGCAGAACTTGATTACCACTAAGAAAAGCAGAAATTTACTTAAGAAACTCTTGATTGAAAACTCAAGATCAAGAGGGAAAGAGAGAGAGAGAGAGTTGCAGGAATGAATTCTGAATTTTTGGATCGAATGAAATGGCTGAATTCGTAGCCTATTTATAGACCTTGAAGCACCTGATCGAATGGTCATGTCTCTTGATCGCATCCGATCAGATCTGACCGTTGGATCGACGATCTATGGTGCAGATCATTCTGACACCGAATAGATGCCTTGACTAATCACACCTGATCACGATTGGGTGCCATCTTATCCGTACGATCGCGCGCATCTCTAATCAACGACTATGATCAACCCGCTCCAGATCGGACACACAACCATTTGATCGGTTGGTTGGCTCATCGCTAATAGACAACACGCCACTACTACGTGGAGCTGATTGTATTCCATATCACCCATGCCACGTCGAATCCACGTCATCGTTCTAACCTGTCCGATGCAAATAGGAAAGCGCCCTTATGGCGCCTTGCGCCGATGCGTCTGTACTAAGTGCAAAGTGCGCCATCAAACGCCACACAGCCCACGCCACGTGCGCGAGCGCCTATGCGTGCGCGTATGCGGATGGTGCGGTGTGGGTGCATGCATACTAGCTTTCATCCCACAATTCCATATTCAAAGGAATATTCTATGTAACACCTTATTAAGTGCTCCATGTTTTCCTCTCTTTTCAATGTGGGACCAAGTCCCCAAGCTTAATTAATGCTTTCCAAAGAAAAACAAGGAAGGTTTTGAGAACACCCAAAAAACTAAACTATAAATTTTAAAAACCATCTTGAAAATTCCCCAACATTCCCCCACCATTTTCAAAATACCAGATGATGACTCTTGGTTCACTTGGTAGCCTTATGCATAGGTGAAGATATCTTATGATTTGAATCATTCACTTAGTGACGACATCTCAAAGTTAGACAAGATAGCATAGTAGACTTGTCTTTGAACTAGCGATCTTATACGACTAATCGGACATATCTCACGCACAGTACAGGTTACCTCAAGTATTCAAACAAACCGACACGTAGAGGCCTTGTGTCTATATCCTTTTTCATGAGCGCTCTAGAATCAAGCCCTTGGACTCATAGGAAGTGGCACCACCTCCTACACTCACATATGTAAGCTTACTAAGAGTACCCCTGTAATTTATAGTACCCTAACAACCCAGTTGTAAGCTTATTAAGAGTTTGTTAACTCATCCTCTTCTTTTCACATTACAGGTACCAAGAACTTCAACCTTAGGATGAAAATAAAATAAAACTAAGTGCTTGCAATCATGACATATAGTGTACTTGGGCTCATTGAACTCAAGAGTTGATGTTTCTTCAAGCGTTGAGTTGAGTTTCCACCAAGAGTGATTATGTTAAGTGGGCTTGAGACCCATCCCTTTTGATGTTTTCCACACCAAATCCCTTGTAAGTCCCTTTGTTAAGGGGTCAACCAAGTTTTTACTTGACTTTACATAACTAATGGTAATCACACCTTCTGTGATTAACTGCCTGACACAACTATGTCTCAGTCCTATATGTCTGGACTTTCCATTATAAACATGGCTATAGGCCCGTGATAGAGTTGCTTCACTATCACACTGCAAAGATATTGGTGGCATATATTTTGGCCATATCTTTTTTTTTTTTTTTTTTTGTGATAAATAAGCAAATTTATTAAAAAAACATCAAGACGATGCAACCAATACAAGAAAAACCACCTAGAAAGGGAACCAAGAAAACCAAAACTAACCAATCACCTCATCTAGAAAATCTAAAAACACAAATAAATCCGGATCAACCCTCCCTTCCAACCAACTATACAAAACTATAAAAAGACGACTTTGTAACCAACTAGGTTCCATTCGGCTTCGTGTGCGATACTCAGAGTTCACGCCTTTGCAAGTGTCCTTCGGCTAGGGGATGTGGCAGTTTTCACTGCCAGTTTGGGTAGAAGACGATCCGGTGGTGGAACGGTGGACGCCGGCGACCAACCCAAAGCCATCGATAACCAACGCCACCCCATCCCAGCCATCACTGAACGCAGACACAGGTATGTAAACTTGCTCACGTCTCTATCCTGTGGTGACCACAATTTGAAAAGAAGTCCCCCCACCTTCCTCACCTTGTACCCAGACCACTGTAGTCCGACTAACCCCACCGAAACGGCCCCAAAACTTGAGGCTGCTGGATTCCTTAGATGCCAACCTCATCCTGACCACCAACCAACGAACTTCCAAAACATTCAGCACCACCGCCCGTCGTAACCCCTCCCCCCTCTCAACAATCAATAACCCGCACTTCCCATCCACTCCACCGGACTCCTCAAATTCAAACGACCGGCCACCAAGAAACAAAATTCGTCGGCGTGGCCCAACTTCTTTCCTTACTGGGAACATTACCCTCCGAGAACTGCGGAGCACATTTCTAGAGAGAATTTTTTAATAAAAAAAATCACTTTATAAATGATTTTGGCCATATCTTAATCTCTAACAAGAGATTCCTTAGCCATTCTGCCTCTTTGCTACAAGAAGCCAATGCTACAAACTTTGACACCATGGTTGAGTCTATTATGCATGTTTGCTTCTTAGATCCCCAGGAGATAGCTCCTCCTCCAAGAGTAAAAATCCAACCACTCGTGGACGAATGATCTTCACAGTCAGTTATCCAACTAGCATCCGTGAATCCTTCCAGCACTGCTGGATAGCCATTATAGACTATTCCATAGTCTATTGTTTTCTTCAAGTACCTAAGTACTCGGTTAACAACATGCCAATGCACACTACTGGGATTGCCAGTGTATCTACTAAGTTTTCCCACTGCAAAAGCAATATCAAGTCTAGTGCAAGTCATGGCATACATCAGGCTACCTATTACTCTTGAATATTCTAGTTGATCAACAGCTTTTCCAGTATTAGGATACAATTTCAAATTTGAATCAAAAGGCGTAGACATAGGTGTACAATTATATTGATTAAATTTCTTAAGAATTTTCTCAATATAGTGCGACTGAGTTAGAATCAAATTATTGTCCTCTCGTTTGATCTTAATACCCAGAATTACATCAGCCAAGCTCATGTCTTTCATACCAAAGCTAGACGACAAGAAACTTTTAGTACTTTCAATGACATCACATATAGACATATGATTATACCTCTATTTCCAGTAAACTTACTGTACACACACTTATTAGATTCATGTATCCTAAAACCATTTGACACTATTACTTTGTCAAATTTCTCATGCCACTATTTTGGAGCTTGTTTCAGTCCATATAGTGACTTCATGAGTTTACACACTTTGTGCTCTTGACCCTATACAACAAATCCTTCCAGTTGTTGCATGTAGATTTCCTCATCTAACTCTCCATTTAGGAAAGCAGTCTTAACATCCATTTGATGGATTTCAAGCTTATAGATTGAGGCTAAGGCAATCAACACTCGAATGGTGGCGATTCTAGCCACCGGAGCGTATGTATCAAAATAATCAACACCCTCCTTTTGAGTAAAATCCTTATCAACTAGTCTTGCTTTGAACTTATCAATTGTGCCATCAACTTTCATTTTCCTTTTGAAAATCCATTTATAACCAATGGGTTTGGATCCAGGTGGCAAATCAGCAAGTATCTAGGTATTATTACCCATGATAGAATCCATCTCATCGTTTATTGCTTCTTTCCAGAAAGCAACATCTTGAGACTTCATAGCTTCCTCAAAAGTTAATGGATCTGAATCCATATTCAAAGAAATCATTGTTTGCTTACAATAAGCTTTTCTAGTTCCTTCTACAAGGTAAACAATGAAATCAGGGCCAAATGACTTCTCAATCCTAGCCCTCTTACTCCTCCTTAGCTCAATAGGCTCATTTGGTTCATTAGGCTCAATAGGTTCATGTCGTTCATTTTCTTCTATAGACATCAAAGGAGTTGATTCATTTTCTTGATTAGAATCCAACCTTGGAATGGTTGTGAAATGATTTTCATAAAATACTGCATCATGTGATTCAATGATGGTATTTGTTTCTATTGAACCATTGGGCTCTACTACCAGAAACCTATATGCTTTGCTATGTATAGCATAGCCAAGGAATATGCATTCAATTCCTTTTTCACCTAATTTCTTCCTTTTAGATTCAGGCAATCTGACTATTGCTCTACAGCCCCATGTTTTCAAGTAACCAAGATTAGGTTTCTTGTTTTTCCAAAGTTCATAAGGAGTAACATTTCTTCCCTTGAGAGGAATTCTATTGAGTATGTGACAGGCAGTGAGCAAGGCTTCACCCCAAAAACCAGAACTTAGACTGGAATAAGAAAGCATAGCATTAATCATTTCTGTTAATGTCCTATTCTTTCTTTCAGCTACTCCATTTTGTTGTGGTGTGTAGGGTGCAGATTTCTCATGAATAATACCAACATTTCACAATATTCTAGAAAATGGTATTCACCGCCTCTATCAGACTTAAGTCTCTTTATTTTGATATTACATTGATTTTTTCCTTCTGTCTTAAAAATCTTGAATTTATCAAGCACCTCATCTTTTGAATGCAAAAGATAAATATGATAATACTTAGAAAAATCATCAATAAATGTTACAAAATATTTCTTACCACCTCTAGTGGGGGTACTATGCATGTCACATACATCGCTATGCACAAGTTCAAGCAGAGATGTGGTTTTATCTACTTTAGGAAATAGAATGCAAGTAATTTTAGATTGTACACAAAATTTGCATTTTTTGAACATGTCAATATTATACTTACGAATTAAATCTAAATTAACCATATCATGCATTTTCCTAGTATTAAAATGACCTAAACGTGCATGCCATAAAGAAAAAGAATCAACAATATAAGCAGAAACAGATGTATTATTGATAACGTTAAGTTTGAACATTCTTTGATACATGTAGGCCTTCCTAACAAAAATCCCACCCTTAGACAGGAAAAATTTGTCCGACTCAAATACTAACTTGAAACCATGCTTATTAAGCAGGCTTCCAGTTACAAGGTTTTTCCTGACATCAGGTACATGATAAACATCATTAAGACTTAGGACTTTCCAGATGTAAACTCTAGATCCACCATCCCTTTGCCTTTGATAGCAGCAGTTAAAGAGTTGCCCATGTAGAGAACTGTTCCATCACTCACTTGTTCATAAGCAGTAAAACGACTCTTGTCGTTGCAGACGTGTCTTGTTGCTCCTGAGTCAATCCACCAGTCACCAGCATCTTCAAGCATGTTCACCTCGAATACAACAACCACGAACTTGTTCTTGGCATTTGATGCTTCTAGCTTCTTCTTGTATGACCGGCATTTATTTCTGAAGTGCCCTAGCTTGCCACAGTGCCAGCAAGCGCCTTTCGGCTTCTTAGCATTTTTCTCGGGTTGGGGTTCATGCTTACACTTCTTTTTTGTTGAACCTCTTACCATCATCCACCATGTGAATCTTGGACGTCTGAGTCAATTGGTTATCTTTACTTTCAAGTAATCTTGACTCTTCCTCAACTCGAAGGTGTTGAGCCAATTCCTCTAAAGTAAGATCTTCCTTTTTGTGTTTCAGAGTTTTCTTAAAATCCTTCCAAGAAGATGGCAGTTTCTCTATTATAGATGAAACTACAATAGATTCATCCATATTCATATTCTTTTGTCGAAATTGACTCAGAATATGTTGGATCTCATGGAATTGTTCCATAATGGGCTTTGTATCAATCATTGTATAATGCATAAAATTACTAACAAGAAATTTCTTACTGGTGGCATCCTCGGTGAGGTACTTTGATTGTAATAAGTCCCAGAGTTGCTTTGTCATTTTTAGACGTTGATACACATCGAATAGAGAGTCTGACAGCGCATTCAGAATGTGTCATCTGCATATGTAGTCGTCATTCTCCTATTTGGTTCTGGCACGGGTTTGCTCCACCGTCTCGTCTTCTTGCTCTGTTGGATAGGGGGTAGTTAGCACAAAAACCACTTTGAGAGTGGTGAGCAAAAAGTGCATCTTCTCTTGCCAGCATCGAAAATTTCCTCTATCAAAACGATCAAGCTTCATGAAATCTTGAGTCATTTTCTAAATAGACATCGCCATATCAAATATTGTCTTTAGATTATTGGAACAAAGGGTCTTGAATTCTTCAAATGGTGGTTTTCGGGTCTTCAAAATTTGGCAATGATCTTGTCTATATAGAACAAAAAATTAGTGCTTCAATTCACGTTACTAAGTCGCTTTCCTAAAGATAATATTTGTACCCACCAAAAGGTGTGCAGGGGGTTACAACAAATTTGCCTCCAGGATACAATGAAGCCTGATCTAAAGGATCAAGTCTTCCGGCGTCTGCACTGATGACAGTAGATCAGAATACTCTTGATATAATCAAGAAAACCAAGACACTGATAATCAAATCTGCAGAACTTAATTACCAGTAAGAAAAGCAGAAATTTGCGTAAGAAACTCTTGATCGAAAACTCAAGATCAAGAGGGAAAGAAAGAGAGAGAGTTGCAGGAATGAATTCTGAATTTTTGGATGGAATGAAATGGCTGAATTCGTAGCCTATTTATGGACTTTGAAGCACCCGATCGAATGGTCATGTCTCTTGATCGCATCCGATCAGATCTGACCGTTGGATCGATGATCTATGGTGCAGATCATTCTGACACCGAATAGATGCCTTGACTAATCACACCTGATCACGATCGGGTGCCATCTCATCCGTACGATCGCGCGCATCTCCAATCAACGGCAATGATCAACCCACTTTAGATCGGGCACACAACCGTTTGATCGGTTGGTTGGCTCATCGCCAACGGACGGCACGTCATTACCATGTGGAGCTGACTATATTCCACGTCACCTATGCCACTTCGGATCCACATCATCGTTCTAACCTATCCGATGCAAATAGGAAAGTGCCCTCATGGCGCCTTGCGAAGTGCAAAGTGCGCTATCAAACGCTACATAGCCCACTGTCCACACTACGCGCGCGAGTGCTTGTGCATGTGGGTGTGCAAATGGTGCGAAGCACCATCCTTGCGGTGTGGGTGCATGCACACTAGCTTTCATCCCACAATTCCATATTCATAGAAATATTCCATGTAGCACTTTGTTAAGTGCTCCATATTTTCCTCTCTTTCCGATGTGGGACAAAGTCCCCAAGCTTAATTAATGCTTTCCAAAGAAAAACAAGGAAGGTTTTGAAAACACCCAAAAAAACTAAATTATAAATTAAAAAAACCATTTTGAAAATTCCCCAACACTTTTTAACCTCAGAATAGTTAAAAAGTCAAAAAATCAAAGAGCTAATCCACATCCCAAACGAACTCATGAGTTGCAATGGATGTTGATAATTTTTTTTTGTTTTAAAGTCATATAACAACTCTACATCATCACTATATATATATTTTTTATATGTATTTTTTATTTATATATTAATACTAGTTATTAAGTTATTGAGTAAATTTAATTTATATTTGATTTATTAAAAATTTATTTAAAATTTTAACAAAATTAGTCAAAACCACAAACAACTAGAAGAGACCTTAATTTTATTTTTTTTTCTAACTTGACCGCTTATTCATTCCCCACGAAATACACCTTCCCACCGGAATCCACGTGGTAATTGATTGTGTGAACAACAAAGAAAGTGTCTAATAATAAAATTAATGTACTAATTAGTGTATTAATTGATGATGTGATATAATTAAAAATATTTTTAATATTTATAATTTGTATAATGAGAAGGGTCAATAATAATATCATAACTAATATTGGTACACTAGTTAGTACACTAATTAATGCATGCAACACAACTCAATTAAAAAAGTAACAATTAGAGAATTGAAAAAAATAAAAAGAAAATAAAAATAGAGGGTATTTTGGTCTCATAAAAAAATAAAATTCCTGTATTATGGTATATTTATTGCACTTTCAATTTTCTATGATAATGGGAGGAGGTAATCTCATTTAATCCATTCTTGACCAGTAATAAAACACCATCAAATCAGTTATTCTGAATTTAAAAAAAAATGTTACATCAAATTTTTTAATAATCTTTTTAACAATTTTTTAAATACTTTATTAAAAAAATCATCTAAAAATTTAAATAAACAAAAAAAATCACTGACAAAACCAACTCTAAATTATTGTAAAACATTTGAACTTCTTTACTAATTTATTTTATTCTTTTCACATTGTTTAAGCCCCCAGTAATTTCTGTCGTCCCCTCTGGTAAGTATACATTTTCATAGCTACAAATAAGTTTTTAATAGTTTATTTTAATTTAAGAATTTGTGTTTGACTGATTGATTTAATTTCTGTTTATAATTTATTAGGTAGAAATAATTTAAATAATTTTTTTAAAAAAACTAATTATTTATAAGTTGAAAAAAAATAATGCTTTTACTTTGCCTTCTGATTATTTTTAATAAGTGTAAATTACATTATGTTTGGCTACTTTCTAATTTTGGCTTTTAAAATTTATTTTTTTCACTTTGACCCTTCATATTTCAAGTTTTTCTCATTTTTACTTTTAAAACTAATTCTACTCAACATGACACGTATTGCATGTGGGGAAATGCAATGCAGTAGCACTAAGCAGTCTTTATTTTTATTTTTTTTTGACCCCACAGACTTCCCGCCAAATAATATGAACTTTTCTGCTTTTTTAGTGACTTTTTAACTTTTGTAGGTGATGCCAAACATCTCCCTAGTATATATATAAATCATGTTATAATATACATCCTCAAAATAATGTATCATATGCAAGTTATGATATTTGTGGTATTCACAATTAAATCTTTTTTAGTCATAATTAAATACTACATAAAGTATAATGAAAGACATTTTGGATCAAAACCAAAATAATAATTATAATAGATGATAACTAACACCATAGTAAGTCATAATTAACACCACAATAAATCATAATCAAATATCAGAAATATCATAACTGGGACATATGATCCTCTCTCTCTCTCTATATATATATATGTGTGTGTGTGTTAACTTTTAAATCTAAGTAACTATATATATTCTATTTTCCTTTTCCTTTTCCTTTTCCTTTTCCTTTTTCTTTTTCTTTTTATATGTTTTTCTTTATTTATTTATTTTTTCTTCACTATCTCTCTTTATAGAAACTCTTTCTCCTCAATAGTTCATTGGTAGGGTTATTGATAACCACCAATGCATAATCCAATCCCATTGTCAAATAAATTTTCCAAACCTCATCAACAATTCAACACACACACACACACACATATATATACACACACAAATAAATTCCCCCATTCTTAGAGTAAATTCTGGGACTTTTTGAGTCTTTGAGTTGATCAATTACAATCCTAGCTATAGCTAGAAGAGAAAAGAGAGAGAAAATGCATAGTGATCTATGGTTGCTAAATTATGGTTAAAAAATTGTGGCTGCAAAAGAAATGAAGAAAAGCCAAGGGTAAATTAGTCATTTTATTATCAGTTTTAACATTGTTTGAGCCAAAGTTAACGGGAGCCTCTATTTACACACCAGTTTTCATTTCAAGGCACACCATTAATTAATAATTTTTTTATTACCATTTTAACCTAAAATAAAATTACCACAAAGAACAAAGGTTATAATACACACCATTTGTATAATTACCACAAAGGACAATACTGAATATAATACACATCTTTATTCTCAAACGTTACGTACATATCTTGTCCGTCAAGAATCCAAAAACCCTAAAACAAAACCCAAAAATCTTGAAAGAAACAATCAAAAATATACATATTATTGAAGATTTTTATTGGATTGAATGATGGATGCATCTAGCAACACTGATTTGGAACAATGGAGCAAGGAAAAGGTTATTTTTTCATTTTTTTCCCCCCGTTTTTGTGTACTTGCTGGGGATAAACCGTTTGTATTAGTTCGGTTATCCAGAGTCGAATATTATTCTTCTGTTCGACTATCCACAGTCGTACACATTGGTTTTGTTCGATCTATTAACGTCGAACTTGATTCAATTTTTTGGTTTCTATGTGTTGAATACAAGCTACATGTTCGGCTATCAATAGTCGAACATATGTGATTTGTTCGACTCTGTACTGCCAAATGAGAATTCATCAACTGCTTTACTTTGTGCTAAGCACCACCGACGACGTCTTCACCACTGCTTTACTCTGAACATAACAATGGTCTTCACCTGTTTAAACAGAGAATGGAGGGGCGAGATGGAAGAACGTGGGTGTGTGGGGGTGTGTGCAGGGTGTGAGTGAGGGTAAAGATGGAAGATTGTGGGTAGATTATGTGTGGGGTGTGTAAGGAAGGGTAAAGATGGAAGATTGTGGTGTGTATTGAGCAAAATATTTATTTATCAAATAATTAAAGGTGTGCCTTAGGTAATGGTTTGCCTTGAGACAAAATATGGTGTGTAAATAGAGGCACCTAAAGTTAACCTAAGAAGGGAATCTTGATATTAGTTTAAAAAATAAGGGAAGTTAGAGTAATTTCTTAAATCACAAGAGAGATCCCTGTAATTATGCTAAACCTCAAAGGAGGTAAGCGTAATTTACCCCAAATAAAAAATTAAGGCTGCAAAAGAAATGAAGAAGAGCTAAAGGTAAATTAGTCATTTTATTATCAATTTTAACACTGTTTGAGTCAAAGTTAACCAAAGGAGAAATCTTGATATTAGTTTCAAAAGTAAGGAAAGTTAGAGCAAATTTTCAAACCACAAAGTAGGTCCCTATAATTATACTAAACCTCAAGCGAGGTAAGTATAATTTACTCTTGGAAATATAAAATAAGTATAATTAATTAAACTAACTAAAAACAAAACCAATTGACTTTACAAATATAGTAACCTTCTATGAGGTTTCTCATTTAGAAGACAGAAATGCAAAAGCAAGTTTTCAACAAAGAGGGCCTAAGAGCCCTTTCTTCTATAATTTTAATTGATTTAGAATGACAAAGATGACCTTCATGTACCCCATGTTTAGTTGTCAAAAAATTTTGTACGGGAAAGTCTTTTTTCAAGAAAAATTTAGTAGAGTAAAAGGAAACTTATTTTGTCCATTTGTGAAGAAAAATAAAATGTACTGTTGAGTCTCTTGTAAAATCTTGTATTTCTTGCAAAATTTTAAAACTTTCTTGTTAATTAAACATGAAAAAATTAATTATGTTTTACTTTTTTTCCTTGACCTAATGGAGCTATAGAAAGTCTCGTTACTTCGGAGTTATTGAATGTAATTTAAACATTCCGGTCTCTTACAGGATGGAGATTCTTTTCAATCCACATAGTGGATATAGGTAAGGGTGAGCAGTGGATATATCGATCCTCTTAAACAGACCAAACCGAACAGATCCGCCTCATTTTGGACGGATGTGTAATAACAAGTGGACGGTTGCGGGTTGATTTTTTCCAATCTGTCTAGTTTTGGACAGATGGCGGAGTTGAGGTTTCTTTGGCCGCAACCGAACTACCAAACCACGAGCACCCCTAGTAATTTGTAAGACTTTGTATTTTCAATTTGTTTAAATATTCTGTTTGTGTTTTCAATTGAAAAAGAGTTTAAATATTCTTTTGAATATATTCTGTTGAAAAAAAGTTTTCAACTTGAATTAATTTTTTGAATTGAAAAAAATAAATATATTATTTATCTATATTTTTTGGTTTTTAAATCTAACTCTAAAAATAATAAATAAAAAAGATGATATATGCTGGTTGATTTTTGTTTTAAAAACAAGATATAGATGTAACAATACAGAGGCATACAATCTCTACTACTGCTCTGTTCATGGTTTTGGTAGTTTGAATTGTTTTTATATTTTAAGAACCACAGATTGTAATACTTTATGTGGATGAGGCATGCTATGATTGTAATATGTAGATGAGGCATGCAGTGATTGTAATATTCTAAAGTTTTAAACTTTCTTTCTTATATGAGGCATGTAGTGATTATAATACTTTTTTTAAATCATTGACTGTAATACCTTCTCTTTTTTTTTTGAGGAAGTGCATAAGTTGAATTATGTTGAAAATTTATAAAATTTTAAACCACCAAACCAATTTGCATCCATCCGCCAATCTGCCAATCCGCTCAATCCACATTGCTGGATTGATGGACAGATACGAATTTATTTTTTCCAATCCGCCAATCTGATAGATGGATGACGGATTGAAAGTTCTGTGGCCGCAACCAACCCGCACCCACCCCTAGATATAGTAATAATTATAATAAACAAAGGGTACATCCGAAAATAAACAGTGCTACACTTTTGATTAACCCACGTGCAACCGTGTCAGTCCTCCAAACCAAACTCCACTGCCCATAGCTTGCGACACACTCACCTTGCACACACCGTGTGTCATTTCCCCTTATACACTACGTCATCCAATATATATATGTCTCTCGCTTCTCTTCTTCCCTCACTATCTAAACCACCTCAAACTTTAAAAAAATCTATAAAAAAAAAAACTCTCTCTCAAATCTCACGTTGCCTCGTTCATTCACATTGCTTTTCACAATCACAGTTTGAAGTCGAAGTCGAAATTGAAGATGCAGAGGAAGAAATCTAGTGCAGCTGCAAGAGCATGGAACATCCTCCGACTAGCCTTGCCATGGGCAAGAAAATGCCTAGTTTTCAAAATCAGGAGACTCATGATGGACCTCGTCGCTTCCACAAATTCCTCAAAACCCTAGCCCACTACTCCACCGATTGCCACTGTAGCGCCACCACCATTCATTACGGCGAGCACCAGTTTTCCTTTGACAACACCCCCATTATTCAAGTCAAGATGCACCGCCCTTCCTCAATGCGATTCAAGATGCCTCGCATCCCTTGCATAAATCATCCTCAAGTTGATTTCGATTATGATTTCCAGTCCAATGGTGACAATGACTGTGAAATGAATTGTGATTTTATTGATGATGATGATAGAGCAAGGAAAAGTTTCTTGAAATGTGGAAATGAAGATGATTGCGAAGACATTGTTGCTTGTGATGATGAAGGGATTGATCTCAAGGTAAAGCAATTTATAGCTAAATTCTATGAGCAAATGAAGATGTAGAGACAGGTCTCATATTTACAGTACAATGAGATGATTGATAGTGGCACAAATTGATCACCACCAGAGTTCATATTTTTGACTTGCACACACACACATATGTAGATTGTATGAATGAGAAGCATTGCGGCATTTCTGTAAATACCGGAGCCTTCAATTGAGTGTTCACATTTTTCTCAAATAAAGCATTTCAGTTTTTTCTGTTTTGATTCATGAAATGGTTGTGTTTTGGATGAACTGGAAAGAGTGGACTCAAGTCTTACAAACCTTTTTATTATTAGTATTTTATTTGTAATCATCAAAAACACAATGATTATTTACAATCATCATAATTGTAAGACTGGATATTTAACTATATAAAATAAATAATTTGGTATGAAAAGCGAGTGTCTTGCATAGTTTGAATATATATATAACAAATTCGGCAAGATTTCAAAACCCACCTAGAGAACGTCCGAACATCATTTCTTTCTTGATTGCTGCAAATGTTAGGTGGAAGGATGAAACAAATATTGGAATTTTGATCTTTTGGAGCAATTTGAAAAGGCAGCAGATTGTTTCCAATCTACAAAGTGGATTCGATCATGTTATTCGGACTTCTGGGACTCATCACGAGTTTCGACTCGATAATTCAAACTATTTATTTTTTAGATCACAATATGTAGATTTTTCATGAAAAAATCAGGTTGATCCGATAACTATAGTTATGTTATTTTATGGCGTTTATTTGCAAAAAAATAAACGATAAATATTATTTGAAAATTAGACCATTCATTTTTTAAGAGACAAATATAATAAACTAAGATAACTACGATTATCAAATCAATATGATTTTTTGCCATAGATGATGTACATGTTGTGGTCTAAAAAATAAAAGATTTAGATGATCGAGAAGGGACCCGTAGAGGGCCTTACAAATCCAAACAACACGATCCAATCCTGAAGACAAGTTCAAATGCGAAACACTCTTAACAATGTTATTTTTTTTAGGAGAAGGATTATGGATTGGAATGGGCTATTTGGGCACGTGAGGTCCACTACGAGTTCCATTTCAATGATTCGAACCGTTTATTTTGTTGGGCATTTCATTTATTTCATTCACAAAAAAAACTAGGTCGGTCCGATAACTATAACTTGTTTAACTTACAGAGTTTTCACTAAAAAAAAATGGACGAAAATTGTGTTTTTAAAAAATGAACCACACATTTTTTTTATGACAAAAATAATAAATTGAATAAGTTGCAACTATCGGATCGATCTAATTTTTTTATGGATGAAATATACGAAATGCCCGAAAAAATAAACAATTCAAATCATCGAAACAGAACTTATGATAGACTCTCAAGGGCCCAAACAGCGCCCTCCAGTCCAGATTTTAGACAAGTGGGAATCCTCCTTTTTTTCATGAGCTTTGCTTCTCTTTTTTTCTTTTTTTTTTCTTCTAATTATGTCAATTTTTTTAATTGTCTTATATAAATGAAAGGTGAAGCACCAATAAATTCCAATTTGTGAACTTGTGCACTAGTTAGTCCTGCCTTTTTTTTTATTAAACCAAAAGGTCCTAAAACAATTAGATTGACACATCTGTCCTCTTCCATGAACGTTTTTATGTGTTTAATGGGGGCGAATGTGGAATTTTGTTGTGGGTGAAATTATATTTGTGGACATAAAGTGCACTATAGGCATTTTTTGGTTTCCCTCTTTTTGTGTCACGACCTAAACCCGGCCCTATGGGTTTAGCACCGTAACCGGCCAGTAATCCGAGATTACCGAAGGCCTGCTTAACAGTAATACAGTAAAACAGAGCTCAGGGCCTGGTGGAAGCCAATACAGTAAATTAATAATGTCCATTGAGCTGTGACAGTCTATATGTCAAAAAGATTTTTCATGCATTCACACATTCAGAACAGTACAGTTTATACAAAATTTACAGTCACACAGTACAGGGACCTAATCCCTTGATAACAGTACAGTTAGTAGCTGACGGACTATACAGTAATCCCAAAACAGAATGGAGACAGATGGGGGAAAAACAAAACACCCCAAAGCCATAGCATGGCAACTTGGAACCTCGCAGTGAGGCACATAGGCTGGCTTAACAAAACTGGAGTCTAACCCACGCTCCTAGCTCCGGTCTGGTGGCTGAGCACCTACATATATATATAAACAGTGAGCTAAAGCCCAGTGAATAACATAATGTGTAAAGAGGTTAAGAATGAAATGTCCTTACAGTAATAAAAACAGTTCATTAAACAGTATTTCAGTCTTTCAGTCAGAACAGTTATTCAGTCATATGTGGTACATCCATTAGCATAGCAGTAAACAGTAGGTCTTAAAGACCGAACAGTAATGATGGCCATCAATCAGTAAACAGTATGGTTCCACGAGGGAACCGACAGAGATCTCTATAACAGTAACAGTCAGTAACAGTAGGTGCTAAGGATGCCACAGTACAGTTCAGAAATAAAGGACATACATTCATTCAGTAAATAATTACATTTCAGTAAACAGTTCAGTTCAGTAATCAATATCCGTTCAGTAAACAGTTCAGTTTAGTGTTCAGAAAATCATCATTTGAACATATCTTTACACAGTTGTTACTCACAAAGTTCTGGGCTACAGTAAGCTAGAGCGCGTCCCCAGTCGCCAACCCTACACAGTACACAGGTTGAACACA
This sequence comes from Camellia granthamiana, assembly GCA_036172215.1. NCBI lineage: Eukaryota > Viridiplantae > Streptophyta > Magnoliopsida > Ericales > Theaceae > Camellia > Camellia granthamiana. The sequence continues at coordinate 79,126,229 of CM069914.1, forward strand.
CACTAAGCTACACAGTTGGGAAATATCATAACTCAATCCCTAATTTGTCTTGGTGTGTTCTACATTTATATCCTCATTAAGATGCCTTAAACTAGGCCTAAGAATGCCTAGGATGGGATGAGGATGCGAAAATACACTTAGAAAATATTTTGCAAAGTTTGCTAAAAATAGGAGCCTCGCTCGAGCGAGCCTTACTTCGCTCGAGCGAGCTTCCAAAATCAAAGGCTTCGCTCGAGCGAGCAATCCTTCGCTCGAGCGGTCTGTCGAAACAGTAAAAGTACTGGATGCTGCAATTTTACGCTTGAGCCACCATTTCTTCGCTCGAGCGGAGCTCTGAACAAACGATGGTCGCTCGAGCGAGGAATCCTTCGCTCGAGCGAGGAGGCCAAATTCTGGAATTTCCAGATTTGTCTTCCAAGTCCGAACCAAGCATCCTTTCACTCAAAACTCGACCTCTTGGGCCCAAATTCTGGAAAACACATCTAAATTCAATGTACAACAAGTTTCAAAGCTTAATTTGTGAATTTAAAGCCCAAGAGTGAGTCAATTAAATCCATTTTCAAAACCCATTTTCAAGAACAATCTCAAACATGACATGCATGGATTAAAACCATTTCAAAGCTTCAATTCTTGCTCTAATGAGCTCAATCCTTACAACACAAGATGAAAACATGGATTTAAACATGATTATGAACATGCATGTGGCATTCGACCATGAAATCAACTCCAACTCACTAAAACCGACATGCATGCAACAATTAAGCTTCAATCTCACATGCTAAGCTTAAAACATGACTTAGCTCATAAATTTAACATGAAACATGCAAAATCAACTCAAATATACAATGAAGAAGGTCAATGATCTACCTTAGGTCTTGTATTACAAGGATAGAAGCTCAATTTGTAATTCACACTTCAATCCTCTTACAAACCAAACAAAAACCAAGCAAGATGAGATGGAAATCAACTCCCTCACTTTTCTCTCTCTCTAGTTTCGGCAAGAACAATGAAGTTTGGTCTGAGGAAATGTTTTGTAATGCAAGACTAAGTCTTGGATGAAGTATGGTGTAGTGGTCCACTCAATGGTGTTTCGGTAAATACGTCCAACTCTTTATATAACAATATTTAATCTAACTTAATCATACAGAATCGGTTTTCAGATAATTACACTATAAAATCACATAAATTACAATGGTCATAAAACATCTATCAATTTTAGATTTGGCCGCCGATAAGGCCTTCAATTAACAGTTTAAACGTACAAATTTGAACAGATAATTAAACGGTCAAACAGATAAACATGCAATTGAACAGATACGGTCAATTGATTCAGTCTCAAATTTCAGTCAGTCAGTTCAGTAATTCAGTTGGTTCAATTACCAATCATATTCAGTCTCCGTTTAACAGTAATCGGTAATCAGTATGAGGGTTGTTACATTTTGGTTGAATGTTTGATCTGCATATGGAACATTGCCAAGAAACATTCTCATTAAAACATTTCCATGTTAGGGGATTAGAACACTAGATGTGATTGAGGGTTTTTTTTGAAGGGGTTAAATTACAAATACTCTTCTTGAAATTTTTTAAAATATAGATTTGTCCCCATGATTCTGAAAATTATAAAAAATCTCATTATTAGAATTATTTATTTAACAAAACTAATAGAAAAAATATATATATTTTTTCTCCTATACAATAGTAAAATTATTTGAGTTATTAATTAAAATAAATTTTTTTACATCATTAAATATAATAATTAATTTTTAAAAATTTATTAATAAAATAAGTAATTTGTTAAATGATGAAAATTTTGAAGAGATATGATACATAATTTTTAAAATTATAAGATAATTCGCATTTTAAACAATCATAATTTATTATTGAAAAATAAAAATAAGAAAAAAATTCGAACACCAGAATAAACTCTCTCCACATTGACGTTATATAGATTTAAAGAAGGGAAAATTATGTTAAATCCCCTTAAACTATTGACCATTTATACTTTATCATTCTAATATTTTAAACTTAACAATTATTCCCTCAAATTATTTGAATTTGAACATTAAGTCATTTATACTTTATCATTCTAAGCTATAGCGATCCCAGTTTTCCCGTTACTTATAGTGTTCCGGACTTGAGTTCCATGGTTGAGTATTGTTGTATATATCTCTTTTCCGTCCTTTAATTCTTTGTATTTGAGTTTTGGGATGTGTTGGGTGAGTTTGAAACAGGTTGGTTGGGTGTTGGGACAAATGGTTGTTGTCCAATTTTTGGCATCTTCGCTCGAGCGAGGCTTTTTGCGCTCGAGCGAGCCTTGGGTTTTTGCTTCTTCACTCAAGCGAAGGTTCTTACGCTCGAGCGAGCTTTCTGTGGTGTGTCTCTTCGCTCGAGCAAGCATTCTTGCGCTCGAGCGTGCGTCTGCGTCTTGGTTAGACCTGAAGGTTGGTATTCTTCGCTCAAGCGAGCTTTTTTTGGCTCGAGCGAGCGAGCTCTATGTTTTGTGTTTCTTCGCTCAAGCGAGAACTCTTGCGCATGAGCGTGCTTCTGCGTTGCAGACCTGAAGCTTTGCACTTTTCGCTCGAGCGATGCTTCTTGCACTTGAGCGAGGTATTTGTTCTGTCTGGTCGCTCGAGCGACCACTCCTTCGCTTGAGCGAGCCATATATATATCAGTTTGCAGCAGCGGGTTTATTCATCACTATGTCATCTCCTTTTCATCCCAAACCCTAGATCCAGCTGCCTCTCTCTCTATACACACCTTCTCTCTACAAATACTCTTGATCTAGAGAGTTTCTACCCTAGTCTCTTTGTAAGAAATCTAGAGCATTTCGTGGGCTTCACTTTGATCCGAAAAATCTTGGATTTGGAGCATCTTGGGTTTCTCTTCCTTCTCCTTTGAGTCGCTCCATTTGAGGTAGGGATAAACTACTCATCTTTATGAGCTTTGACATAAATTTTAGTCATTTTGATTAAATAGTGAAATTGTGAAAATTTTGGAAAGTTAGGGTTTTAAATTTGAAATGTATAAAAGAGGGGTTTTCAATTGTTGAGCTCCATGTGTATGTGAGACCTTAGAAAATGGGATTATGGGGGTAATATTGATGAAATTGAGCATTGGGGTTGATGTTGAGAAAAAGGAAAAAAGCCCTAATTGGGAGTAAATAAATTATTTGTAGAAATGATGCAATTAATTATGGAAATATGAAATTGGTTAGTGGATTATGAAATTTGGAAAGAATGTGGTTAAGTGGTGTAGTTGGATCGATGAATCACTCACTTATGGAAAATGTAATAAATTATCTGTTTGATAGATTTATTTATCTGTTTAGAAATAACTGTTTTGGGCTATCGGTGGAGGATAGTCTTGATTGTTGTAGACATTGCATGATGATTAGGAAAATTGAAACTAATCACTTGAATTATGTCATTGAATATGACGGTTGGATTAACACCTTGAATATGTGCTTTAATTGATTAGTCATTGTATATGACAACTTGTTAAATACATTGTATATGTATATTGTTTGGGAGAAGATAGGGAATGTACTCCATTGTGTGGGAGGAGATAGAGGATGGACTCCATTGATAACTAAGTTGGCCGAAGTGTCCTGGGTGCAAGTCCCGAAAACTTATTTATTTATGGGTGCCAGTTCCCTCGAACGTAGTTCTGAAAAATGGCAAAGTTATGGAAGTGATGATTGGTGTATACTATGGAAGTGTTGATATATGAGTTGTAGTCTCATTTTTGAATGTTTGGATGCCATTGAACTATGTCAATGAATTGATTGGATAGATAAGGAAAATGGATTGAAATATAAATGTCAATGTTGGTTATGGAAAAGATATAAGTTGGTTTTGAGTTGTTAAACATTTATCATATGCTAATGTTTTTGTTAATTCTCATATTCTGTTTAGCATATCTTTACTGGGCTTTAGCTCACCCTATATGGGACACCAGTTTCAGGTACATGTGATATGCCGCCTCCAAGGACATAGCTTGGGAGGTTTAAGGGCTGAAGGCTTCTTTTTTGTTATTTACTTTTTGTGTTACATGTAATTCAAGCCAAGGGCTTAATGTGTTAAGAGTTAGAACTCTCTTTTGTTGTAACCAAGTGTTGACTTGGAAAGTTGTGAGCCTGTAGGGCGTTTACTTTTGTTGTCAACATGTAATATTTTTGTAAAGAATACTCTGATGAATGGAAATAGAATATCTCTTTTATGATTTTGGATCTTATAAATGATTGATTTATGTATTATTTTTTGAGGGCGTTACAACTTGGTATCAGAGCTTACCGGGTTTGAATACTTTGGGTACGTGGGAAGTGGTTAGTACCACGATGGGTTTGTCTCGTTTGTTAGAGACTTCTGTACAATGTTATGTGCTTATGTGATAACATGTTTATGTGACTATATGGGTATGGGATTTAGTTTCTAGGATGTTAATTGGATCCTTGGGTTTCTGGGAGTCTTGTTGGAAAGGCACCTAATCACTGTCGTTTCTAACTGGAACTCTAGTAACGCCACATGACAGTCATTATCCGGAAATCAAATTCGTAAGTGTCTATGTGATTACGTGCTTACGTAGAGTGAATTATTGTTGTCCACTGTATTAGGACGCGAATGAAATAGCTTCGGCACATTTGTGAATGTGTTAATGTCTTTGTTACCATTATTAGGATGTCAGGACGAGGACGTGGTGGTAGGCGTGGTAGGCCTAGGAGACAGAAGATGCCTATACCGGATGAAATTTCGGTGCAGGAGGAGGGAATTGGTCAGGCTAATGTGGCCGAGCCAGCAGGACAGCAGCCCATGGGCGCCTTAGCCCACGAAATGGAAAGAGCTTTGAGGGAATCCATGGACATTCTCAGGGCTGAGAATCAAGTCCAGGCCCAAGTAATTAAGACAAGGCCGTCTTTTCTGAAAAGGGAGTTCTTCCAGTCTAATCCGAATGAGTTTTTGGGGGATCCTAAGGGGCCATTGAAGGCCGATGAGTGGCTTGAGCAGAGGACGAAGACGTTTGAGATGCTTGGCATCAAAGACAGAGGTCTGAGAGTGACCTTGGCGTCCTTCCAGCTGAAGGGAGACGCAGGTCAGTGGTGGAAGTATGCGCGGGGGCGCATTACAGGGACTTGGGAGGCTTTTGTGGAAGCTTTCCAGGACAAGTACTTGCTGGCTACAGTGAGGGAGAAGTTGAGGGATCAATTCTCCAAGTTGGTGCAGTTGAACACCCTAGTGACAGAGTTCGAAGCCACTTTTACTAGCTTGTCTAGGTTTGCACCTGAGTTAGTGGCGACTGAGGAACGCCACTGTCTGGAGTTCGGGAAGAGGTTGAGGACCGGACTCATGTTTCGAGTTGCCAGGTCCATGATTAGAGACTATGGGCGCCTTGTGGAGGCTGCAGCCCATCTCGAGACCATTATGCACACGGAGAAGGAGAAGATAAAGGGCTCCAGGAGGAGTCAGGATGGACAGGGGGGGGACAGTAAGAGGCAGAGGGGTTCTAACCCTCAGCAGTCCCAGGAAGTGTAGTCGAGGTCTACCTTTCCAGTACCGAGTTCGGGTTCTGGGAGAGGCGGTCAAGGAGACATTACTTGTTTCAAATGTGGTCAGTTGGGCCACAAGTCTCCAGTTTGTCCGCTGAGAGGAGGAGGGCAACGTGCAGCATCATCTTCGGCTCGTTCTCAGGGGTAGAGTTAGGGCAAAGGCCAGTCGCTCACTTGTTATCAGTGTGGGTAGGCGGGGCACTTGAAGAGGTTTTGCCCGGATTACCTGGTGCATCTGGTTCAAAGCAGACACAGAGTTATCAGCCAACTTAGTCAGTTCAGGCCTCGAGGGCCAATTAGGAAGCCTCTTCGGCTCAGTCTGTGCAGCAGTCTTATGCTTTGAGGGGTGAGCAGGTTGATCAGAGACCTTCAGGGCGTGTGTATGCTGTTACAACGTAGGATCTAGTACCTGCTCCATCGGTAGTGAGAGGTACCTTCTTATTTTGCAACTCGGTTACTGATGTGTTAATTGATACAGGGTGCATCCCACTCTTTTGTATCTTCTGCTTTTGCATCTGTTTTGGGATTGGAGTTGGCACAGTTAGCTTCTCCTATTTGTGTAATATCACCTATTGGAGGTGAGTTGATTTTGAAGCAGGGGTGTCGGGGTTGTGATATAAAGGTCGCCGACCGTAGGCTTCCATTTTCGTTTGTATTGATGGATATGTCGGGTTTTGATATGATTTTGGGTATGTACTGTTTATCGTCATACCGGGTTATTATTGATTACTACCGTCAGAAGGTTACTGTATGTACGTTAAGCAAGGATTGTTTTCATTTCTTGGGGAATTGAGTTGGTAGAGTCTTTCCACCAATGTATGATCCGCGAGGGCGGAGTGAGCTTAGTTGTCTTCTCGCTAGTTGTATGAGTAGTGAGTGTGGTGAGACCCAGACTAAGTTGCCCAGAGTGGTTTGTGAGTACTCGGACGTCTTTCCTAAGGATCTTATTAGTTTACCACCCTATCGAGAGATCGAGTTCTCTATTGACTTAGTGCTTGGCACGGCACCGATTCCCATGGCACCGTATCGTTTTGCTCCAGCCGAGTTGAGTGAGTTGAAGATTCAACTACAGGAGTTGCTAGATAAGGGTTTTGTTCGCCCTAGTACTTCGCCGTGGGGAGCACCGGCCCTCTTTGCTAAAAAGAAAGATGGGGCTTTGAGACTTTGCATCGATTACCAAAAATTGAACCGAGATACGGTTAAGAACAAGTACCCTACGCCTTGTATAGATGATCTGTTTGACCAGTTGAAAGGGTCCCGTTGTTTCTCTAAGATAGACTTGAGATCAGGTTACCATCAGTTGAGGGTCAGGGAGGAGGATATCCCGAAGACGGCATTCCGTACGTGGTATGGCCATTATGAGTTTCTGGTGATGCTTTTTGGGCTTACCAATGCACCGGTCGTGTTCATGGATTTGATGAACTAGATTTTTCGAGAGTTCTTAGACCGCTTTGTAGTCGTCTTTGTGGACGACATTCTAATTTGTTCACCTTCATAGGAGGAGCACGAGAAACACTTGCGAGTGGTGCTTGAATTGCTTAGAGCCGATAAGCTATATGCTAAGTTTGGAAAGTGTGAGTTTTGGCTAAGAGAGGTTAAATTCTTAGGCCATATGGTATCTAGGGAAGGGGTGACTGTAGATTCATCCAAGATAGAGGCAGTGCAGGATTGGGCACAACCTAAGAGCGTCTTTGAGATTCGTAGTTTTCTGGGATTGGCAGGGTATTACCGTCGGTTTGTGATGGATTTCTCCAGGCTAGCTTCGCCTTTGACTAGATTGACGCGAAAAGGGGTCAAATTTGTATGGAGTGAGACTTGTGAAAAGTCGTTCCAAGAGCTTAAAGTTAGACTTACCACCGCTCCAGTCTTGATTATTCCGGAGAGGGGTTTGGGTTATGCAGTGTATTGTGATGCCTCACGAGAGGGTTTGGGTTGTGTATTGATGCAAGAGGGAAAAGTAGTAACCTATGGCTCACGTCAATTGAAAACACATGAGAGGAATTACCCTACTCACGACCTAGAGTTAGCAACTGTGATATTTGCCTTGAAGATTTGGAGGCACTAACTTTATGGTGAGAGATTCGAGGTGTTATCGGATTATAAGAGTCTGAAGTATCTATTCACACAGAAAGACTTGAATTTGAGGCAGAGGAGGTGGATGGAGTTTATAGAGGATTACGAATTTGAGTTACACTATCATCCGGAAAAGGCCAATGTTGTGGTCGATGCCCTAAGTAGGAAGTCCATTAGTGATGTAGCTTGTATTGCCATCTGGGAATGGGAGATGTTGGGTACTCTTGGCGAGTTCGACTTGCTTTTGGGGGAGTCTGTTGAGTCTGCGACGTTATTTTTCGTTGTGGCACAACCTACACTTATGAATCGAGTGTTAGATGCACAGAGGGGTGATCTTGAGGTAAAATCCCTCCGGGGGAAGATTTCTAGTGGGAAGGTAGAGAAGGGTTTAACTGTGTATCCTGACCTGAGTGTGAGGTACCGAGACCGTTTGTCTGTACCGGAGTCTTGCCGAGAGGAAGTACTCCGAGATTTTCACCATTCATGCCTTGCAGTGCATCCAGGAGGCACTACGATGTATCGTGATTTGAGCCACCAGTTTTGGTGGAGGGATATGAAGAAGGATGTGGCAGTGTTTGTGTCAAAGTGCCTTACTTGCCAACAAGTGAAGGCCGAGCATCAAAGGCCAATGGGTTTGTTGCAACCCTTGCCTATAGCCGAGTGGAAATGGGAGCACGTCACGATGGATTTTGTCGTGGGTCTTCCGAGGACTCAACGGGGTAGTGATGCCATTTGGGTAGTACTTGACCGGTTGACTAAGTCGGCACACTTTATTCCTATGCATGTAAGAGATTCGGTAGATCATCTTGCCGACTTATATATTCGGGACATAGTGAGGTTACACAGCGTCCCAATGTCGATCGTCTCAAATAGAGATCCGTGTTTTACTACTAGGTTGTGGTAGAGTTTGTAGAGTGCCTTGGGCACTAGATTGACTTTTAGCACGGCTTACTATCCTCAGATTGACGGGCAGTCCGAGCGCACCATTCAAATCCTTGAGGATATGCTTCGAGGCTGTGTCCTTGACTTTAGGGGGTCGTGGGAGAGGCACTTTCCCTTAGTGGGGTTTACCTACAACAATAGTTTCCAATCGAGTATTGGCATGGCACCGTTTGAGGCCCTATATGGCCGCCCATGTAAATCTCCAATGTGTTGGGCCGTGGTGGGTGATGCACCTTTGTTGGGCCCAAAGTTGGTGCGAGAAACAATAGAGAAAGTTAAACTTATCCGTAAAAGGTTGGTTACGGCCCAGAGTCGTCAAAAGAGTTATGCGGACCGTCGGAGGAGGCCTTTGGCATTTGATGTGGGCGATCACGTCTTTCTGAAAATATCACCTAAGCGAGGTTTGATAAGGTTTGGGAAGAGTGGGAAGTTGTCCCCTCGGTTTATTGGCCCTTTTGAGATCCTTGAGCGAATTGGGGAGGTTGCCTACCGCTTGGCATTGCTGCCGCAACTGTCTGGAGTGCATGACGTGTTTCATGTTAGTATGCTTCGGAAGTACGAGCCGGATCCACTGCATGTATTGGATTGGACTGACTTAGAGGTAGATAAGGATGCTTCATATGAGGAGAGACCAGTGAGGGTCTTCAATAGCCGGGATCAAGTCTTGCAAGGCAAGACGATTCCCTTGGTGAAAGTTTTCTGGAAACATCATGGAGTGGAGGAAGCCACTTGGGAACGTGAGTTGGAGGTCCGAGAGAAATATCCGGACCTATTTGTGAGTATTTGAGTATATATGGAAAATACTGTTTTGTAAATGAACTATTAAAAAAAAAAAACATTGTATATGTTTTGAGATTATGAATGTTGAGTATGTTTCGAAAACACTAGTTGAATTTGAACATTGCATATGTTATTTGAGTTTTGAAAATGTAAACTTGTTGTAAACATTGAATATGTTTTGGGAAGCACAAGATATATGTGTTGAGATTAATTGAGTTTTGAAAGAATACATGTTGATAATGTATAATGAGTTATAATGTTTATTGTTCTCTTGAGAAGGGATAGAATGACCGGTAGTGGGTCACGTTGGTGAATGTTGTATGCTAATTATATTGAAAATTGAAAAGATCATAAATTTGAAACCTATATGAAATTTCGGGTACGAAATTCTTTAAGGGGGGGAGGTTATAGCGATCCTGGTTTTCCCGTTACTTATAGTGTTTGGGATTTGGGTTCCATGGTTGAGTATTGTTGTATATATCTCTTTTCCGTCCTTTAATTCTTTGTATTTGAGTTTTGGGATGTGCTGGGTGAGTTTGGAACAGGTTGGTTGGGTGTTGGGACAAATGGTTGCTGTCCAGTTTTTGGCATCTTCACTCAAGCTAGGCTTTTTGCGCTCGAGCGAGCCTTGGGTTTTTGCTTCTTCGCTCGAGCGAAGGTTCTTACACTCGAGCAAGCTTTCTGTGGAGTGTCTCTTCGCTCGAGCGAGCATTCTTACGCTGGAGCGTGCGTCTGCGTCTTGGTTAGACCTAAAGGTTGGTATTCTTCGCTCGAGCGAGCTTTCTTTGGCTCGAGCAAGCGAGCTCTATGTTTTGTATTTCTTCGCTCGAGCGAGAACTACTACGCTCGAGCGTGCTTCTGCGTTGCAGACCTGAAGCTTTGCATTTTTCGCTCGAGCAACGCTTCTTGTGCTCGAGCGAGGTATTTGTGTGTCTGGTCACTCGAGCGACCACTCCTTCGCTCGAGCGAGCCATAGATATATCAATTCACAGCAGCAAGTTTATTCATCACTTTTTCATCTCCTTTTCATCCCAAACCTGAGATCCGGCTGCCTCTCTCTCTATACACACCTTCTCTCTACAAATACTCTTGATCTAGAGGGTTTCTACCCTAGTCTCTTTGTAAGAAAGCTAAAGCATTTCATGGGCTTCACTTTGATCCGAAAAATCTTGGATTTGGAGCATCTTGGGTTTCTCTTCCTTCTCCATTGAGTTTCTCCATTTGAGGTAGGGATAAACTACTCATCTTTCTGATCTTTGACATAAATTTTAGTCATTTTGATTAAATGGTGAAATTATGAAAATTTTGGAAAGTTAGGGTTTTAAATTTGAAATGTATAAAAGAGGGGTTTTCAATTATTGAGCTCCATGTGTATGTGAGACCTTGAAAAATGGGGTTATTGGGGTAAAATTGATGAAATTGAGCCTTGGGGTTGATGTTGAGAAAAAGAAAAAAAGCCCTAATTGGGAGTAAATAAATTATTTGTAGAAATGATGCAATTAATTATGGAAATATGAAATTGGTTAGTGGATATGAAATTTGGAAAGAATGTGGTTAAGTGGTGTAGTTGGATCGATGAATCACTCACTTATGGAAAATGTAATAAATTATCTGTTTGATAGATTTATTTATCTGTTTAGAAATAACTGTTTTGGGCTATCGGTGAAGGATAGTCTTGATTGTTGTAGACATTGCATGATGATTAGGGAAATTGAAACTAATCACTTGAATTATGTCATTGAATATGACAGTTGGATTAACACCTTGAATATGTGCTTTAATTGATTAGTCATTGTATATGACAACTTGTTAAATACATTGTATATGTATATTGTTTGGGAGGAGATAGGGAATGTACTCCATTGTGTGGGAGGAGATAGAGGATGGACTCCATTGATAACTAAGTTGGCCGAAGTGTCCTGGGTACAAGTCCCGAAAACTTATTTATTTATGGGTGCTGGTTCCCTTGGACGTAGTTCTGAAAAATGGCAAAGTTATGGAAGTGATGATTGGTGTATACTATTGAAGTGTTGATATATGAGTTGTAGTCTCATTTTTGAATGTACTATTTTTGTAAAGAATACTCTGATGAATGGAAATAGAATATCTCTTTTATGATTTTGGATCTTATAAATGATTGATTTATGTATTATTTTTTGAGGGCGTTACATAAACACAGTGCATAACTTTGTATGCGTTCTCTCCTTGTTCACAGAGCTCTCTGTCTAATTATTGTGTGTCCAACAAGCCAGTCAGACTTTGCCTTTGAAATTGAGTAATAATATCTTCTCAATTGTCATTATTTGGAACAAGATTGAAAATTTATTATCAAATGTGTCACAATTGAAATATCAAAAATTAAAATCATACGAGTTCTAAACTATAGGCAATGTTAATGTAATTCGCCCTTAATACTTTCTCACAAAAGTCTTTCAAAATGAATACAACAATTTGTTCCCATCTTGAAGGGTATGATTAAAATGAGTTAAATATTATGTTAATTAAAAATTTTAGGGAGTCCAGTGTAGTAATGTTTTATAAAAGAACAAAATTGAATTTAATAATTTTAAAATAAAATAATCCCATATTTATCCAAACTTTTGACTTTGGATACAAATATTAAATAATTATAAATTTTAACATTAATGCTCAGAACACATAGTCAAAAGACAAAATATATTACAAAAAATGTAATAATTAGTTGAGATTTATTTTTAATACAAACCTTTCATAACTAAGTTAAATCTCAAATTTTATTAAATTTTTTTGTGAATCATTATTTATTTTTAATGTTACTGTCATGATAAGGAAGGTTCTAAAGAGCTAAACTATCAAAGACCAGTTTTTTTTTTTCCGGTGGTATTACATGCACCAATTTGTGTATTAATCAGTGTATCAATAATAGTTATGATATTATTATTAACGCCACTCATTATACAAATTACAAATACTAAAAATCTCTTAAATTATGTCACATCATCAATTGATACATTAATTAATACACTAATTAATACATATAACATTATTTTTTTTTTCTTCTCATTTTTACCCAGCTTTGGAGATCTACCAAAGCCACTATCTTTAACATAAATTTTAATTTAGGGTGGGCCTTTTTTACCGAAGGGTAAGTAAGGGTGTTTCTCAATTAAAGCACTTAACGCATAATAATAAATCAAACTCACTACTAGCCCTTGGATTGATTTCCCCAAGCACTTAATTTTTTTTTTTGGTAATTAAGATCAAGAATAAGATTAATCATAAATGATACAAATAAACCTCAACCTATATGACTTATTTCATCTTGGTATTTTAATATTGGGTAAATTACATTGACACCCTTGAGGTTTATATTTATTACAATTCTCCCCTCACCTTTTGGAAATTACATCCCCCTCCCTGGGATTTAAAGTTTCATTACAGATTATTCCCTCCAGCAATTTAATTTTTTTAAATACCAATTTTGCCCTCACTGGGTAAATTACATTGACACCCCTCACATTTTAGAAAATATAATCCCCTCCCCAAGGTTTAAAGTAGCATTATCAATTGTCCTCTTGGTTAGTATTAGTTGAAAAAAAAAATTCATTGAAAAAAAAAATTTGTTAGTCAAATTTTTAAATTTTTGTTTAAAAACCAACGTAAATTCTGAATAATATATGATAACGAAAATTTTTAAATACATAAAATTCGATCATAATTAGAGATAACTTTTTTACATGAGATATGAGCTACATGTATAGATTCCATTTCATATAATAAATTGTGTTTAATTCTATAATTAAATTATACAAAATATTATATAGTAAATTTTGAATATAATAATGCCTTGTCTTATTTGCAGTCATTAATTGATGGGAATGGAATTGCCAACGTGTAACAACAGGATCACCTTAGTTACAGCCAGTGATGCATTGGCCATGTAATTAAAAGTTGAATAATGCCATAATGATCATAATTTTTTGGGTTAATTGCACTTTAACCCCACCAATTAATTCTAAATATTATCTTATCTAATCAGCTTCAAAACATTATATTTTGTCCCCTCAATTATCAAAATTACTTCACTTTCATCCTATATAGGATGAGAGCTTTTGTACAAATTGTAATAGTTGAGGGTCTGAATGTATGATTTTAAAATATAAGAAGTTACAATAATATTTAAATGATAGTTAAAAAAATAAAGTACAAATTTTCAGTGATAGTTAAAAATTTTCTTTATCATAAATAATTCAGAACTCACGTTGGTTTTTAAACAGAAATTTAAAAATTTGACTAATAAAATTTTTTTTCAATTATTTTTTTTTTCAAATAATTTTTTTTACAATTAATTATTTTTTTTCAATGAATTTTTTTTCCAACTAATACTAACTGAGGAGGCAATTGGTAATGCAACTTTAAACTTTGGGAAGGAGATTGTAATTTCTAAAATGTGAGGGGAGTCAATGTAATTTACCCAGCGAGGGCAAAATTGGTATTAAAAAAAATTAAATTGCTAGAGGGAGCAATCTGTAATGAAACTTTAAACCTCAGGGAGGGGGATGTAATTTCCAAAATATGAGAGGAGAACTGTAATAAATAGAGCGATTCCGATTTTCCCTCCATTGTTTAGTATATTTCGGACTTAGGTTCCGTAGTGTCGGTTGTTGTTTATATCTTGTTTCCGCCCTTTAATTCCTTGTATTCGAGTTTTGGAATGTGATGGGCAGGTTTGTTACAAGTTGGTTGCTAGTTTAAACCAATAGTTGCTGCCCAGATTTTGGTTTCTTCACTCGAGCGAGGCTTTTGTTGCTCGAGCGAGCTCTGGGTTTTAGTTCCTTCGCTCGAGCCAAGGTTTCTTCGCTCAAGCGAGCCTTGTGTGTTGTGTCTCTTGGCTCAAGCGAGAACTCTTGCGCTCGAGCATGCGTCTGCGTCCAATTTGGACCTAAAGGTTGTCATTCTTGGCTCGAGTGAGCTTTTCTTCGCTCGAGCGAGCGAGCACTATGTTTTGAGTTTCTTCGCTCGAGCGGGCACTGTTGCGCTCGAGCGTGCGTCTGGGTTGCAGACCTGAAGCTTCACATTGTTCCCTCGAGCGACGCTTATTGCACTCGAGCGAGGTTCTTTTGTGTCTGGTCGCTCGAGCGACCACTACTTCACCCGAGCGAGCCATGTATATATCAGTTCGCAGCAGCGGATTACACTTCACTTTTTCATCTCTTTTTTCATCCAAACCCTAAATCGGGCAGCTTCTTTCTCTACTCCCTCTCTCTCTCTACAAATACACTTGGTTCTAGAGGTTCTCTACCCTAGTCTTTTTGTAAAAAAAAGTAGAGCTTGGCTTGGGCTTCCCTTTGATCCGAAAATTTGTGGATTTTGAGCACTTCGAGTTTCTTCAACTTCTCCTTTGAGCTCCTAACTTTGAGGTAGGGATACCCTACTCCTTCTTATGAGTTTTGACATAAATTTTAGTCATTTTGTATAAATGATGGATTATGGTAATTTTGGGAAAGTTAGGGTTGTTTTGAAGTTATGAAAAGAGGGGTTTTGTGTTTTAAAGCTCCATGTGCATATAAGGCCTTGGGAATGAGGGTTTGTGAGTCGAATCGGTGGGATTTGGTCTTAGGATCAATATTTGAAAAATGGGGAAAATGCCCAAATTATGTTGAATAATTAATTTGAATAATTAATTTGGGAAAATATGAAATTTAGTTGAAAATCATGAAATTGGAAAATTATGAGATTGAATGGTGTAGTTGGATTAATTTATCACTCACCTATGGAAATGTTGATAATTTATCTGTTTGATGAAGTTATTATCTGTTTAGAAATAACTACTTTGGGCTATCGGTGGAGAATAGTCTTGATTGTTGTAGACACTGCATGATGATTAGGTGAATTAAAACTAATCAATTGAGTTATGTCATTGAATATGACTGTTGAATTGACACATTGAATATGTGCCTGGATTGATCATTGTATATGATAAACTGTTTAAATACAATGCATATGTATCTTGTTTGGGAGGAGATAGGGGATAAACTCCATGGTTTGGGAGGAGATAGGGGATGGACTCTCAAACCTATTTGGGAGGAGATAAGGGATGGACTCTATTGATAACTAAGTTGGCTGGAGTGTCCAGGGTGAAAGTCCCGAAATCTTAATTACGTTTACATAACATAGATAATTGAAGTGTTGATAATATAAGTTGTAGTCTCATTTGAATTGATTACAATTGAAGTGTTGATAATATGAGTTGTAGTCTCATTTGAATTGATTATGATTGAAATACTGGTAGTATGAGTTGTAGTCTCAATCTTGAACTGTTCGGATAAACAATGGACTGTATCTATGATTTGAATTGGGTAATGACACGGAAATGTGGTTGTGAATACGAATTGGTTATGGAAGAGATGTATGTTGGTTTATATGAGTTGAACATTTATCAAATACTAATGTTTTAGTTATTGCTCATATTTGGTTTAGTGTATCTCTACTGGGCTTTGGCTCACCCTATATGGGACATCATTTTCAGGTACAGGTGATATGTCACCTCCAAGGACGTAGCTTGGGAAGCTTAGAGGCTGAAAAATATTTTTTGTTGTTATCTTTTGTATTGCATGTAAATCAAGCCAAGGACTTATTTTGTATAAAGAGTTAGAACTCTTTTTTTGTTGTAACCAAGTGTTGACTTGGAAAGTTGTGAGCCTATAGAGCGTTTACTTTTGTTGCTAACATGTAATATCTCTCTTAAGAATACTCTGATGTATGGAATATGATATCACTTTCTTGTATCATGAATGTATGATGTGCGGGTTTATTTTGAGGGCGTTACAACTTGGTATCAAAGTGTACCGTGTTTGAATACTTTTGGTACGTGGGAAGTGGTTAGTATCACAGTAGGTTTGTCTCACTTGTTAGAGACTTAAATGTAATGTTATGTGCTAATGTGATAACATGTTTATGTGACTATGTGGGCATGGGATTTAGTTTCTAGGATGTTGGTTGGATCCTTGGGTTTCTGGGAGTCCTGTTGGAAAGGCACTTGATCACTGTCGTTTCTCATTGGAACTCTAGCAACGCCATGGGACAGTCCTTATGCAGAAATAAAATTCGTAAGTGCTTATGTGACTATGTGCTTACGTGGGATGAATTACTGTTGTCCATTGTATTAGGACGCGGGTGAAATAGCTTCAGTACATTTGTGAATGTGCTAATCCTTTTGTTACCTTTATTAGGATGTCAGGACGAGGACGTGGTGGTAGGCGTGGTAGAACCAGAAGGCAGAAAATGCCTGTACCGGATGAAATTTCGGCATAGCATGAGGGAGTTGGTCAGGCCAATGTGGCCGAGCCAGTAGGACAGCAGGCCATGGGCGCCTTAGCCCGTGAAATGGCAGGAGCATTGAGGGAGTCTATGGATATTCTTCGAGTAGAGAATCAAGCCCAGGCCTATGTAGCTGAGGTAAGGCCATCTTTTTTGAAAAGGGAGTTCTTTCGGTCGAATCCGGACAAGTTTTTAGGGGATTCTAAAGAGCCATTGAAGGCTAATGAGTGGCTTGAGCAGATAACGAAGACGTTTGAGATACTGGGCATCGAAGACAGGGGCTTGCGAGTGACCTTGGCATCTTTCCAGCTGAAGGGGGATGCGGGTCAGCGATGAAAGTATGTGCGGGGGCGCATTGGAGGGACTTGGGAGGCATTTGTTGAAGCCTTCCAGGACAAGTATTTGCCGGCTACAGTGAGGAAGAAGTTGAGGGATCAGTTCTCCAAGTTGGTGCAGCTGAATACACTAGTGGCAGAGTTTGAGGCCACCTTTACTAGCCTATCTAGGTATGCACCTGAGTTAGTGGTGACTGAGAAACGCCGTTGCCTAGAGTTTGAGAAGAGGTTGAGGACCAGGCTCATGTTTCGAGTTACCGGGTCCATGATTAGAGACTATGGGCACCTTGTGAAAGCCGCAGCCTATCTTAAGACTATTATGCATGCTGAAGAGGAGAGGATGAAAGGCTCCAGGATTAGTTAGGATAGCCAGGGGGATAGCAAGAGACAGAGGGGTTCTAACCTTCAGCAGTCCCATGGTGCACATTCTAGATCCACTTTTCCAGTACCGAGTTCGGGTTCTGGGAGAGGCGGTCAAGGAGACGTTACTTGTTACAAATGTGGTTAGCTAGGCCACAAGTCTCCAGCTTGCCCGCAGAGGGGAAGAGGGCAGAGAGCAGCTTCATCTTCGGCTTGTCCTCAGAGCCGGAGTCAGGGTAGAGGCCAGCTGCTCTCTTGTCACCAGTGTGGTCAGGCGGGGCACCTGAAGAGGTTTTTTCCACAGTTGAGTGGCAGGTCTGGTGCGTCTGGTTCGAGGCAGACACAGAGCCACCAGCCAGCTCAGTCAGTTCAAGCCTCGAGGGCCAATCACGGAGCCTCTTCGGCTTAGTTTATGCAGCAGTCTTATGCTCCGAGAGGTGAGCAGGTTGATCAGAGGCCTACGGGGTGCGTGTATGCTATTACAGCGCCAGAGCTTGTACCGGCTTCATCTGTTGTGAGAGGTACCATTTTGTTTTGCAACTCAGTTACTAACATGTTTATTGATACGCGTGCATCCTATTCTTTTATATCTGCTGCTTTTGTATCTGTTTTGGGATTAGAGTTGGCACAGTTAGCTTCTCCTATTTGTGTTGTATCACCTATTGGGGGCGAGATGGTTTTAAAGCAAGGGTGTCGGGGCTGTGATATAGAGGTCGCTGACCGTAGGCTTCCATTTTCTTTTGTGGTAATGGATATGTCGGGTTTTGATGTGATTTTGGGTATGGACTGGCTATCGTCATACCAGGCTATTATAGACTGTTACCGCCAGAGGGTTACTGTATGTACCTTGAACGGGGATTGCTTTCATTTCTTGGAAGATCGAGTTGGTAGGGTGTTACCACCGGTGTATGATTCGCGAGGGCAGAGTGAGCTTAGTTGTCTTCTCGTTAGCTTTTTGAGTAGTGAGTGTGATGAGATCGGGGTTGAGTTACCCAGGGTGGTTTGTGAGTACTCGGACGTCTTTCCCAAGGATCTTGTTAGTTTGCCACCTTACCGAGAGATTGAGTTCTCTGTTGACTTAGTGTCTGGTACGGCACCAATTTCCATGGCACCGTATCGTTTTGCTCCAGCTGAGTTGAGTGAGTTGAAGATTCAACTGCAGGAATTGTTAGATAAGGGTTTTATCTGCCCTAGTACTTTGCCGTGGGGAGCACCGGCCCTCTTTGCTAAAAAGAAAGATAGGGCTTTGAGACTTTGCATTGACTACCGAAAACTAAAACGGGCTACGGTTAAGAACAAGTACCCTATGCCTCGTATAGATGATCTGTTTGACCAGTTGAAAGGGTCCTGTTGTTTCTCTAAGATAGACTTGAGATTGGGTTACCATCAGTTGGGGGTCAAGGAGGAGGATGTCTCAAAGACGGCATTCCGTACGCGGTATGGCCATTATGAGTTACTGGTGATTCCTTTTGGTCTCACCAATGCACCGGCTGTGTTTATGGATTTGATGAACTGGATATTCTGGGAGTTCTTAGATCGTTTTGTAGTTGTCTTTGTGGACGACATCTTGATTTATTCACCTTCTGAGGAAGAGCATGAAGAACACTTGCGAGTGGTGCTTGAGTTACTTAGAGCCCGCAAGCTTTATGCTAAGTTTGCAAAGTGTGAGTTCTGGCTAAGAGAGGTTAAATTCTTAGGCCATGTGGTATCTGGGGAAGGGGTGACTGTAGATTCATCCAAGATAGAGGCAGTGCAGGATTGGGCACAGCCTAAGAGTGTTTTTGAAATCCGCAGTTTTCTGGGATTGGCCGGGTATTACCGTCAATTTATGAAAGATTTTTCCAGGCTAGCTTCGCTGTTGACTAGATTGACGTGGAAAGGGGTCAAGTTTGTATGGACTGAGACTTGTGAAAAGTCGTTCTAGGAACTTAAATTTAGACTTACCACCGCTCCAGTTTTGATTATTCCGGAGAGGGGTTTGGGTTATGCAGTGTATTGTGATGCCTCACGAGAGGGTTTGGGTTGTGTGTTGATACAAGAAGGGAAAGTAGTGGCCTATGGCTCACGTCAGTTGAAAACACACGTGAGAAACTACCCTACACATGACCTAGAGTTAGCGGTTGTAATTTTTGCCTTGAAGATTTGGAGGCATTACCTTTATGGTGAGAGATTTGAGGTATTCTCGGATCATAAGAGTCTGAAGTATCTATTTACACAGAAAGACTTGAATCTGAGGCAGAGGAGGTGGATGGAGTTCATTGAGGATTATGACTTTGAGTTGCACTATCATCCGAGGTAGGCCAATGTAGTAGCCGATGCCCTTAGTAGGAAATCCATTAGTGATGTAGCTTGTATAGCCATCCGAGAATGGGAAATGTTGGGTGCACTTGGTGAGTTTGATTTGCTTTTGGGTGAGTCTGTTGAGTCTACGGCCTTGTTTTCTGTAGTGGCACAGCCTATACTTGTGAATCGAGTGTTAGAGGCGCAGAAGGGTGACTTGGAGGTAGAAACTCTCCGAGAAAAGATTTCCAGTGAGAAGGTAGAAAAGGGTTTAACTGTGTATCCCGACCTGAGTGTGAGATACCGAGACCGTCTGTTTGTACCGGAGTTTTGCCGAGAGGAAGTACTCAAAGAGTTTCACCATTCACGCCTTGCGGTGTATCCGGGAGGCACAAAGATGTATCGTGATCTGAGCCGCCAGTTTTGGTGGAGAGGGATAAAGAAAGATGTGGCAGTTTTTGTATCTAAGTGCCTTACTTGTCAGCAAGTGAAGGCCGAGCATCAGAGACCAGTGGGTTTATTGCAATATTTGCCTATAGCCGAGTGGAAATGTGAGCACATCACGATGGATTTTGTCGTGGGTCTTCCAAGGACTCAACGGGGTAGTGACGCCATTTGGGTGGTGGTTGACCGGTTGACTAAATCGGCGCACTTTATCCCTATGCGCGTAAGAGATTCTGTAGATCATCTTGTCGACTTGTATATTCGGGACATAGTGAGGTTGTACGGGGTCCCAGTGTCGATCGTCTCAAATAGAAATCCACGATTTACTGCTAGGTTGTGGCAGAGTTTGCAAGTGCCTTGGGAACTAGATTGACCTTTAGCATGGCTTATCATCCTCAGATTGATGGGCAGTCCAAGCGCACCATTCAGATCCTTGAGGATATGCTTCGAGGCTGTGTCCTTGACTTTAGGGGGTTGTAGGAGAGGCACTTGCCCTTAGTGGAGTTTGCCTACAACAATAGTTTCCAATCGAGTATTGGCACGGCACCGTTTGAGGCCTTGTATGGCCGACCGTGTAGGTCTCCAGTGTGTTGGGCCGATGTGGGTAATGCACCTTTGTTGGGCCCGGAGTTGGTTTGGAAGATGACGAAGAAAATTGAGCTTATCAGTAAGAGGTTAGTTACAGCCCAGAGTCGCCAAAAGAGTTATGCCGACCGTCGAAGGAGGCCTTTGGCATTTGAGGTGGGTGATCATGTCTTTCTGAAAATATCACCTAGGCCAGGTTTGATGAGGTTTGGGAAGAGTGGGAAGTTGTCCCCTCGGTTTATTGGCCCTTTTGAGATCCTTGAGCGGATCAGAGAGGTTGCATACCGTCTAGCTTTACCGCCGCAGTTGTCCAGAGTGCATGACATGTTTCATGTTAGTATGCTTCGGAAATACGAACCGGATCCATCGCATGTATTGGATTGGACTGACTTAGAGGTTGATGAGGATGCCTCGTATGAGGAGAGACCGGTGCGGGTCTTAGATAGATGGGATCAAGTTTTGCGAGGGAAGACTATCCCTTTGGTGAAAGTTTTGTAGAAACATCACGGGGTTAAGGAAGCCACTTGGAAACGTGAGTTAGATGTCCGTGAGAAATATCCGGACTTGTTTGTTAATGTTTAACCATGTATTGGAAACTTTGTTTGTTGTTGAATTCTAGAAACATTGTATATGTTTTGGATTATGAAAATATTGAAATTGTTGAATACATTTCAGGAATATGAGTTTAATTTAACATTGTATATGTTGAATGTGTTGTAGAAATGAAAATATGTTATTAACATTGAATATGTTTTGAGAAGCATGAGATATGTGTTGAAGTTGATAAATTTCAAGGAATGCATGTTGAGAATGCATGTTAAGTTATATTATATATTGTTCTCTTGAAAAGAGATGGAATGACCGGTGAATGGGTCAAGATGATAAAATGTTGAACTACAATGTTGTTGAGAATTGAAAAATCACAATTTTGAAACTTATATCTAATTTCGGGGACGAAATGCTTTAAGGGGGGGAGGTTATAGCGATCTCGGTTTTCCCTCCATTGTTTAGTATATTTCGGACTTAGGTTCCTTAGTGTTGGTTGTTGTTTATATCTTGTTTTTGTCCTTTAATTCCTTGTATTCAAGTTTTGGGATGTGATAGGCAGGTTTATTACAAGTTGGTTGTGAGTTTAAACCAATAGTTGCTGCCTAGATTTTGATTTCTTCGCTCGAGCAAGGCTTTTGTCGCTTGAGCGAGCTCTGGGTTTTAGTTCCTTCGCTCGAGCCAGGGTTCCTTCGCTCGAGTTAGCCTTGTGTGTTGTGTCTTTTGGCTCGAGCGAGAACTCTTGCGCTCGAGCATGCATCTGCGTCCAGTTTGGACCTGAAGGTTGTCATTCTTGGCTCGAGTGAGCGAGCACTATGTTTTGAGTTTCTTCGCTCGAACGAGCACTGTTGCGCTCGAGCGTGCGTCTGGGTTGCAGACCTGAAGCTTCACATTGTTCCCTCGAGCGACGCTTATTGTGCTCGAGCGAGGTTCTTTTGTGTCTGGTCGCTCGAGCGACTACTACTTCGCTCGAGCGAGCCATGTATATATCAGTTCACAGCAGCGGATTACACTTCACTTTTTCATCTCTTTTTTCATCCAAACCCTAAATCTGGCTGCTTCTTTCTCTACACCCTCTCTCTCTCTACAAATACACTTGGTTCAAGAGGTTCTCTACCCTAGTCTCTTTGTAAAAAAGGTAGAGCTTGGCTTGGGCTTTCCTTTGATCCGAAAATTTGTGGATTTGGAGCACTTCGAGTTTCTTCAACTTCTCCTTTGAGCTCCTAACTTTGAAGTAGGGATACCCTACTCCTTCTTATGAGTTTTGACATAGATTTTAGTTATTTTGTATAAATGGTGGATTATGGTAATTTTGAGAAAGTTAGGGTTGTTTTAAAGTTATGAAAAGAGGGGTTTTGTGTTTTAAAGCTCCATGTACATATAAGGCCTTGGAAATGAGGGTTTGTGAGTCGAATCGGTGAAATTTGGTCTTAGGATCAATATTTGAAAATGGGGGAAAATGCCCTAATTATGTTGAATAATTAATTTGGGAAAATATGAAATTTAGTTGAAAATCATGAAATTGGAAAATTATGAGATTGAATGGTG
Organism: Camellia granthamiana; assembly: GCA_036172215.1. Lineage (NCBI taxonomy): Eukaryota > Viridiplantae > Streptophyta > Magnoliopsida > Ericales > Theaceae > Camellia > Camellia granthamiana. The sequence goes on from CM069914.1 coordinate 79,148,963, forward strand.
TAGTTGGATTAATTTATCACTCACCTATGGAAATGTTGATAATTTATCTGTTTGATGAAGTTATTATCTGTTTAGAAATAACTACTTTGGGCTATCAGTGGAGAATAGTCTTGATTGTTGTAGACACTGCATGATGATTAGGTGAATTAAAACTAATCAATTGAGTTATGTCATTGAATATGACTGTTGAATTGACACATTGAATATGTGCCTGGATTGATCATTGTATATGATAAACCGTTTAAATACATTGCATATGTATCTTGTTTGGGAGGAGATAGGGGATGGACTCTCAAACCTATTTGGGAGGAGATAAGGGATGGACTCTATTGATAACTAAGTTGGCTGGAGTGTCCAGGGTGAAAGTCCCGAAATCTTAATTACGTTTACATAACATAGATAATTGAAGTGTTGATAATATAAGTTGTAGTCTCATTTGAATTGATTACAATTGAAGTGTTGATAATATGAGTTGTAGTCTCATTTGAATTGATTATGATTGAAATACTGGTAGTATGAGTTGTAGTCTCAATCTTGAACTGTTCGGATAAACAATGGATTGTATCTATGATTTGAATTGGGTAATGACACGGAAATGTGGTTGTGAATACGAATTGGTTATGGAAGAGATGTATGTTGGTTTATATGAGTTGAACATTTATCAAATACTAATGTTTTAGTTATTGCTCATATTTGGTTTAGTGTATCTCTACTGGGCTTTGGCTCACCTTATATGGGACATCATTTTCAGGTACAGGTGATATGTCACCTCCAAGGACGTAGCTTGGGAAGCTTAGAGGCTGAAAGATATTTTTTGTTGTTATCTTTTGTATTGCATGTAAATCAAGCCAAGGACTTATTTTGTATAAAGAGTTAGAACTCTTCTTTTGTTGTAACCAAGTGTTGACTTGGAAAGTTGTGAGCCTATAGAGCGTTTACTTTTGTTGCTAACATGTAATATCTCTCTTAAGAATACTCTGATGTATGGAATATGATATCACTTTCTTGTATCATGAATGTATGATGTGTGGGTTTATTTTGAGAGCGTTACAATAAACATAAATCTCAGGGGGTGTCAATGTAATTTACCCTTTAATATTTAATTTGTATCAATTACATCCTTAAATTTCATTCATTAATTCAATTTAGTCTCTTACTCCAACTCTCATCTAAGTAAAATATATTAAAATACTTATATCAGTCTCACATCAAACATTTGAAAGGTATTAAAAAGAATTTATCACATTTTCTACTTAAATTAACCATGAGATACATTAAAAATATATTATTTACAAAACAAACACCATCAAAACCTTTAATTCTATTATTGAGAGAGCCAAATACATATTATGTTTGACTATTTGATTGGTAGTAAATAAGTAAACTCCAAAGCTTCTAAATTAAACTAAAACAACATACCAAAAAGGAAAACATACCTAATTGGTTTAGAAGGAAACATCCAAAATTAAATGAAGCAATATTTTCTAAAATGGAATTTTTGAATAATTTTTCCAAATAAGAATATATAAAAAATAAAAAAATTAATTTTAAAAAAATTGAATTCCACTATTTATTGGAAGCACAGCGCATAACCATGTATGTATTCTCTCCTCGTTCACAGAGTTCTCTCTAATTATTGCGTGTCCTACAAGACCTTTGCTTTCAAAATCTATTTATCTTTTATTAAAAAAATGAAAGCAATCCTAAAGACCTTTGCTAGTATTGAAAAATTGTATAAAAAATGTGTTAAAGTGAGAATGTAAAGGAATTTCTTAGAAATACTATTTTTTTTTAAAAACAAACAAACAAAGGGACAATTTTATTTTATTTTTTTAATAATGCAAGTAAACTTCAAAATTACTAAATTAAACCAAAATAACATATCATAAATGAAGCAACATTTCCAAAGAATAAGAAAACATCCAAAATTAAATGTAGCAACATTTTCTTGAATGAAAATTTAAAAAAAGAAATTCCAAATAAAAACATATAAAAAATGAAAAATTAATTTTTAAAAAATTAAATTCCAATATTTATTGGAAACACAGTGCATAACCATGTATGCATTATTAAATAAAATAAAATAAAATAAAGAATTGTCCCTTTGTTTTTTTATTTTTAAATAATATTTCTAAGAAATCCTTTTACATTTTCACTTTTATATGTTACGTTTTTTTTAATAAATATAATGTAAAATTTTGCCAAAGTTATGATAATTTATAATTTAGAAATAAAATTAGTATTTTGTAATAATGTTATATATATTTTAATAATATTTTTTAACAATAAAATATGTATAATTACTACAAAAATACGGAAGATGCTTATACACCATTTGAAGAGTGTGGGATTCCCTTTCTATAAAATTTCAATTTCTTATATAATTTTATTTAGTCGAATAAGAAAGTACGTCAAATAGAATTTTAAGCTCAATATAATTCTTTTGCTTTCTTTTTGAATGAGTCATTTAATAAAAAATAAATAAATATAGCATCTAATTTATTAAAAATTCATATTTCACATATTTTATACACCTTTTATATATTTTAATAAAATTTTTATGCACATACCAATATTAACCACTGTCCAATGGCCCATGGTAAATATAGATGAAATTACTCATAAAATTTAGCGCTTGTTTAGGAAGTGATTTTTTTTTTTATTTTGATTTTTTGACTAAAATATGAATCTGTGACTTTTTAAAATATTTTTAATTTTTTTGACTTTTTAAATAAAATAGTCACTTGCTAACTCAATTCCATTTCTAAATTTCAAAAATAAAAATGCTACGGACCTACCCTTATCAACCCATAATTTACCCTGAATGTGTTTGTATAGTGGAGATTAAATTGATAAAGTGTGGGGTTCATGAGTAAAATAAATTTGAACCAATAATTCATTTTTCTAAGTAAATTCTAGATTGACAAGGGTGAGTTTGTAGTATTGTTTCAAAAATCAAAATCTATTTATCTTTTATTTAAAAAATGAAAGCAATCCTAAAGACCTTTGCTAGTATTGAAAAATTGTATAAAAAATGTGTTAAAGTGAGATTGTATAGGAATTTCATAGAAATACTATTTTTTTTTTAAAAAAACAAACAAAGGGACAATTTTATTTTATTTTTTTAATAATGCAAGTAAACTTCAAAATTCCTAAATCAAACCAAAATAACATACCATAAATGAAGCAAGATTTTGGGAAATGAAGCAACATTTCCAAAGAAGAAGAAAACATCCAAAATTAAATGTAGCAACATTTTCTGAAATGAAAATTTAAAAAAAAAAAATTCCAAATAAAAATATATAAAAAATAAAAAATTAATTTTAAAAAATTAAATTCCAATATTTATTGAAAGCACAGTGCATAACCATGTATGCATTATTAAATAAAATAAAATAAAATAAAGAATTGTCCCTTTGTTTTTTATTTTTAAATAATATTTCTAAGAAATTCTTTTACATTTTCACTTTTATATGTTACGCTTTTTTTTAATAAATATAATGTAAAATTTTGCCAAAGTTGTGATAATTTATAATTTAGAAATAAAATTAGTATGTTGTAATAATGTTATATATATTTTAATAATATTTTTTAACAATAAAATATGTATAATTACTACAAAAATAAAATACGTAAGATGCTTATACACCATTTGAAGAGTGTGGGATTTCCTTTCTATAAAATTTCAATTTCTTATATAATTTTATTTAGTTGAATAAGAAAGTACGTAAAATAGAATTTTAAGTTCAATATAATTCTTTTGCTTTCTATTTGAATGAGTCATTTAATATAAATAAATAAATATATATAGTATCTAATTTATTAAAAATTCATATTTCACATATTTTACACACCTTTTATATGTTTTAATAAAATTTTTATGCACATACCAATATTAACCACTGTCCAATGGCCCATGGTAAATATAGATGAAATTACTCATAAAATTTAGCCCTTATTTGGGAGGTGATTTTTTTTTTTTTTTTTTTTTTTGATTTTTTTGACTAAAATATGAATCGATGACTTTTTAAAATATTTTTAATTTTTTTGACTCTTTAAATAAAATAGTCACCAGCTAACTCAATTCCATTTCTAAATTTTAAAAACAAAGATGCTATGAATCTACCTTTATCAACCCATAATTTACCTTGAATGTGTTTGTATAGTGGAGATTAAATTGATGAAGTGTGGGGTTCATGAGTAAAATGAATTTGAATCAATAATTCATTTTTCTGAGTAAATTTTAGATTGACAATGGTGAGTTTGTAGTATTGTTTTAAAAATAAAAATCTATTTATCTTTTATTACAAAAATGAAAGCAATCCTAGAGAGCTTTGCTAGTATTGAAAAATTATATAAAAAATGTATTAAAGTGAGAATGTAAAGGAATTTTATAGAAATACTATTTTTTTTAAAAACAAACAAAGAGACAATTTTATTTTATTTTTTTAATAATGCAAGTAAACTTCAAAATTCCAAAGTCAAACCAAAATAACATACATAAAGGAAGCAAGATTTTCGGAAATGAAGCAACATTTCCAAAGAACAAGAAAACATCCAAAATTATTTATTGTAAGCACGGTGCCTTCATTCTCTCATTCACAGAACGAACTCTCCCCCTCTCTCTCTCTCTCTCTGCAGAAAAACTACCACCTCCAATGAATTCGTATTCTTCAACATTTTACTTTTTCTTTTTTATTTTTTTTTCCCTCCAATCCCGCGACATGTGGTTGTGGGGGTCATTAGTCATCTTTGCTCTCGAACTCGCACCAGTAATACTCTTTTCAAAGCGTAACAGTGGCGTCGACCTTCACTCCTCCATTAATGGCGAAGCAAACGTCGACTCCAGTGCTCCTCCTGCAAGTCCTTGTCCTATTGCAACTGAGTGCTCGTTCGAGTTCCAATGTTCACCGAGCGATATCAGTCCGGCCGAAGAGCCGTTCTTGTACGGTCACATCCGGCGGATGTCACCACTACGAACAGCGCAAGAAATAGAAGAAGAAGTGGATATTCAAGAAGAAGAAGAAGTGGATGTTCAAGAAGAAGAAGTGGATGTTCAACGCATTCTGGAGTTGGCTCCGTCGATCGAGACAACCCCTTCATCGTCACAAGAAATAGAAGAAGAAGTGGATATTCAAGAAGAAGAAGAAGTGGATGTTCAAGAAGAAGAAGTGGATATTCAACGCATTCTGGAGTTGGCTCCGTCGATCGAGACAACCCCTTCATCGTCTGGAAGGAAGAAGAAGTGGATATTCAAGGTCTTCACTTGCTCATCATCGAAGGAAAAGAAAACGAAAAAGCAAAAGCGAAGAAAGCCTAGGGTTCAACGACTGCTCGGATGTCTAGGGATTAGTGTCTCTGTTGTCGAGCAATTTTAGTGCCATTGCAAAGCAAAATAGATTTGAATAGTTTTCTATGTTTATCAATTGTATTTTAAATGGTTCTTGGATGGAAAATAGTTTTAAATCTTTAGTACACACTTTATTTGATGGAAAAAAATTGAAAGAAAAAATGTATTGTTAATTCTGATAGCATCATATTGGATTGGAAGTCTGTTACAATTTTGCAGTTTTCATGGAATTATATTTAATATATTTCTTTATTATTTTTTCCCCCTTCACAGAGCATTAGGCAATTTTGCTGTTGTTCTTCAAACTACTCTGTGGTTTAAACTGTCCCTGATTGTAACAGTTCTATTAGCATTGGCATACACAATTTTGTGCATTCTGGCATTTGTTAGAAATACCCAGTTGGAAGATAAGCTAGTTGATGGACTGTTTTGGTTGATTCAAGCAATAACTCATGTAACAATTACAATATTGATTGTCCATGAGAGGAGATTCCAGGCTGTTTCTCATCCTTTGCCGCTTCGAATTTATTGTGTTGCAAATTTTATCATCATTTCTCTGTTTAGAAATACCCAGTTGGAAGATAAGCTAGTTGATGGACTGTTTTGGTTGATTCAAGCAATAACTCATGTAACAATTACAATATTGATTGTCCATGAGAGGAGATTCCAGGCTGTTTCTCATCCTTCGCCGCTTCGAATTTATTGTGTTGCAAATTTTATCATCATTTCTCTGTTTAGTGTTTCCGGGATCATTCCTGTAATCTCTATAGAAGAACTTGATTTTGTTTTGAGACTGGATGATATAATTTCATTCATTTCTTTTCTGTTATCGATTGTACTCCTTATGGTTGCCATAAAAGGATCAACCGGGATTACTAAGAGGAGCGAATCCGATTCAGTTATGGATGTAGAACCTGAATTATATGCACCCCTATTGAATGGATGCAATGTGAGTGGCTTTGCTAAGTCTTCTATCATTTCCAAAGCTTTTTGGCTATGGATGAATCCCTTACTGAGTAAAGGCTATAAATCTCCTCTCAAGTCTGATGATATCCCGGCCCTTTCGCCAGAACATAGAGCTGAAAGAATGTCTGCACTCTTCAAATTGAACTGGCCGAAGCCTCATGAAAAATCGAAGCACCTTGTTCGAACCACGCTGCTTCGGTGCTTCTGGAGGGAAATCGCTTTCACTGCCTTCCTTGCAATTGTGCGTGTTTGTGTCATGTATGTTGGGCCTGTTCTTATTTAGGGTTTTGTTGATTTCACCTCGGGGAAGGGGAGCTCCCCCTATGAAGGATACTACCTTGTTTTCACTCTCCTCATTGCTAAATTTGTGGAAGTTTTGACCTCTCACCAATTCAACTTCAATTCTCAAAAGCTTGGAATGCTCATTCCATCTGCCCTCATTACTTCTTTGTACAAGAAGGGCATGAGGATGTCGTGTTCGGCTAGACAGGCTCATGGGGTTGGACAAATTGTAACTTACATGGCTGTAGATGCTCAGCAGCTCTCTGATATGATGCTGTAGCTACATGCTGTATGGCTTATGCCACTGCAAGTTTCTGTTGCCCTAATACTTCTGTCTCGCTGCCTTGGTACCTCGACAATTACAGCTCTAGTGGGGCTTGTAGTGGTTATGTTGTTCGTTTTGATGGGCACTCGAAGGAACAACTGGTTCCAACACAATGTGATGAAAAACCGGGACTCTAGAATGAAGGCGACAAATGAGATGCTTAATTACATGCGCGTAATTAAGTTCCAGGCATGGGAAGAGCACTTCAACAAACGAATTCAATCTTTTCGCGAATCAGAACTTGGGTGGCTAACCAAGTTCATGTACTCAATATCTAGCAATATCATCGTTTTATGGAGTACGCGGGTACTCATATCCACTCTTACCTTTGGTACTGCAATTTTGTTGGGGGTTCCACTCGATGCAGGGACTGTTTTCACTGCGACAACACTATTTAAGATTCTCCAGGAACCAATCAGGACTTTCCTGCAGTTTATGATCTCAATATCTCAAGCAATGATCTCTCTGGCAAGGTTGGACAAGTACATGATAAGTAAGGAGCTGGTTGATGAGTCGGTGGAGAGAGAGGAAGCTTGCCGGGGTGGGATTGCAGTGGAGGTGAAAGACGGAGCTTTTAGCTGGGATGACGGAGGTGGGGAACGAATTGTAAAAAATTTAAATTTGGAGATCAAAAAAGGCCAGCTTGCAGCTATTGTTGGGACCGTTGGATCAGGAAAGTCTTCTCTCCTGGCTGCAATTCTTGGCGAGATGCACAAAATATCCGGGAAGGTCTGGGTATTTTTTCTTTAATTGCTTTGTATTGATTGGTTAATTTTATAATTTAACAAGCATATCTGATTTTACTCTTTAACAGGCTAGGGTTTGTGGCACCACTGCCTATGTTGCTCAGACATCATGGATTCAAAATGGGACCATTCAAGATAACATCCTGTTTGGTTCACCAATGAACAAGGAGAGGTATAGTGAAGTTATTAGGGTCTGCTGCTTGGAGAAAGACTTGGAAATGACGGAGTTTGGAGATCAAACTGAAATTGGAGAGCGTGGCATCAACCTCAGTGGTGGTCAGAAGCCGCGGATACAACTTGCTAGAGTAGTTTATTAGGATTGTGATATATATTTTCTTGATGATGTATTCAGTGCTGTAGACGCTCACACTGAGCCTGAAATATTCAAGGTGACAATAATCTTTACTGTATTTATTAGAATTTCCCCCCCTAGTTTATGCATTTCATTGATACAACACTATTCATTTCTATACATATGAAATTGTGGAGATAAGTTCATCATTGAAAGCGAAGTCCTGCCAAAATTTGGCTCTTAACATGAGGAACCTGAATACTTGCAATTTTGCTTGAAAACAATGAAATCTAAGGCTAAATACTACTTTGTTTCATTTTAAAAAAACAATCCCTTGATGTGTGGTAAATTTTGGATGCATTAAATGTTGCCACTTGTCAATGCTTTTAGATGCTTTGTGCTTTTTGTGCAAACAATTCTATTAGATTTTGAATAAGTATCTCGTTTAATACCTTTACTTCCACTACAAGAAATTAGCTTTTTAGGGACAAATTTAATCCGTTCCTAAAAGTGTAATATTTGTTGGGAAAAGCTTTAGCCAACCAATTTTCTCCGTCGCGGAGTTTGTCCCAAATGGTCCGTCCGGAAAAGCCAAAAAATGACTTTTAGAGACAAAATTTTGTATTTGTCACTAATACTGCATTGGTGGTTGGCTAGGAAAGGAGACACTCATTTAACTACTGGTCTTGACAACAAATTTGAACACGAGATCTCACAAGAAAATCCATAATCTTAAAATCAGAATAGTGCCAATCAACAAATTTATGCAGGGAAATATATACAAATATATTCATATATATATCTGTCTACCATGTGGAAGAGAATAAACAGCAGATCAATATCAATATCCTTAAAAAATGCCAACATTTGATCTATAACCAATAACAAAAGAGATGAGGTCTATAATTTGATCTACGAGCAGCCAGCACAAACTTGTGACCTATGAGAAGAATAAATTAAACAAACGAGCTTATGTAGGCACATGGGGTCTAGGTACATACCCTGCTCATCCTCTGCCTCTTGTGGACATACCTGTGTCGACAACTTGTTATTGGTTATCACATAAGAAATACATTTCTTCTATTCCAAAGAAATGTACAATTTGAAGCATAAAGCAAAACATAAAGCAAATTTGAAGTATAAAGCAATTTCTTCTATTCAAGAATCAGTGCATTTTGCGTCTTCCATTTAATGGATGCAGTGCATTCTTTCATTTATCACAACCCAATGTACAATTTGAAGCATAAACCAAAACATAGATACAAAATATTCCAAAGAAAACTTAAAAAATTTAAAGAATCAAATAAACTTGTAATGGCTCCTCCAAAATCTGAAAGCCCCCCCATATGGGAAGATTGAGGAGAGATAAAATGCATGAACCGCAGCATCATTCAGGGGATAACTGGAAAACAGAATTTAAGCAATGAAGATTAGCCCCCATACGTCTATCCTTGAATCCAAGAAATAGAGCAGGAGCAAGAAGATGTAGTGTATTGTGTAGAGAGAGAGAGAGAAGGAAAACCTGGGTTATGTTGGGAAGATCAGAGAATTTCCAGTCCTTGTGCAAATGCTTGGATCAATTCTTTTCTTTCTTCAAGGTATTCTGTACACATAACCTGCCCGCCCAGCGCATCGCAACCAAATTCACAAAACCAACTTCAGTTAGAACAATGTAGGATATTCAAATGAACAGGATCAGGATACTATATAGAAGAACAGCAGGTAAATCTTATAATAGAATGAGTTAATGAGAAGCAAGTAGCTCTAGGAAACCCCAATGATAGTCCTGCCATTAAGAAAGAAAAATAATAACATTTGATAACATATTTCGCACATCTACATCTGACATAGGAGCATGGAATACTACTGACAAGCATATCATTCAACCAATTTATTTCCAAAAAACCATCCCAACAGTTCCAATCATTTGTATTTACAGTAGCAGAAAGCACACTAATTTTTCTTTTTCTTTTTCTTTTTTATGTCATAATGCCACTTCAAATTTACAGTACCAAGTTCTTAATGTCGAAAATATATTTATTACATATTTATTTACAGAGATATCAGTTGTTAAAATTGTACTATCTGCTATTCTTAATTTCTTGCAAGGAAGCTGAAAAAAAAATTAATCATTTAGAATAGACATCCTATTGAAATTTGCACAAAAAATTTGCCAGAGACCTATGAAATCAAATAATATTTCACAAGGAAACATATATATTGCACACAGTTAGCAAATGCACACCAAAAGTGAAATGCAAGGCAAAAGTCACCCACAGACAGCAAGCAGAAAATCTAGTTCTATGAAAATCATAATTAAGGTCAGGTCCCAAACTCCCAGTCCCTATTGGGACATGAGAATCTTGAGGCACCATCATGCATCCAAGAATGCATTAGGGACAGGGATTTTTGAACATAGGATCCTGTGCCCATAATTAACACTAAGTTAAAAGTATAGCTATCTTGCTCACAATTATCTTTCTACTAAGTTACCATGCCAGTCAACAACAACAGTAACAATAAAAGAATGAAAGAAAAATGGAGAGAAAGAAGGAAAGTATTGGTAACCTAAGGGCATCTCCAATCCTTGACTCAAATTGAGTTTTAGGGTCCATTTGGATAGATGTGGATTTCAAATCGAGGAATTTGACCATAATCGTTCAAGAACAATAACTCAAATTTAGATATCATACCTTACTTATCAATTTCAAGATTGAGTTAAATAGCGTCATCATAGTGGATTTGAAATCACTACATAAAACTAATTATTTGAAATCACGCTAAGGCTTCTCTTTCTAGCTATAAGGATCATACTAAAATGTATATATCCCCTATCTCAACTTATCTTGTTCCATAGTTCAACCTCAAATCCCATGATTTGAAATCCACAATCATCCAAACAGACCCTTAGTTTTTTACCCAAATAAGGGAATTCAAATCCTTCCATCAAATTTATAAGATTATTTTGTGACTCTCAAATTTACCATTTTGCCATTAGTAGAAGAATGCTGAAATCTGAGTTTGTCCACTCCACTGGAGTGATTGCTATCAAATAACTAACTAATATCAAATGTTTATGAATCCAATTTTAAAGAACAAGAAACCATACAACACAAATGCAAACTAATAAAAAAAATTAAACTAAATTAAATGAGCAGAAATATAGAGAGAACAGAAGGAAAGGAATGGGTATATCTAAGCGAAAGAAACAAGTATAACAATTGGGAATTCACACCAAATAAGAGGAGGAATAAACCGGCGACAATATGAGGGCCAGGGGCGGAGATGAAGGTGGGAGGGTTTCCACAGACTAGTATGGGCTTTAAGGCACTGCCGATGTGAGGAGCCAAAGAAGAAGTTTAAGGAGCACCTGAACATTAAATCTGCAGCGTTTACTATTAAAGCTGGTGAAGAGACATAGAATATGATATTTGAAGCTCAGAAAACTCCTTCTGTAAACTTGGTGGTTTTATTAAGGAATTTTGTTGTAGAGAGTGGATGTTATTCTTTGAAATGTTTTAGGGGTGTTGGATTCACAGAGAGAGAGAGAGAGAGAGAGAGAGAGAGATATTAGTGATTTTATAAATTAAAATTTAAATTTAGAATCGCAATTGCATTTTTTGAATCGTTAAAAATGCACGATTCAGAGATCAAAAAATGTACGATTAAGAAATGCACGATTCAGATATGATGTGATAAGATCAAAAAATGCATGATTCGGAGATTTTCTTATACTATGAACCCTAAAAACGAAAAACTATAAACACCTCACTGAAACAGATTGATTGAACAAACACATGAATCTATACATGCATACAAAACCATGCAAGAAACCGAGGGCTAAAATTGCGATATCAAATCGATTATACAGATACATACAAGTATGTATATACATACCTGATCAGAATCAATACCGGAGAGTCGCCGGGAAATCAGAGAATCTGGGAGAGATGAGGCGGCAACGGAGCGATCCAGCCCTGGAGAGAGATGCTATGAGACAATTATGAACCACAGATTAGAAGCAATCAACGAGATCCGTAGAGAAGAACCATTGAGTTCTTACATCGAATCCGTAGATATATGAAAAGAAATTAGGGATTTGAGAGAGAAGGAGAGAGGGAGAGTGTGAGTGATGAAACCTTTTTTTGGTTTTGTTCCCGACTATGAGTCCAAAAATTAACATATAAATTACAATAATATATGATTTGAATTTATTAGGGATCAATTAAAATTGTAGAGATATCATTTGGATTTGGATTTATTAGAGACCAATTAAAATTGTAGGAAAAAGTGACTCATCCTTTTACAACAAAATAAATTTGTTTAGAAAATGTAATAACATGATTAATTTTTTTTTTAAAAAAAATTCTTTCACTTTGTCCTTAAAAGTATAATTTTTACAAACAAATTATTTTTGTCTCTAAAAATTTGTCTTTAAAACCTTAATTTCTTGTAGTGTTCTCTCACAATGCTGTTACACTGTGTTTGGGAACCTAAGAGAGGAAAGAAAAGAAATGATTACTTAAATAATAAGAGAAAAGAAAAGAAATGAAATGATTGTGATTTCTCTCATTCTTGTTTGGATAAGGAAGAAATAAAAGAAAAGAAATGATTATGATTTCTCTCATTCTTGTTTGGTTAGATTTCATTAACAGAAAAGAAAAGAAAAGAAATTATTTTATGTTATATTACCAAAATAACCTTTTTATATTTTCAATCATTTTATTTCTTTTATTTTTATAGGGACAAAATTGGTATTATGAAAATAGGAGTTTCTTTTCTCTCCCAATCTCTCCACTTTTGGGAAGATTGAAAATGAGGCTTATAAGAGAAATGTGTTTCTCTCCATTTCTCTCAATTTCTTTCCATTTCTCTCTACTTAGGTTATCCAAACAAGTAAGAGAAATACATATCTCTCCATTTCTTTTCTTTTCTCTCCAAATCACCCAATCCAAACATAAAACAAACTGAGAAACATATGATTTTCAGTTATTGTTGGTGAAGTTAATTAGAAATTTTGAACCATGTCAAAACAGTTTACTTTTCATGTGATGAAACTTTAGCTTAAAATTTTCTTCATGCTTGTCTGGCAGGAATGTGTGAGAGGAGTCCTCAAAGATAAGACCATTCTACTCGTAACTCACCAAGTTGACTTCTTGCATAATATTGATCTTATCTTGGTAAGTATGATTCATTATTCAAATCTTATTTTTATTTTTGCCTTAAACATTGACCTCTTTTTTTTCTTCTTCTAAACCAGGTCATGCGAGATGGGGTAATTGTGCAATCTGGAAAGTACAATGATATTCTGCAATCTGGCATGGATTTCCAAGCGCTAGTATCTGCTCATGAAACCTCCATGGAACTAGTAGAAGCGGGAACTACCATATCCAATGAGAACTCCCCCAAACCACCAAAAGTTTCCTGAGCATCTTCTAACCATGGGGAAGCAAATGGTGACGACAAATCTGCAGAACGATCCAACTCTGATAGGGGTACTTCTAAGCTTATTAAGGAAGAGGAGAGAAAAACTGGAAAAGTCAGCTTAAATGTTTACAAACAGTATTGCACCGAGGCCTTTGGCTGGTGAGGTGTAGCAACGGTGTTGCTAGTCTCATTATTGTGGCAATGTTCTCTAATAGCGAGTGATTATTGGTTGGCATATGAAACTTCAAAAGACCGTGCTATGTCATTCAACCCATCTCAATTCATTAGTGTGTATGCAATTATTGCAGCAATTTCAATTGTGTTGATAATTATAAGAGCCTTTTTTGTCACACTCCTTGGGCTTAAGACTGCCCAAATATTCTTCAGTCAAATTCTGTACAGCATACTGCATGCTCCTATGTCATTCTTTGACACTAAGCCTTCGGAAAGAATCTGAAGTCGGGTAAAAATTCTGACATCAAATTGAATATATTCTGAAATTTGCATCTAAATTTGTTTTAGACTATAGAAAGGTTTATTTCTTGTTGGGTATTGACCGTATTATCTTTCATCGTGTAGGCCTCGACTGATCAGACCAACATTGATCTCTTTCTTCCCTTCTTTTTAAGCATGACATGTACATCACAGCAATCGGCATCATCATCATCACATGTCAGTATGCTTGGCCAACAATATTCCTTTTATTTCCACTTGCTTAGCTGAATTTCTGGTTCCGGGTATGGGCATTTATTTAACGTCACTGTATTTTTGGCAATATAATCTCTCTTTGACAACTAGCAATTAATATTCAATGATTGGTCATGTACTGAAAATATAGCTATTTCCAAAATATGTTAAGGAAAATTAGTTCAGAACTGAAATTTTCTGTCAGAGAAAATGAAATTGGTTCCATGGTAGGAACAAATTGTGAAAGTTCTTGGAGATATCTTCAAATTTGAAATCTTGAACATTGGCATGGTGGACTTCCAATAGATCCCTAAAATGGCTCGCAAATTCATAACAATCATATTTGTTTTTTTAACAGGAATAAAAGCAAAAGCTAATAAATATGTATATGAGCAATGAAACTACAGATGAATTTATTGTAACCATTCCTGTTTCTTATGGTTTCAGAGATACTACCTTGCAACATCTCGTGAATTAACTCAACTTGATTCCATTACCAAAGCGCCTATCATTCATCACTTCTCAGAAAGCATTTCTGGTATTATGACAATTCGCTGTTTCAGGAAGCAGGAAATATTTTGCCAGGATAATGTCAACAGGGTGAATGCAAATTTACGTATGGATTTTCACAATAATGGGAAATATTTTGCCATGATAATATCAACAGGGTGAACGCAAATTTACGTATGGATTTTCACAATAATGGGAAATATTTTGCCATGATAATATCAACAGGGTGAACGCAAATTTACGTATGGATTTTCACAATAATGGGTCCAACGAGTGGTTGGGCTTCCGTTTGGAACTCATTGGAAGCTGCGTCCTCTGCATTTCTGCATTGTTTTTGATCTTGTTGCCTAGCAGTATCATTAGGTGTAGCACTTGTGCCTTTTAAAGCTTTTGGTAAATGTATTTGGACCCTTCATTCTATTTTGGGAACCTTTGGTGTGTTTGTTGGAAGTCCCACATCGGTTACAAGATACATTTTTAGGTGGACAAACTTCTATATGTTTGTTGGAAGTCCCACATCGGTTACAAGACACATTTTAAGGTGGACAAACTTCTATATAAGTGCAAGTGCATAGGGTTAGCTTATTAACTTCTATGGTTCTTTCTTGGTTTAATGAACCATTACGAACCGAGCTTGAGTTATAAATTTTAGTTGTGCCGACCTGGATTTTGGCCATAGTTCCATTGGGATTTTGGCCATAGTTCCTTCGCCAAAGTTGTGTTATTTCTCGAGGCCTTTGTGGTGTGTGGTGGAGATCGAGTTTCAACTCTTTTCATCTTTTCCGTTTGAGCTTCGAATTTGAGGTAGGGATAACCTACTCCTCTTTATGAGCTTTGTCTTTAAATTTTAGCATTTTGATATGTTGGGGGTTGTTGGGTAATTTTGAGAAAGTTTGGGGCTTTTGTGCAATTTTACAAAAGTTGGGATTTTATTTATAATAAACCTATATGCATGTTTAGCATAGAGAAATGTTGGAATTGGGAATGTATGGGGTTAAAGGATGTAGTGGGACAATTTACTGCTCACCTAGTTGAAATGTTGATTTTATATTCATTTTAAGCATTTATTTTCTGTTTAGAAATAACTGCTTTGGGCTATCGGTGGAGGATAGTCTTGATTGTTGTAGACAATGCATGATGATTAGGCAAACTAAAACTAATCACTGGAATGTGTCATTGAGTATGACGATTGAAAGAATACATTAACTTTATGTATTGATTGATGATGTGTATAATAATTGTTTATATGCATTGTGTTGTGTTGGAGGAGATAGGGGATGTACTCCACGGTTTAGGGGATGATAGGGGATGGACCTCTAAACCGAGTGTTGTGTGGAAGGAGATAGGGGATGGACTCCGTAGATACAGCTCATATGCTCGTCTATTGATGTGATGATACAGCTCATATGCTTATCTTTGGAAGTGTGATATAGTTCTTATACTTATCAGTGGAAGTGTTGATATAGCTCATATGCTTATCTGTTGATGTGTTGATATAGTTAGTATGCTTATCTATTGTGACATGAGGAAATGTTTAATATGAGTTACTGTCTCATATCGGTTATTTGATCAGGTTCTGAACCATGGTTATAAATTGAGAATTGAAAAGGAATGGAAAATGAAACTGTAATGTGTTATGAAAGAATGTAAAAGTGTTGACCATCTATCAACTGTTAATCTTTTAGTCATTGTTCATAGCTGGTTTAGTGTATTTCTACTGGGCTGTTAGCTCACCCTATACGGGAATATCATTTTCAGGTATAGGTAGCTTGCCACCTCCAAGGATATAGCTTGGGAGGCTAGAGGCGAATGGACCTTTTGATGTTTTGTTTCCCTTTTGATGTGTTACATGTGGTTTCAAGCCAAGGGCTTTATATGTATTTGAGTTAGTACTCTACTCTGTGTAACCAAGTGTTGACTTGGAAAGCTGTAAGCCCGTAGGGCATTTCCTTTTGTTGTTAACATGTAATACTGTTGTAAGAACTACTCTGATGAATAGAAATGGTTGGTTTATTTTATATCAATGCATGTCTAAAGTGATAGGTTTTATGTATTATTTTGAGGGCGTTACATTAGGCCAGGTAGTCCTCTACAACAATTGGATCATATGTGATATTAATGAGTTGTTTCTTTGTTTTCCCCCCTTTTTTACACGGTTAGTTGGTTCTCAAATGTGGGAAACTGACACGTACTATATTGCCCAGAGAATGTTGGATTAACTCTCTCGTATGGTTTGTCCCTCAATGGCATATTATTTTGGGCTGTATATATGAGCTGCTTTGTGGAAAATAGAATGGTTTCTGTTGAGAGGGTAAAACAGTTCACAACTATTCCATCAGAAGCTGAATGGGAGAAAAAAGATTGTCTTCCCTCTGCTAATTGGCCTACCCACGGCAATGTTGACCTCAAAGATTTGCAGGTAACTTGCCTTAAACCCATTTTTTTTCAAATTTGTAACATTGTTTTTTACTTTTGAAGTCATTTATTCTTGATAACAAATATTTTGTGTCTAAATTGTTCCGGTAAGGTGTGCATGGTGTCAGGCAACACAAAAATAGAGAAAAATTTCACAAGATAACTGTCCTTTATGATGTTTACATGATATGATCTGAAATTTAGACCGACCACTTTGCCTTGATATATAAATTAATAGATTTTTTAAAAATAAAATGTCCTCAGGTGTGTCGTCAATGAACTTTGGATCTTTATTAGCATGACTTGAACTACAATAATATTCTGTTCTAATATTTTTTGGAACCCTTTCTGATAAGACATACTTGAACACTTGGTGAACAGGTTAGGTATCGTCCAAATACCCCTTTGGTTCTTAAAGGTATTACTCTCAATATTCAAGGAGGAGAGAAGATAGGTGTAGTTGGTCAAACAGGGAGTGGAAAATCGACTTTGATCCAGGTTTTCTTTAGGCTGGTTGAACCTTCAGGAGGGAGAATAATCATTGATGGCATTGACATTTCCATGCTAGGGCTTCATGATCTTAGGTCTCGCTTTGGGATCATTCCTCAAGAGCCTGTCCTTTTTGAAGGAACTGTCAGAAGCAACATTGATCCAATTGAGCTGTATTCAGATGAAGAGATATGGAAGGTACATTTTCCATTCTTATTTCCTAAAGTAAACCAGTTTTGGCTTTTGAAGGTCGGAAAAGAATAAAGTTTGCATCATGGACATCACTTCTTCTATTGTGTTTCATTTTCTCGGTTCATAATTCAATACCAAAGCATACACAATTTGAGCTTTTCTTGTGATTTCACTGATATGAAAAAACCAATTTTTATAGAGCCTCGACCGTTGTCAACTTAAAGATGTGGTTGCTACAAAGCCTGGTAAACTTGATTCTTTAGGTAATATTCATACTTCATGGCTTCTTCACTAGGCTGCACCAAAACTTGCTTGATTTGGTGTTTCCCATTTAGTGAATGAAGGTAAACATTTTATTTCTTTTTGGAAATTTCTCAGTTGTTGATAACGTAGACAATTGGAGCGTGGGGCAGAGGCAACTTCTCTGCTTGGGAAGGGTAATGCTAAAGCACAGCCGACTTTTGTTTATGGATGAGGCAACAGCTTCTGTCGATTCACAAACTGATGCTGTAATTCAGAAGATCATCCGAGAGGATTTTGCAGCCTGTACAATCATCAGCATTGCTCACATAATACCGACAGTCATGGATTGTGACAGGGTTTTAGTTATAGATGCAGGTTAGTGTTTCTTTACCTTACTCTTTCCCCATCCTTCAAATGAAAAAATTTTGGATTGCAAATTATCTGTAACTTAGCAAGACAAAGTGGATATTCTCAGTGTTTGTGACCTCATTGATAAGTATTAGACACCAACTACTCAACAACCACAAATTTGGAATAAGGGCATTTTTGGTAATATCACACTAATGAACTATTGCCCTAATTCTCTCTCTGTCTCTCTTGTAAACTTCTTTATTATAATGAAACCTGAGTGACTGGACGTAGCCCTAGTTTTTGGAGTGAACTACGTAAATCTCGCACTTGTTGTCCTAATTCTATGTATATGTAGTTGAGGGAAGGGAGGCAGCTATTTCCTCGACTCTCTTATAATTTTTTTGATCGTAGTGAAGTCACAATGACCTTGGATGTAGCCTTAGTTTTGGAGCAAATCATGTAACTCTTGTGATCTTATATGGCCATGTGCTTTTCTGTCATTTTGGTCAAAAGCTTTGAAACCTTATATTCTCCTGAGACTTCATTCTTGCATTTAAGCTCCATATTCTCTATGTTTTGGCTTATTTATTTATTTATTTTTGTTTTTATACACGAGTTTCATAGCTGATATCCCATTTCACTCTTTAAGAGGTTGGGCAAAAGAGTTTGACAAACCATCTCACTTGCTAGAGAGGCCTTCACTATTCGGGGTACTGGTTCAGAAGTACGCTAACCGCTCATCTGGAATATGAGATAAACCATTTTGGTTTTTCCCAAAATTGCCTCTCTCGATTTAAATGCTGCCAATTTTGGAAATCTTCCTCAGAACGAGTCAGATTGCTTGTATTAAAATTTCATGCACTCTAGTGATGATATAAGGTATTCTTCATGGAAGATGGTATAAACATCCCATTTTATCAGCATACATGCTGGCAGTAAGTGATGCTATATAATACCAACCATTGTCAATATTTAATGAAATCAAACTTGTTTCGTGCATTAATTTTAAATTTCCCCCCCCCCCCCCCTTGAAGCAAATGGTATGAGAATTTTGAATGAGATAGTTTTACTATACTGTCCTGGATTGCTTTCTATTAGTAAAAAGTAATTGGTAATAGTTTGCCACAAGCTCTTTTTTATCTTTTAGGTCTGATTTGGTTTGATGTCTATTTTGAAAATAGTTATTGGTTTGGTTTAGTTTGAAAATAAGTTTTCATTTCTTTCTTTCTCCCTCACCCTCTCCGATCACCACCCATTGCTCATCACTACCACCATATACCACCTTCTAGCCACTACTGCCAACAACCCCTTTTGATCCCTCGTCTTTGACGACCACCTTCAACGAGTCTAGTACTAGTTCAACTATGTTGAACTGGCACACAAAAAAGGCAAGAAGAGAGAGAGCACGAGCACATGTGCTCATGCAGTGGAAAAGCACCAAACCTTGAGATCAACCAACTTGTTAGATTTGGGGTCAATCCCTTCTTCCTCTTCCCCTCCCCGAATCAAAAAATAAAATAAAAAGGGAAAAATTCCAAAAAAGTAACATTTCTCATGAAATTTCCATTCAAGTTATCCTAACACATCGATCAATCCAGTCAATGCAAAATTAATAGAATTCTATTGAAATTTCATAAATTGAAAAGAAAATGACTTATTTGATATTTTTCCCAAAAAAAAAATAAATAAAAAATGAGCTATTACAATCTTGTGCAGAGATTCAACAAAAATTCTAGTAACTGAGTGGTAAAATAAACCAAAGTACTCAAGCTCAGCTTGTTAAAAGCTCGTTCGAGACTGGCTTTACAAAACAAATCTAATAACTTGAACTCACTCCTTACAAACTTGCTCAAGATCAATTTGTTAATTAAACAAGTCAAACTTATACACAGTTTAAAGCTCTTTTAATTTTTTGAATCAAGTTTGAACAAATTACTATTTGGTTCGACAAATTTATACGCATTATTATAAAAAAGTAAATTACTCAAGCTGGACTCATTATCAACTCAATCTCATTTGAGACAAACTCATAATGTAAAAAAGTCAAACTTGAACCATATTAAAACTTATTAAGTTAAATAAGTCAAACTTAACGAATCAATACTCGGTTTTACTCAACTCATTTACAACCCAACCAATAATTTGGAGTTTTTTGTTCTCTCTCTCTTTCACTCTTATATATGTACAATATAGACATTTGTAACTCAACAATGAGATAAAAAGAAGAGCAAATTTTCATATTTATAATTTGATTCAAATTTCACTTTGTTCCTTATTGTTTCAATTTGAACAATTGATTCCTACACTTTAAATTTGATTTTAATTTGATCTTTCCGTCTGAATTTTCGTTGTTTTTTTATGTGTATACCTTCAAAAACTGACAAGTGTCACGAAATTGTTAATTTTGACTTTTAGTTCGAACGAAAGAACCAAATTGAAAACTGACCTCAAAGTATAGACTAAATTATCTAATTTAAAACTATAAGGATCGAAGTAAAATTTAAGTAAAACCATAGGGATTGAAAATATAATTTACCCTAAAAAGATGTTAATGTTTAATGATGAATAAATGACAAAACAAATCTAATAATTTTGAGTATCTGACAATCATCATAAACAAAGTATGATAACAAGTGTCCATTTATTTATTTATTGTGAATCAATAAGAAAGTAAATATAAATATAAGAAATATTATATTAAATAGACCACTAGCCCAATAATAACTAGAAAGTCAACAATCACAAAACTTAACAATCAATCACCAAGCCCAAGCCCAAGCCTGATAACCACAATTGTTACATACAACTCTCATAATAAGGAAGAAATAAAAGCTATCATAAAGGATATCAAACTCCTCTCCATAGGAGTTGAACCCAATGAACACTACCACAAGTGTCCATTACACACTAGCAACATTGTGTTGAGTAAAGAACAAACATACATAGAGTGATGCAAAGCAGAACCTCCTGAGAAAAGTGAGATTGATGAGAAAGAGCAGAGATGTTTTCAACTTCAATTGAGCTCCTTCCCTTCAAAAAATTGGAGTACCAATGTGCAGAGAGTTTAGGGTATCTTTTCAAATCTTTGTCATCCAAATCTACATAGTAGAGGCCAAAGCATGATCCATAGCCACCCAATAAGTCATGCACATCCAAGAAAGACCATGTGAAATACCCTCTTGCATTTGATCCATTCCTTCCATATTGTCAAATTCAAAGAAGAAAACAAACAACAGTACAAAATAACCATATCAATGAAATGAAACCCAATATTATTTAAAGGGTTATTTACACCAAGACCCCCTATCAATTGTTACTACCAATTTACTATGAATTGGTAATGCAACATCCAAATATACCCTTCTCTTTTACCACTATAGTGTTCATAGTCTTCAACATTCTTATTTATCCGTTTAGGTTTTCTTCATTTATTGTTCCATTCATAAAGCTTCCAATAAGCCAAAAGCCATTGGATTTAGCAAAGAAAAAGGCGAGTTGGATGCTACATATTTTATCCAAGAGGTTAATCTAACAACTAACAATTGACTTTCGTTTATAAAAAAATAAAAACAACAGAAGAATTAGACAGATACCTCACAGCATCAAGCAAACTCCCAATGAAACCATGCAAATATTTCTCTCTTGCACTGTCATGTAATGTTGAATTCCGCCTTGTTCGCTGACCTGTCAAAAACAAGTTTCAGGAGTTTCAACAATTAGGAGAGAGAGAGAGAGAGAGAGAGAGAGAGAGAGAGAGACCTTTTTCATGGATGTAAATAGGAGGGTTGCCATAAAATTGCTTGAAATACTCCAAAACCCCAAGCAGACCAGAGGGTGTGATTGGGAACTGAATCAAAGAAACTGATTAATTAGTATAATTAATAATAATAAAAAAAACCAAGAAGTAAAAAACCAACTTTGTGAAATTATTTTTTAGCCCCTTACCTCATCTGGTGGTGTATCATTAGACACAGCTGAAAACAATCCAAGAACTTATGAGATATATCATATCCATCAAATAAATTTTTTACCCATCAAAAAATTGAATAATTTCACTCCAAAGAATACCATGGTTGGCTCATCCGAGTTGAAGAAAAACATAATATGCAATTAAATTCAAACATGACATGTAAATAATTTCTTCAAAGTAAATTGAGCTTGTGATGCAGGAAACGATGCAGCTGTGATTGATAGTAATTTCATGGATAGTTTGACTGTTTAATGGTAAAATGGCAATTTTGTTGATTTTTCAAGGCTGCCTGGTAAGGCCCAAAAAATTCATATTTGCAGAATTGGGAAATTTACTATATTGGAAAATTTTGAATTCTTAATTTCAAGTTCTAGACAAATCCATTTTAAATCAAGATTTTTCTAGGGTTTTTTTCCCCTTCAAATATATGCTATCTAGATTAGTTTTTTATTTATTTAATTTTGGCTTGATTTGGGAAGTGAATTGTAGCTTGACCACCTAGCAATGTTTACTATAAATCAAGTTGTAAGATCTTGAAAGAGGTAAAAACTACTCAAATGAATGAGGGTACACCTCGGTCTACGTGGCATCATCTAATTAGTTAAGTCTATTTTGTGCCACATGGCATGGAGGAAATGACAAGAATTGCCAAAGGAGAATAACCCTCGGGATATTTTTTGGAATATCCATTTAGATCTACTTGGTCACCAAGAAAAGCTTTATTATACATACACCTACACCCCCATGGGTTAATGTATGCTTTCATTCACTACTCAACATCTCAATTCTTATCATCCTTATCTTATCTCTTCTTTTATGGGAACTAACTTGAGCGTTGGAGTGTCCAACCGGCCAGGTCACTAACAGTGTTTTTCTCTTGTGGATTTCAAGTTCACATCGGTTTTAGTGTCTTCTATCATCTTCTCTGTTGATTATCTTCATCAAACAAGGTATATTTTTTGTCCTTTACAAGGTTAAAAAAATCCTTGTTTGAATAATAAAAATTTAGAGAAAGTTTTTCTCTATTGAATTGTTCTTTTTTCCTTAACATTTTTCTGGTTCATTCCATACGCTTTCCCATATCAGCTTCCAAGTTGCAAATTGTGTTAATCAAGTTTAGTGAGTATATTAGGGATTGACATACGTATTATATCGATTGCCATGTCAGCATTGAAGTCCCCGGTATTTATTTTGAGGCTGCTAGGTTTGTCTTTGATGTATAAAGTATTGTAATGGTTGACTCCTAGGAAGTCAAAGGAACCCTTGACTAGTTTGGACTCAACTTTTGTGAATTCTGGAATTCTTGATCCAGCATTCTTCTCACTATCTTTGGATAGTCACCAAATACCAGGGGATTGATAATCCTGCAACAAAATCAGACAAACAATGAAAAAAGATGGTTTTAACTTTTCACATACAAAAAACTCCCTGAATTCAAGATAATATCCCCCTTTGTTTTGGCACAAAACATTTTTTTCGAAACATTTTCTATGAAAAATGTATTATGCAGAAAATATTTTTATTTTTTTTCATGTTTGGTTGCAATGTTGAAACTATTGTGCTCATTGTTATAGCAGCGATGTGGTGGTGGTGACAAGGTAATGGTGGTGAGGGTGGTGGTGTCAACGGCGACAGAGGTGGCAGTGGCAATTGTGGAGTGGTGGTGGTAGAGGCGGTGGCAGTGATAGTGGCATAGTGGTGGTCAAGGCAATAGTACTAGTGGTGCCAATGATAGTGGCATGATGGTGAGGGTGGTGTTGGTGGCAGTGGCGATAGCAACCACCATGGTAGTGGTGGTGGTTGGTGGTAATAATGTAGTGTGTTAGAAATATTGTAGTTCGGACAATTTTTTCACTTTCCAAAACAGGAAAAAAAATTGTCCAAAGAAATTTAATTTTTGCCAATTTTCATTTCTTATCGTACTATTTACTAAAAAATACAAAAATACTTTTTGCCGAAACAGGCTATGGTGATTATGTGTCAACATTTAATAAATTAAGATGCATAACATCATTTTATGTATTTACAATTTGTAACTCACCACCCAATATAGAAGTCATTAGCTCTTTGAGTTGCAATCACATCTTCTGTTGCATTAGTACAAGGGATATACCAATAAGCAAATACATTTATTCCAATGAATCCTTGTTGCCTGCCCTGTGTCATAACATATTTCTCCAACAATTATAAGCATTATATGTGATATTTTTTTCATCATTGTCAAAATTAGTAGTAAAATGAAGACTAAAGGATAGACCAATATGCAAGACTCCTGCCACTACGAGGTCTAGGAATGAACATATTGGAGAATGCCATTGATGGGTGTCAGCAAATTTTAAACATTTTTTTTATTGGCAAAAATCAGTAGTTAGTTGTTAGATTAGCACCTTAGGAGAGTTGAAACTCACACTCATGCATTTTGCAAGAAAATCTTGCCCTATCATTCCACTCCTAGGCGTGGAACCCAAGGCCTCCCCTTAGGAGAGACTTGGTGGCCAAAGGGCTAACCAACTAGCCCGTGTCAACAAATTTTAAACATTTTTTTTTTATCGGCGAAAGACAGTAGTTAGTCGTTAGATTAGCATCTTGGGAGAGTTGAAACTCACACCCATACACTTTGCAAGAAAATCTTGCCCTCCCATTCCACTTCAGGAGTGGAACCCAAGACCTACCCTTAGAAGAGACTGTGGCCAAAGGGCTAGCCAACTAGGCTAAAGCCGCTTGGTTAGCAAATTTTAAACATTAATGTTACTGTAAGTCAACATCACGTCATTTCACTGGCCAAAGTGTTCGTCCAATATCACTTAGGTGGTGTTTCATAAAACATCGTAAAAAAGGCTAACCCAA
Source organism: Camellia granthamiana (assembly GCA_036172215.1). NCBI lineage: Eukaryota > Viridiplantae > Streptophyta > Magnoliopsida > Ericales > Theaceae > Camellia > Camellia granthamiana. The sequence continues at coordinate 79,174,055 of CM069914.1, forward strand.
TGTTTATAAAACATCACTAACATAAGACAACTCCATAAATATTTAGCAGTGTTTGTGTTAAGTTTTAGTGACTTTTTTAAACGTTGGTAAACGACAAATTTCCTATAGTGTATGTATATAGTCTTACTGCTGCATGCTAAGAATGATAAATGTGTAATCATCAAAGTATGAAAAGTACAATTTTTTTGATCTAAGGAGATGCTTTAGCAAGTTAAGATAAAGAATAGTGGATTCCTCAATGTTTCTTATGAAGCTAATGGAATACCTGGTACTTGTTCTTGTACAAATTTGCAGCCGATGCGTGTGCCAGCAAGATATTATGAGCAACAATGTATGGCTTAGACGATGAGTTACCTTTAGAACAGTTAATTCCAAATGGGAAAGAACATCGCTTTGGGGGCGTAATGCCTACATCGTAACCACCCAAAACAAACATGTTGACCTCATTAAAGGTAGTCCAATACAAAACCCTATCGCCAAATTCTCTAAAGCACACCTCAGCATATGCCATGAAATCTTTCCTGCACCCGCAAAATAGCTAATTTCATTTTTGAAAATGCAAACTCAGTGCATGATAATACTGCTAAAGTGGGGAATGGAAAAGGCAAGATGTACAAATAGATAATTGCATGAACAAAACAAAAAAAAATCATATACTTTGTTTTCCAAGAAGAGTATGTACGAAAAACAAAAAAGTGAGTGAAGCAGAAGCCAATAGTGAAAACCATACACAAATTTTGGACTAAGACATCCTCCATATTCATCTTCAAGAGCCTGTGGTAGATCATAGTGCACTAATGTAGCATGTGGTTGGATTCATGCTTGATAAAATATAAAAAGATATCAAATTTTTTTTTTTTTTTTGGAGGGGGGGTCATTATTAACATTTTGAGTTGTTTGGTTAACAAGTTGGAAGTAACTTTTCTTGATTTGATAAGAAAAATAATTGATTTGCAATTTTGTGTATAGAAGATTCCAAATGCAAACCAAAACAGCATTACAATGTTTATGAAGAAGAAGATGTGGATGTGACAACCATGTCTGATAAGTTCATTGATGAGATTGTTGTAATATTACAATCCCTTTGGATTTACAGCTCCTCTTCCATCTATTAAAAATAATAATAAAAAGGGATGAGCACTAGCATATGAAAGGAACCAGAATTTGTCTAACATGAAAAAATAAAATAAAAAATATGAGAGAGTTATGTGATCATACTAGGGATAAGCCTTGGCCATGAGATGGAGAATCTATAGGCCTCCAGGCTTGTTTCCACCATCAGTTGGATGTCTTTCTACAAGAGATTAATGTTTCACTTCACACATAGACCATATATACTCTGCAGCCACTAAGGGATAATGTAGTGAACATCATGTCTAATAAGAATCATGCATTCTTGGATCAATTACTCATAAAGATTGAAGAGGATGTGATGCATAGAATTAGAGTGGATGGATGAAATTAATGTAAAATGCATAAAAGCTGCGTTTGTTTATGTATACTGGTCAATTCAAAATATCATGTTTGGATACAAAAGTGAGTCTCCGAAAAATCTCTCTAAACTATATGTCTTCCGTATGAGGGACTATTAAGGCCCCGTTTGGCATGTGGTTTTTTTTAGTTAAAAAGTCAAAAAGTTATTAAAAAAATCAAAAAGCCAACAACCTATACCAAAAAGTCAAAAATTCATTTTTCTCTCTACTTTTTGCACATCTTTTCGTAAAAAATCAAAAAGTCATCTCACACATACTAATTTTTTTTACATCATATTTTAGCCAAAAAGTCAAAAAGTTACTAAAAAAGCATGTTCCCAAACGAGGCCTAAGTCTCATGGGAGAGGGTGGATACAAAATGGAGAGATTAAATGAGGGTCGCATTAGGGGTTAGAAAACCAAAATATCCTTCATATTGGATCATTTACACTACGTGCCGTTTTGGGAAAAAAGTAAAAAGCTATGTTTTTTATCCAAGGGGAAAAAACGCAAGTGGCCAAAAACATAACAAAATTCATTTGGGGAGTAATAAAAACGCAAGTGTGAAATTACAAATTGGGGCCTATGATAAAAAAGTAAAAAAGTAAATTTCTTATGTTGAATAAGGGTATTTTGGTCATTTTAATTTGATTTGACACCATAAACAAATATTAAACTAAAAAGTCAAAAGCCAGCTTTTTACCAACTTCCCAAATCATTTTCAAAAAAGCTAAAAAACTTGATAAAAAGCCAAAAGTCAGCTTTTTACCAACTTCTCAAAACACCCCTACATATTCCTTACCTAGTGATTCCAAACAAACATGTAATGGAATAGGATATAATTCTATTAATTCCCTCCCCCTTCTAATGCAGGGACATTCCAAATGTGGGATATGATATGTAATCCTAAGGGATTGGTAATATAATCTAACCAAACAAACATGACCTAAGTGTTGTGTAATTGTAAGATTCTTATAAGTTGGATGGAAAACTTTATAAGACTACTATATGACTTGCTATAATGTATGGTACCAGTTGTTCGTAAATCACACTCACGTATCAATTAAATCCACAAAAATCACACCCACACTAGACAAGTTCGTAGATTATCAAAGGTGAATGAATTTCAATTTGGTTTACTCCTCACCAGTCGCCATCATGGCCGTTCATCTTCACACGGTGACAAGAGAGATAAAAAAATGAAGAAAAAAAAAAAAAACAGTGAGGAGGTGGGTTTTGATTTGGTGTGCCCAAGTACATTGTCATGTTAAAATGAATGGTTATAATATGGATGATTGTTATTGATGAGTGGCTTTAATCTACTGTGGTTAAATTAAAAGTTGAAAAGAGTTATGTATATTTTTTTCTCGTATCTAAATAAGTATACTTTTTGATTTTTATAAAAGATGTACAGAAAAATAGAGAATTGATATAACCAAAATAAATGTACTTATCTAAATAAGTACACTTATTTAAGGATTGTCAAACAAACTCTTAGTCATACTTTTCTAATGAAATTCTTATTAAATCAACTCCCTCATCGTAGTGTTAATAGGAGTATTTATTATTTTTTCATTTTTCTTTTGTTACACAACTTAACATAAATTGACAGATAGTTAAAATTAAAATTAATTTGAAAGTTTAGAATTTAAATTCAAAAAATAAAAATGTAGAGTTTGATATGTTCTAAGGGTCAATTTTTTATTTTTTTTTTAAAGATTGCAAATATAAAGGCTTAAGAGAAATTGATTAATGTGGTCAATCCCAAGTTACTGGGACAAAGTTTTGTTTAGTTTAGTTGATTAGATCCAATCTCAACACATCATAAAATCAAATTAAACAAGTCCATCTTAATCTTATTATACAACCCCAATAATGGAATTTAAATTTGCCCACTCATTTTAAGAGCGTGCAAACAAAATACATGATATTGATAGTGGATTTAATAAGTAAAAAAAACATATTTATCGTATTGAAAATTTTATTATTTCAATTAATTAAAATTGATGTTTTGTTGACAGATTTTAATAATGTTCGAATAAATTCGAACTCTCAATAATAAAGAGAGAGAAGAAGAGAAAACAAAGAAAATGGCGAATTAAAGCATTGCAGATACCTTGTATTTGTGGTAAACTGTCGCATGCTATGTCTCCGGTTGCGCTGTCATTCCCTGAAATTTGAGTTTTATCTATATATCAATTAATTTTGATTAAAAAAATTAAAATTGAATAGTGCATGAGTGAGCCAATGCAAGATTGGGGAGAAATAGGTTGCTTTTTGTCATGACCCAAACCCGGCCCTATGGGTTTAGCACCGTAACCGGCCAGTAATCCGAGATTACCGAAGGCCTGCTTAACAGTAATACAGTAAAACAGAGTACAGGGCCTGGCGGAAGCCAATACAGTAAATAAATAATGTCCAATGAGCTGTGACAGTCTGTAATGCAAAAAGACTTTTCATGCAGTCATACATTCAGAACAGTGCAGTCTATACAAACATTTACAGTCATTCAATACAGGGACCTAATCCCTTGATAACAGTACAGTAAAGTAGATAACAGTCTATATAGTGGACAAAACAGTACAGGAAACAGACGGGGGAAATAAAACACCCCAAAGCCATGGCATGGCAAACTTGGAACCTCGCAGTGAGGCACGTAGACTGGCTTGACAAAACTGGAATAACCTCGACGCTTCTAGCTTTGGTCCGGTGCCTATGCACCTACATATATATATATATATGAGCAGTGAGCTAAAGCCCAGTGAATAACATAACGCGTAAAGAGGTTTAGAATGAATGTTCTTACAGTAATGAAAACAGTTCATTGAAGCAGTATTTCAGTCTTTCAGTAATTCAGTCAATCAGTCATACGTGGTACATCCATTAGCATAACAGTACAGTAAGCAATAGGTCTTAAAGACCGAACAGTAATGATGGCCATCATAACAGTAAACAGTAAACAGTAGCGGTTCCAACATGGAGACCGTTTCGGTTAGACAAATCCACCCGTTCATAGACCGTCGGTGGGGGCCATCCGTTCACAGACCGTCAATGGCAAAGATTTCTCTTACAGTAGCAGTAACAGTAACAATAGGTGATAAGGATGCCACAGTACAGTTTGGAATGTAGGACATGTATTCATTCAGTAACAATATCAGTTCAGTAAACAGTTCAGTTTTGTATTCAGAAGGTAATCATTTTGAACATATCTTTACACAATCGTTACTCATAGAGTTCTGGGCTACAGTGGCTAGAGCGTCTCCTCGGAATACCAACCCTATACAGTTAACAATTTGAACACACTCTAAGCTTCACAGTTGGGAAAGATAATTATTAACTCCCTATTATGCCTCGGTGTGTTCTACATCTATATCCTAATTAAGATGTCTTAAACTAGGCCTAAGAATGCCTAGGATGAAATGAGGATGCAAAGATGTGTACAGAAAACAGTTTTAGAAATTTTCAGTGAAACAGGGTTCCGTTCGAGCGCAGGTTTTCCCGCTCAAGCGGACAAGCAAACAAAGGTCCCCGCTCGAGCGTCAATATCCCCGCTCGAGCGGACCAAAAAGTACTGGATAGGTGAAATCTCCACTCGACGCCCGCTCGAGCGTGTCACCCAGTCCTCCGCTCGAGCGTCCAATCCTCTACTCGAGCGGACTGTTCTACAGTGCAAAATGCTGGGAGCTCGATTTCCCCCGCTCGAGCGCTACTTTACCCGCTCGAGCGGGAGGCAAAAATCTGGAAAAATCCAGGTTTGTGTTCTAAGTTCAAAACTCAAATTTGATGCTCCCAATTCGATCCTCTTGGGCCCATTTCCTGGAAAACTCTTTTAAACACATAGAATAACATGTTTCGAAACTCAATTTAAGAAATCAAAGCCCAAGGGTGTTTAATTCAAACCCAATTTCAAACCATTTTTCAAGAACAATGCCCAAATAGAACATGCATGGATTAAAACCATTTCAAAGCTTCAATTCTTGCTCTAATGAGCTCAATCCTTCTAACACAAGATGAAAACATGGACTTATACATAAATATGAACATGCATGCAACCTTTTGCCATGAAATCAACTTACAAATTATCAATACCAACATGCATGCAAGAATTAAACTATAATTCAACATGTTTGAACTAACCCATGACTTAGTTCTACAATGAAGCATGAATCATGCAAGAATTAGCTTAAACACAACAATGAGGAGATGAAATTCTACCTTAAGTCTTGTAGTTCAACCCTAGAAGTACAATTATGTAAGGATCCTTTCAATCTCCTAGTTGCAAGCAAGAAACAAGATGAAAACCAATCTTCTAAGTTCCTCTCTCTCTAAATTTGGCTGTGTGCTCAAAATAAGGCTGATGAAATGTTTTGATTCAAGTGTTTACAAGTCTCACAAAAATCCATATAATGGGCCACTAGGTGGTAGTTTAGTAATTAAATCCAACTCTTGATATTTTGCTTATTTTAATCTAATTTAATCATACCTAATCAGTTTTCAGATAATTATGCCATAAAATCATATAAATTCCAACGGTCACAAAATATCAATCAATTTCTGGTTCGGCCGCCGATAAGGCCTTCAATTAGCAGTTTTAAACATAAAAACTGAACAGATAATTAAATAGTCGAACAGATAGTATGCAATTCAAACAGATACAGGCAATCAATTCAGTTTCAGACTTTAGTTAGTCAGTTCAGTAACTCAGTCAGTTCAATTACTCTTCATATTCAGTCTCAGTTTAGCAGAAATCAGTAATCAATCAGTCATTAATCGGTAAACAGTACGAGGGTTGTTACAGTCTCCCCTCCTTAATAAGAGTTTAGTCCTCTAAACTCGAGTTACCTTCATTCTGGAAGAAAACAGGGTCCAGTGGAAACAAATTAGGATATCTCTTAGCCATGTCATATTCCCTTTCCCAAGTGGCATACACGCCACCATGGTTTTGCCAGTCAACTTTCACTAACGGGATCTCTTTGTTTCTAAATTTCTTGATCCGTCTGTTCACAATTTGTATAGGCCGTTCCTCGTAAGTGTAGTCATCACTCAACACTACCCGAGTAGGCTCAATCACATGGAAAGGATCCCGGAGATAATCTCTCAACGTAGAAATATGGAAGACGTTGTGCATATGCTCCATTTCAGGAGGAAGCGCAACTTGATATGCCACCGGATTGATTTTCTCAATAATCTCATACGGCCCGACATATCTCGGTGCTAACTTGCCTTTGACTCCAAAACGAGTCTGGCCTTTCATTGGTGTCACTTTACGAACACGTGATCACCCACTTCATACTCCCTGTCTCGCCTTCTAACATCTGTATAATTTTTCTGTCTGCTCTGTGCAGTTTTCAGTCTCTGTTGTATCAGTTTCACTTTCTCAGTCGTTTCATATACAATCTCAGGCCCAAGCAAAGGCCCATCTCCAACTTCTGCCCAGCAAATCGGGGATCTACATTTTCTGCCATACAATGCCTCGAAAGGCGCCATACCAATACTTGAATGATAAGTGTTGTTGTAGGCGAATTCAACTAATGGCAGATGACTTTCCCAATTTCCCTGAAAATCAAGGACACATATTCTCAGTAAATCCTCCAGAGTCTGGATGGTCCTTTCTGACTGTCCATCTGTCTGAGGATGATAGGCACTACTCAGTTTCAACTCAGTACCCAATGCAGTCTGTAGGCTTTGCCAAAACCTCGATGTAAACTTCGAATCCCTGTCAAAAACAATAGACACAGGCACTCCATGCAGTCTAACAATTTCATCAATATAGAGTATAGCCAATTTGTCCACGTTATAAATTGTCTTGACAGGTAAGAAGTGAGCAGATTTAGTCAATCTATCAACGATAACCCAAATAAAGTCCATACCTTTTCTGGAGTGAGGCAATCCAGCGATAAAATCCATCGTGATATGCTCCCATTTCTACTCTGATATGGGTAAGGGCTGCAGTAAGCCTGCGGGTCGCTGATGTTCCGCTTTGACTTGTTAGCAATGAAGACATTTTGACACAAAGTCGGCAATTTCTTTCTTCATTCCCGGCTATCAGAAGTTCAGTTTCAGATCTTGGTACATTTTCGTATTCCCCAGATGGATAGAGAATTTTGAATTGTGGCCTTCTTGCAGAACTCTTCTTTTCAATTCGGTATCATTCGGTACACACAGTCTCTCTTGAAATGTCAGTACATTATTCTCAAATTTAAATCCCGGTCTCGGTCTAGACTCTCTTTCTTCGATGATCTTTTTCAAGAAATCATCCAGTTGCTGTTTCTCTTTAACTTCTTCAATCAACGCCGGTTGAGCAGAAATAGCAGCTATTGTTCCACCTTGTTCCCTCAAAACAACTTCAATTTCAGATTTTTCAAGGTCACAAAGCAACTCTTTCTGTCCAGTGAGCAAACAAACTAAATTTGCAATCGATTTCCGGCTGAGTGCATTGGCAACGGTATTGGCTTTTCCCGGGTGGTACAAAATCTACAGGTCATAATCTTTGATCAATTCCAGCCATCTCCGCTGTCTCATATTCAGTTCTTTCTGGGTGAAGAAATACTTCAGACTCTTGTGGTCAGTATATACTTCACATGTCGCCCCATACAGATAGTGACGCCAGATTTTCAGTGCAAACACTACTGCAACAAGTTCCAGATCATGGGTTGGGTAGTTCTTTTCATATGGTCTCAGTTGTCGGGAAGCATAAGCAATAACTCTCCCATTCTGCATTAAAACACACCCCAAACCCTTATGAGAAGCATCACTAAACACAGTATAACCATCTGTACCTGAAGGTAAGGTCAGAACCGGTGCAGTCACAAGTCGAGTTTTCAATTCCTGAAATGCTGATTCCCTTTGGTCAGTCCAGTCAAATGATGTCCCCTTCTGTGTCAGTTGAGTCAATGGTAAGGCTATTTTGGAGAAATCTTTGACAAATCTTCTGTAATATCCAGCCAATCCCAAAAAGTTTCGGACTTTTGTCACATTTGTGGGTCTAGGCCAGTTCACTACAGCTTCAATTTTCTGCGGGTCAACAGAAATTCCATCTTTACTAACAACATGCCCCAAAAACATAACATGATCAAGCCAAAACTCACATTTAGATAGTTTAGCATACAGTTTCTATTCTCTTAAGGTTTGTAGGGCAAGTCTCAGATGATGTTCATGTTCTTCTATGCTTTTGGAGTAAATCAATATGTCATCAATAAATACAACAATAAAGTTATCAAGGTACGGCTTAAAGATTCTATTCATGAGGTCCATAAATGCTGCAGGTGCATTGGTAACTCCAAAAGGCATAACTAAAAATTCGTAATGTCCATACCTCGTTTTAAAAGCAGTTTTATCAATGTCCTCAGGTTTAACTTTCAGTTGGTGATACCCCGATCTGAGATCGATCTTGGAAAACACTTGAGCACCCTGTAACTGGTCAAATAAGTCATCAATACGCAGCAATGGGTATTTGTTTTTCACAGTTACCTTGTTCAGTTCGCGGTAGTCAATGCACAGTCTCAGTGAGCCATCTTTCTTCTTTACAAACAAAACCGGTGCGCCCCACGGCGAAGTGCTGGGCCTAATAAAATTCTTGTCTAACAGTTCTTGCAATTGCACTTTCAATTCCTTCAGTTCAGTCGGAGCCATTCTGTAGGGAGCTTTAGATATCGGCTGTGTACCCGGAATCACATCCACGGTGAACTCAATTTCCCTGTCAATCAAATCCCCTGGCAGATCATCTGGAAATACATCTGGGAACTCTCTGACTATAGGAATACAGTTCACATCAGTTTTAACATTATCATCAATAGGTACAGTCAATACGGAACACAGATATCCTTTACACCCCTTTCTAATCAATTTAACAGCTTTCACAGAAGAAATCAAATACGGAGGAGGTACTACTTCAACCTCATTAAATACAAATTCAGGTAAGCCAGGTGGACGGAAAACAACTTGCTTTGTCACACAATCAATGGTAGCATGGTATTTTTGTAACCAGTCCATCCCCAATATTACATCGAAATGATCAATATTCAGTGGTAGTAAATCAATAAACAGATGCATATCCCCAACAATAATCTCACAAGTAGGATACATATATGCACATATCATGGATCCCCCAATAGGTGATGATACAGCTAACAGATAATTCATGGGTTCTAAGGGTCTATTCAATTTCTGTAAAAAAGCATGCGATACGTATGAATGTGTAGACCCCGAATTAATCAGTACATATGCATTTTGAGTACAAATAGAAAGAATACCTGACACGACAGTCTCGGTATTTTGAACATCTCCCGGTACTAGGGCGAACACTCGGCCCTGCCTCATAGGCTCTTTCCCGGTAGCTTTGGGGTTTGGTTTTGGTGCTACAGTTGATGCTGCTGCGCTTGGTGCAGCTTTGCTATTGGCTTGCGGAGCAAAGGGGCAGTCCCTAACCATGTGGCCCACCTTGCCACACCTGTAACAGGCTCCAGATAATTTATAACAAACCCCTTTGTGCTTCTTGCCACACTCAGAACAGGGTGGAATAAAACCACTCCCTTGGCTGAGGCTAGTTGTTGACCCCGTATTCTGTTTCTTCAATGGGTTATGCTTGCCTTTCTTGAATTTGAAACCCTGCCTCTTACCACGCCATTCAGACGCTGGTGATTCAGATTGTTTCACTGCCTCGATGTTTGACTCAGCCATTAAAGCTCGGTCAAGAACACCCACAAAGGTCGGTAGCTTTAAAACACTTATTCTGTCCAGTATTGCAACATTAAGGCCGCCTTCAAATTTTCTGGCCTTCTTATAGTCGGTGTCCACCATATGCGGTGCATATCTAGCTAGCTCAGTGAACTTTGTCTCATATTCGGCAACATACATTGTGCCCTGTCTTAGTTGTTCAAATTCTGTCACTTTCCTGTCCCTGACGCACTGGGAAAAGTACTTTTCAAAGAAGGACTCCTTAAACTGAGCCCAAGTCACTATGGTGTTGGTGTCCCGGATTAACATCCACCACCTTCTGGCCTCTTCTTGCAAGGTGAAGGTTGCTAACAGCACTTTATTTGCTTCTGAACACGGAAACACCTCAAATAGCTTTTCAATTTCAAGTACCCAAGCTTCAGCTTTCAACGGTTCAAGGCCTCCCTGAAAGGACGGCGGTTTCATCTTGCTGAACTTATGGGTGAGAGCAATTATGTCCCCATCGTTAACATTTACATTTGGTTCCGGCTGTACCGGAGGAGGAGGAGGTGGGGGCTGTTGATTCTGTTGTTGCTCAAGTCTTGCAGTTATCAGTTCCATCATTCTTTCCATTCTGGCCATTCTAGCCTCAGTGGATGAGGATTCAGATTCATTTGCATTATCCATTTCACTATAAGCAGTTATAACAGTTATAGATATAAGCAGTTGTATACTTAAACAGTTTAACACATTAGCATATATTCAGTCATGTCATAATCACACAATTTTCATGCTCACGAACTGCCCTAATCACTTTTCTAGGACATCCTATAGCTCATTTGGACACGTGTGTGTGGTATAACTCGTGGTTAAGTATCGCTCTGATACCACTCTGTCACGACCCAAACCCGGCCCTATGGGTTTAACACCGTAACCGGCCAGTAATTCGAGATTACCGAAGGCCTGCTTAACAGTAATACAGTAAAACAGAGTACAGGGCCTGGTGGAAGCCAATACAGTAAATAAATAATGTCCAATGAGCTGTGACAGTCTGTAATGCAAAAAGACTTTTCATGCAGTCATACATTCAGAACAGTGCAGTCTATACAAACATTTACAGTCATTTAGTACAGGGACCTAATCCCTTGATAACAGTACAGTAAAGTAGATAACAGTCTATACAGTAGACAAAACAGTACAGGAAACAGACGGGGGAAATAAAACACCCTAAAGCCATGGCATGGCAAACTCGGAACCTCGTAGTGAGGCACGTAGGCTGGCTTGACAAAACTGGAATAACCCCGACGCTTCTAGCTTTGGTCCGGTGCCTGTGCACCTACATATATATATATGAGCAGTGAGCTAAAGCCCAGTGAGCTAAAGCCCAGTGAATAACATAACGCGTAAAGACGTTTAGAATGAATGTCCTTACAGTAATGAAAACAGTTCATTAAAGCAGTATTTCAGTCTTTCAGTAATTCAGTCAATCAGTCATACGTGGTACATCCATTAGCATAACAGTACAGTAAGCAGTAGGTCTTAAAGACCGAACAGTAATGATGGCCATCATAACAGTAAACAGTAGCAGTCCCAACATGGAGACCGTTTCGGTTAGACAAATCCACCAGTTCATAGACCGTCGGTGGGGGCCATCCGTTCACAGACCGTCAATGGCAAAGATTTCTCTTACAGTAGCAGTAACAGTAACAATAGGTGCTAAGGATGCCACAGTACAGTTTGGAATGTAGGACATGCATTCATTCAGTAACAATATCAGTTCAGTAAACAGTTCAGTTCTGTATTCAAAAGGTAATCATTTTGAACATATCTTTACACAATCGTTACTCACAGAGTTTTGGGCTACAGTGGCTAGAGCGTCTCCTCGGAATGCCAACCCTATACAGTTAACAGATTGAACACACTCTAAGCTTCACAGTTGGGAAAGATAATTATTAACTCCCTATTATGCCTCGGTGTGTTCTACATCTATATCCTCATTAAGATGTCTTAAACTAAGCCTAAGAATGCCTAGGATGAAATGAGGATGCAAAGATGTGTACAGAAAATAGTTTCAGAAATTTTCAGTGAAACAGGGTCCCGCTCGAGCGCAGGTTTTCCCGCTCGAGCGGACAAGCAAACAAAGGTCCCCGCTCGAGCGTCAATATCCCCGCTCGAGCATCAATATCCCCGCTCGAACGGACCAAAAAGTACTGGATGGGTGAAATCTCCGCTCGACGCCCGCTCGAGCGTGTCACCCAGTCCTCCGCTCGAGCGGACTGTTCTACAGTGCAAAATGCTGGGAGCTCGATTTCCCCGCTCGAGCAGGAGGCAAAAATCTGGAAAAATCCAGGTTTGTGTTCTAAGTTCAAAACTCAAATTTGATGCTCCCAATTCGATCCTCTTGGGCCCATTTCCTGGAAAACTCTTTTAAACACATAGAATAACATGTTTCGAAACTCAATTTAAGAAATCAAAGCCCAAGGGTGTTTAATTCAAACCCAATTTCAAACCATTTTTCAAGAACAATGCCCAAATAGAACATGCATGGATTAAAACCATTTCAAAGCTTCAATTCTTGCTCTAGTGAGCTCAATCCTTCCAACACAAGATGAAAACATGGACTTATACATAAATATGAACATGCATGCAACCTTTTGCCATGAAATCAACTTACAAATTATCAATACCAACATGCATGCAAGAATTAAACTATAATTCAACATGTTTGAACTAACCCATGACTTAGTTCTACAATGAAGCATGAATCATGCAAGAATTAGCTTAAACACAACAATGAGGAAATGAAATTCTACCTTAAGTCTTGTAGTTCAACCCTAGAAGTACAATTATGCAAGGATCCTTTCAATCTCCTAGTTGCAAGCAAGAAACAAGATGAAGACCAATCTTCTAAGTTCCTCTCTCTCTCTAAATTCGGCTGTGTGCTCAAAATAAGGCTGATGAAATGTTTTGATTCAAGTTTTACAAGTCTCACAAAAATCCATATAATGGGCCACTAGGTGGTAGTTTAGTAATTAAATCAAACTCTTGATATTTTGCTTATTTTAATCTAATTTAATCATACCTAATTAGTTTTCGGATAATTATGCCATAAAATCATATAAATTCCAACGGTCACAAAATATCAATCAATTTCTGGTTCAGCCGCCGATAAGGCCTTCAATTAGCAGTTTTAAACATAAAAACTAAACAGATAATTAAACAGTCGAACAGATAGTATGCAATTCAAACAGATACAGGCAATCAATTCAGTTTCAGACTTTAGTCAGTCAGTTCAGTAACTCAGTCAGTTCAATTACTCTTCATATTCAGTCTCAGTTTAGCATAAATCAGTAATCAATCAGTCATTAATCGGTAAACAGTACGAGAGTTGTTACACTTTTTATGTAATGATTGAGACTAAGAATATGTTTGGATGATAAATTTAAATAAAATTTGAAAAATAAATGAGAAAGCTAAGGGAAATGAAACAATAAAAATAATTTATATTTTTTATTTATATTTACATTTCTCTCATCTTTTTCTTTTTCAAATTACTATCAAGTCGATAATCCAACAAACAGTCTACAAAAATAAGAAGAGAAAAGAAAAACGGACCGGCGTGAGCGAAGGTGTCCCAAATGCTAGAAGTTCTTCCATCTTCGAATGCAGCACCCTCAACTTTATTTTTTGTTTATTTTTTCATATACACAAACATACATACATTCAATGTAACAATAACATTCATCCAAATCTTCTTTCTTTCTTTCTTTATGACCCATTCTCTCTGTTTTTTGCTTCATACAATCTCTTAATGCTTTGTTTGGTTGGAGATTTAGGGAGGAATTTAGAAATGAAAAGGGAAAAGGTGTGTGAAACTAGATGAAATATAATCTTTTATCTTTCTCTTTTCAAATCCCCAACCAAATATAGCATAAAACAAATAATATATTAATTAAAGAATGAAGAAATAGAGAAGAGTAAATTACACCACTGGTCCCTCTAGTTTGTTCGAAAGTTTACTTTAGTTCTCATAATTTGAATTTGAACTATTTTATCTATATATTTTTAATTTTGTTGCAATCCAATTCCTCTGTCACGTGTTATTAACAATTTGAAAGGAAACAATTCTGATGTATCGAAAGAAAAAATAATTACGTGCAAAATTAGAGAGACTAAAATAAAATTAAAAACAAATTATAGTAAATTTTATTTTGGTCCCTCTGGTTTCCCTCATAGTGTGTCTCCGTTTTAAATTATAACATTAATTGATGGACATTGCAACAAAATTAAATTTGTGTAGACCGAATTATTCAAATTAAATTGAGGAGACTTTAAATGGTGTAATTTATCCAATAAAGAAGGGGGAACCTGATAAGCAGAGGTGCCAAAACCGAAGATGAAGTGAGGTGGTAATGGGAAGTCATTTCTGCTGAAGTTGCTGGCGGTAGCGGAGATGGACAAGATTAGTAGTGGCGCCGCCAAGTTTACCAGAAGAAATAGCTGAAAACATAGGCTCACCACCACCACCACCACCACCATTCTCCTCTCTCTCTCTGTCTCTCTCTCTCTCTCCAACTTCACATTCCAAGGAGGCTCAGAGCTAGTAAGTAGTAAGTAGTAAGTAGTAGCAGTAGTAGTAGTGTAGTGTGAGTCTCTGCCTCTTATAAAAGCTATCTCATTGATTAAAGCACACATTCCCTCCTTTTCCTTTATGTTTTCTCAACCATTCATTCTCATTTATGTACATGAGGCCGAAATCCATTTAGAATATATCTCCCATGTCCGTATCATAAAATGACAGCCTTAAAAGAGTTAAATTTGGTATATATCTAATAATATTAAAATGATATAATTTGGTAAAATTTATTTTCTTCTATCTCTAATGTTGAATTGTCAACTCTTTTTTTTTTTTTGAACTGAAAAGGCTCTCAAGCAACAAGAGAGTCAGCAGCAAGCAAGTTCTGCAAATACATAGGAGGATTCCTAATCCAATATGAAGGGAGAGCATCCTTCAATCTTGACGAGGCAAGCCAATGGGCCACAGAATTAGCAGCTCTAGGCACCCAGGAGAAGGAAAGGGAGGAAGCCTGGCCCATGGACCTAATATCAGACACATAAGCAAAGCACTCCCAAGGAGGAACCAACTCAGAGACACATAAGTCGACAACTGTTTTGCAATCACTTTCCACCTGGACATTTGAAAGTCCAAGAGCCTGGAGAAACATGCACGCTAATCGGATAGCGCGGGCTTCGCCTTGAGTGACTGAAGATGTATAGGCTGTGGAGACAACACCATCTATAAATTTACCTGTCCAGTCCCACAAAATCACTGCCAAAGAGGTCTGTTTGCCTGTGGAAGCAAAGCTAGCATCACAATTCACTTTATACATACCGTGAGGAGGGGGAGTCCATCTGTGGCTAATCTGGCCTGCTGAATTAACAGAAACCGGAGGTGACTCTGACAAAGCGACCACCGAGCAGCCCTCCCCCCACAAAAAAGAAGCCTGTCTAATAACCTGCAGCGGGTCCACTTCCAATTGATTGAAAACCGACTCATTACGAGCCTTCCAAATGCTCCACACAACCGTGGCAGCCTTGCCCAAGCTCTCTTTGCGATGCCTATCATTATGACAACTCTCGATAACTGCCTGAGTCCACTGTGTTGCAGAAGAGGAAGAATTGAACCCTGATAAATGGCCTAAATCACATCCAAACCACACTGGCCTAGTCCAGTCACACTGAAAAAGAAGATGTTCGATAGACTCCGATTGATTGAATTGTCAACTTGGTATGCCAAAGTTAAATCTAGGTATGCTATGCTACTCAAAAATGTCAAAATTTTGGCAACCTTGCTCTAATTCAAAAAAAAATTTAAAAAAATTATTTTATGAAAAAGTCTAGGAACATGGTAATCAATTAAAAATGTAAACAATTTGGTTCGGTCAGAGTTGAAAGAAAATTCAACATTGAATCGAATACTTCAATTTTGCTAATTGAGAAACCGAAACAAATTAGATGGCACAATTTGGGATAAAGAAAAAATATCGTAAGTTATGAAAAACAGACTAAAAATAGAAATTTATGTTGGATTTGAATAGTTTGTTCAGTTTCATCTATATTTTTATACCCCTAGCAACTTTTCACAAAATCAAACATGAGTCTCTCAAATGAAGTGGGAAAATATTATTATGTTTAATTTTGTGATTAATTTTTGTACAAATGTAAGAACTACCATTTTATTCATTAAAAACTAAATACAAATAGCATTTATGGGTCCCATCTAGAGAGACAGAAAGAAGACTTACCAAAATTTAGCAATCTTTCAAATCTTGTGTCATGTTTGGCATAAGGGATAAACAACACAAAAATTTAGCAATTCAATGGCAATTACATTGGAGCTTTCATTTTTGCCCAAGCTACTATATTATAATAGTAGCTACATTGGAGACACTGTAATGGTACCCATTATAGAGAGGACGCGCCTTATAGCCTCCTCTATCACGTGCACAATTTTGTAATCCAATTTTGGCAAATAGTAAATCTCTTTTGGTAATTGAAAATGATAGATTATTAAAAAATAAATTATACCATTACTCTCTATAGTTTAAGTTTGAATTCAGTTAACTCATCATTCAACTCCTAAGGTCGTAAAGGGTCTAATTAATTGACTTCTTTCTTATAATGTTTATCTATCACTTGTTTTCCTACCGATTTCACTGCCCTATTCGCCTTATTTTCTTGCACCAATAAAACTACTCTCTGAGTCTGGCTCATAGAAATTGTTGAGGAAGAGTCACTCTAATTTTCGTAGTTTTAATTTAAACAATATGAATTCTATACTTTTTATTTTGTTATAATATGATTATTTTATTACTTACCGTTAAAATTTTGAAAGAAAGAAAAGTCACATACAAAACTAAAAGGACTAAAGTGAAATTTAAAATAATTTTATTTTTTGTTCAAAATGTTAACATGATGGAAGGATCATATGACAACAAAATTAAAAATATAAAATTTAATTTGCCTAAATTAAAATTACAAAATAACTAAAGGTATCATTGACCCATTATTAAAAATGATTATTTTGGAGAAAGTCTTGCCAAATTTTAAATTTGACTAGTGGTGTAGATCACCACTAAAATAAAAAACATCATGTCCACAATGTACTAGTCCCTACGTAAAGTTTGCCTTGGGATTATCAATGGTTAAAATTTGACTAGTTGCGCGAAGTTAAGTAAGAGACTCATACGTTTATATTTATAAATTCACTCACAATGATATGACATGGGAATTGAACTCATCACCATTAAATGTATAACAAATTAAAAATTATCATATATCTTAGATAAAATTGTAAATATTATTTGAAGGTGTCAAACATCTACCTTCAACTAATCTTAGAAGTTAGGTCTGCACTCGAGATTGAGGTCTAAATTATATGTCCTGTGGTGTGAAAAGACAATTTTGTTGGATGATGTTTAGTTGGTAGAAGGGTTTGGGCTTAGCAATTTGGAGGTTCAATATTTTAGTTATACTCGAATCATGAATTTAAAAAAAAAAATTTAAAAGAAAAAAAAATTAACTTAGATTATATTCACCTTTTTGTTTTCAAATACAACCTTATAGAACTCAAAATTTATCAAACGCCAAACACAACCTTACAAAACTATTAATGTTGCTGTCATGTAGAATGGTGTGGAGGTAACACAATGGAGAATTTGGATCATCTATAGTGCACTTCCTATAGTTTGTAGTGCTTTTAAAATAAAATAGCAAAGTTAAAAACGAGACATTGGTTTTGTTTTTATTTATTTACGTGGCATATTGTCATTAAAAAAACACTACAGATTACATTATAGAAAGTGCATAATAGAGATACACTAGAGAGAATTTAAATTCTTACAAATATAGCCAATCAAAATAAAGTTTAATGTCCTAGCATAAAGAAACTTACAAGAAGCCAGGCATTCTTAAATGTTTCAAGAGCTCAATCTAACAAAATCAAAGATCAAAATTGACATGTGAATGTTTTTGTCTTCTATTGTTTTCCTTTTGTTGTATCATGAATTTGATTTCCATGCCCCTACAAAAACACAAATATGCCAATGTCCCCTTCTGCCTCTAATGAATTTGATTTCCATGCCCCTACAAAAGCAATAAATCCATTAAAATGAGGAAACTCAACTACAACAATATATATCTAGTAACACATATCGAGAACAATCCAAAGCTACTCATCAGAACAATGGAAAGAAAGAGATACCCATAAATCAGGAAGAGCCAATTCAAGTTTACAAAGGCCACCAGTCTGTCCAAGCCCCAGAGACATGCCCATTCTCACAGACATAAGCTCGAACAACCGGTTCGCCGTCTTCATGGAACCCAGAATCCCTCCTCAAACAGAAGGCAGAATGCAGATCCCAAGTCTGTTTGCACGAGCGAAATGCACAATTCAGATCAATCTTGCTACGATTCCCATCGTTTATCGTCCTCCAAACCCTGGATTTCTTGAAATTCTTGAAAATCCCCCTGAAAAGCATGTAATCTCTCTCCTCTTCAATGTGATCACAACCAGGCCTATCACAAATGTATAAACAATCCCCTCCGAATCTGACTATCGAGTAATTTATTGCCCTGTTCGCGACACAAATTCCAAACCCCAGAAGCCAAATGAGACCTAAGTGATCTGCAAATTTTCCTTCTCTTACATACAGAAAAATCACAAGCTGTCTTAACAACACCATTTTCAGGTTCTTCATCCATTTCAGATCGATCTTGAGATTCAGAAGCATTATAAACAGTATCAAAATAGAGATCATCACATAAAGACCAAGAACACTCAGACCCAGAAACAACCGCCTCTGAATTACCTTCAATTGCGCTCCAAGAAGGCATTGTTCGGGACTGACCCAATTGAAATAACCTGTTTTCGTGGTAATTCTCATCGGGTCCGATCTCTCGCTCGAGCCCAAAATCCGAATTCTCCAACAAGACTCCGGCGTGGAGGAGGCCGGGGCAGCAGACGGCGAGCTTGTGGAGAGAGGCCCATCCGCCGAGAGGGGCCGGTGGCGGAGTCGGAGAGGAGATCGGAGACCACAGAGGGGATTGTTTGGGAGCATTTTATTTTCCAACAAACGGTGCGAATCAGAGAAGAGAATTTTGTGCAAACGCAAGCCATTCTAGCCCAGTTTCGAGGATCGTCTTCGAGCTTGAAGAAAATGTTGAGAACAACGTCCTCGGAGAGCTTTGAAAACCCTGTATCGGTCATTTTCGCTACAAACAGAGAAATGGGTATTGATTTATAGGGAAGAAATTAAGAACAAATCTTCTATTGTTCTGTTTTTCTAATGGATTTGTGAGATGGGTATCAACTGTTCTTGGATTTTCTTTCGAAATTTTCAGATGGGTATACCTAAATCGAAGAGAAAACGATAAAAAAAAATTAAAAAAAGAAAGAAAGAAAGAAAGAAAGAAAGAAAGATGAATTGCTCTGTGTTGTAAATTCGTGATTAGGTAAAGATGGGTAGGGAATTGCTACAATTTTTTCAAAGGTTTTCCAAATTTTTCAGAAGATTGCATCAAAACGGCGAGAGAGAGAGAGAGAGAGACAGAATTGAGAATGGGTTACACAAACTCGTAAAATAAATGAAGTACTGGCTATTTTTAATATAAAAATTATTTGACCAATTATCTCAAAAAAAATCAACTCACTTTTAAGAAATATACTTGTCTTTTGAAATTATAATTTGAGTAAAGGTTGAGACCCTTTGGGGGTCACCTCTTTCACCCCTTTTAGTTTTGATTGGTTAATTTTTTTTTTTTTTTTTTTCTTACCCAATTCCCAACCTTCATGTGTGTGAGGGGATTGTGAAGGTGAGAGTTTTAAGTGGGTCTAAATCAATGCCCATAAATAATAATTTTTTTTAAAAAATTTATAATCACATACATAATTCAAAATTACTCAAAACTCAATTCAAATATTATTTTAAAAATTCATAATCAAACAAATAATTCAAAACTCTTTTCAAAATTTAAAATTAAATTATTTTCAAAACTCTATTTAAAAAAAATCAAAATTTTTTATTTTGTTTTTTAAAATTATTTTTAGAATCATGAGTTGAATGTGAAATCATGTTTTGAGTTTTGAAAAAAAAAATTTAATAGTTTTGAAAAGAGTTTTGAGTTATATTTTGAGTTTTGAGTTATATTTTAAGAAAATTTGGATTTATTTTTTGGAGAAATTACTCCTAAGTCTCATATGGGAAAATAGTACTCCATCTAGTTCTGAATGTTTTTTTATAAACCATTTAGTCCTTTTTTTACATCATAACATCATCATCAAAACAACATCAAACCTCACAACATCATCATCAAACAACATCAAACATCTACAAAAATATATTGTGAACCGGTAATTTGTTAAAAAAGACCAACGGCGGAGGTGATGAAACTCCAGAGTAGTCTTCCTTCTCAATCACCCAACATTTCCGAGAAACGCAAACGCAGAGAACAACACATTTATTTATAGAGAGAAATCCATAGATAAATATATAGAGAGAGAGAAAGCGACAGTCTTACCATCACCACGAACATTGGATCGATTTACAGTACACAACACAATCAAAAACGAAGATGGGTTTTGAAATCCCAACAGACTTGATCTGCCAAGTCCAGATCTCGCTCCGCAACGACGCTGGACTCTCCTCCTACGATCCCCACCCCCCTCCTCTCCCTCCCCTCCAAGAATCGGTTTCTGGGTTCGACCCATCACCGCCGAATCTCTGGTGCGAGCATTGCAAGTGCAGACTCAACATCAGATTCATCAACATCAACATAAACAGTTATGATAATCTCCCACTCATGATAGTTAGGCAATGTGTTTCTACTTCGGATCCCAGAACAGAGCACTACAAACTATTTCTTGATTCTCAAGACTTATTTGATGAATATGAAGAACTTGAATTCCCAATTAAGAGTCGTCGTCTCCACTTTTTTTTTTGCAATTGGGTCTGTCAAAGGTTTGTTTTGCCTTCACGAACAAGATCGGTATTTTCTTTGGAACCCATCGATTAGAAAGTCCATGGCTATGCCCAAGCCTACCATCAAGAGCTCTATGCATTATCATGGGTTTGGATTTGTTCCCCGGACCAACGATTATAAAACATCAAACATTATTCATCAAACATCAAACATCAAACATTATCCCACATCAAACATTATTCATCTAACATCATATTCATTAATCTAACATCAGATTCATTGATGTTTGTGGGTGTTTCACACATCAGATTTATTTTAAAAAAAATTGAAACTATTGCTCGAGCGTTGAATAATGTTTGATGTTTAATGAATAATGTTTGATGACGTTGGTGATGTTGAAAAATGTTTGAATAATGTTGGTGATGTTAAATAATGTTTGATGTTGGTGATGTTGAATAATATTTGAATAATGTTGGTGATGTTGAATAATGTTTGAATAATGTTGGTGATCTTGAATAATGTTTGATGTTGGTGATGTTGAATAATGTTGGTGATGTTGAATAATGTTTGATGTTGGTGATGTTAAATAATGTTTGATATAAAAAGGCCTATAGTAAGCTTTTAGAGAAATAGGACCTATTAGTCCAACAAAAAACATTCGGGACTAAATGGGCTAACATTCCCAAATTTGGGATTTATTGGTGCTTTCCCCTTATTTTTTAGAATATTTAACAAATTTCTTAATTTTATTTTTTAGGTAAATATATATAGTTTAAATATTTATTTATTTATTTTAATGTACACTATATTTCATACATTTGTGTGCTGTTTTTTTTTTAAATATTTTAAATATTAAAAAAATTAAAAATTATTTTTTATTTTAAATATATAATTTTTATTTTATAAATATTTTTCAAATATTTTAATTTTTTTACTATGTGTTTGGTTAAGATTTGCGTATGGAGTTTTGAAAATAGTGTACAGTTTCAAGTTATGTGTTTGGTTATGAGTTTTAAAATAGTTTTTGAATTGAGTTTTGAGTTATATGTTTGGTTACGATTTGAGTGTAAAGTTGTGTTTTGAGTTTAAAATATTAAAATTACAAAAAATAAAATATTTACAACATAAAATAAATATTTAAAATAAAAAAATTTAAATAAAAATTATATATTTAAAATATTAAGTTTTTAAACATTTTTTAATATTTAAAAAAAATAAATCTAAAAAATTTCAAAATACAACTCAAAATTCAAAAACTCAAAACTCAAAATTCTTCTCAAAACTCAAAACTCTTTTCAAAATTCAAAAACTCTTTTCAAAACACTTTTCAAAATTTATAACAAAAAGTGTTTGGTTAGCCTCTCCAAATATATTTCCACCCCATGTTTTGCACATGGCGTTTATTTAGAGTTTTCAAACTGTAATTCCACACTTAGTTTTGAAAACTCTGTCAAAGGCGAAAAAATTTGGGCTAACTGGTCGTCCCACCAGTTGACCGGAACAGTGCAATTTTTTTTTTTCTTTTCCAGTGACATATGTTAATTTTTATATATTCGAAAAAAATAATTTTCGAATTTTTAAAATTTTTTTATGTGTTTTAATAGAATTTTGAGTTGTATGTTTGGTTATGAGTTGTAAGTTTTTGTATCAAATATCATATGTCACATCAAAAATTCTCCACTCAATTCAAAACTCTTTCACCAAACAAATTTTTCACACTCAAAATCATAATTCCAAAACTCACAAATTCAAAACAAAAATGATTTTCCCCCCGATTTCCCCCCTCCCGAACAGCCCCGAAAGAGAGAAAGAAAAGAGAAAGAGAAAGAGAGAAAGAGAAGAGGGAATGGAGCGAGAGACAGAGGGCCTCTCCTTCGCCTCCGCCTCCGCCGTCGCCGATCGATCGCAGATCGACCGGCCGATCGTCGCAGCAGCTCCGATCGTCGCAGCAGTTCGTCATAGCCCCGCCTCCAATCGCCGTCGCCTCCGGCTTTGCCTCCGTCTCTGATCTCTCTGTCTCCCGCTGCAGCTATCTTCTTCTTCCTTCTTCTTCTTCTTTCTTCTTCTTCTTTCCTGATTGAAAAAAATAAATAAATAAAATTTCAAAACGACTAAACGACGTTGTTTTTGGTTTCAGGGGGATTCGAGGGTAGCTCTTTTCGAGCTACGTAGCACAGCTCAATTCAAAAATATAACTTATACTCTCAAATCATAGTTAGAAGCCTCTACCAAATGTAATTTCTTTTCGAAACTCAACTCACAATTTCACACTTAAATCGCAACTCAACACTCAAATTATAATTTCAAAATTAAACCAAACAGAGCCTTAAATTTGCAAAAAAAAAATTCTCTAAAAAATAAAAAGGAGAAGTGTTTTTAAATTTTTTATTATTTTTGTTGGCAAATTCAATTTTGAAAAAAATATTTTTTTTAAAATGTTGGTGGATGGCAACACCCTTTTTCATCATAGAGCAATGTTACATCCCACCGAATTTGGTATCGTTTGAATTGTCTGAATTTGTTTATGTTAGTCGTCTAACAAGTTGATTAGCCAACCTGTTCTAGCTAGTTGTTTAGATGACAGGATAATAACCACAATAAACAAGATAGACGAAGTTAATAATACAATAGACGAGGTTTGTCTAAGCAGTCATCCTATTGACATAAATTCAAACTATTCAAACAACAACAAATTTAATAAATAAATCGGTTCACTTCACCATATTTAGGGGTGGTTTGGGATGATCTAAATAAATGTACTTTTTGACTTTTTACAAAAAAATGTACAAAAAAGTAGAGAAGTGATATAATGAAAAAAAATAAAAAGATAAAAAATGTATACTTATTAATACATCCCAAACAAGGCCTTACTTTTTGAGTGTCCAAAAGGCGGTCAAAGTTAGCTGACATTATCAATTTCAAGTGAGAAATGCTAATGTTGATATGCATTAAAAAAAATAAAAACAAAAATAAAAATAAAAATAAAATGAAATAAAATAAAAACATGTATTAAAATATATAAATATGTAGAGTATATATTAAGATTTTATTTTATTTCTTTTGTCAACATTTATTTTTAACAAAGCGTATTGAACAGTTTGCAATCTTTTTTTTTTTTTTTTTGGACTATTGTGGGTAGAAAAAGAAAGAGTTAAAAATAGGATTTTTCTCAAATTTAAATTTGAATTTGACTCTTTTTTTTGGATACAGGTCTTATTTTGATAATTTAAATAGTTTATTTTGTAAGATTTTTCGTGTACATTATTCATGAAAAAAATTAAGTCGATTTGATAATAGTAATCTTTTTATTTTTTTTAAAGATAAATCTAATAAAATTAAAAGTTATAATTATCAAAATGACCTAATTTTTTCATGAATAATATATACAAAAGATTTTATAAAATAAACAATTTAAATTATCGAAACCAGACACACAATGAATGTCATGCTTCACAATTAAATCTAAATTTAAATTTAACAAAAGTGTAACCCAAAGTAATAAATAAATTTAAGTGGAGACGGGCCGCAACTTTTGTTTAATAAGGTATATTGCTTATAATTTTTATTTAGGGATGCACTAATAAATCTCAAATTAATAACTTATACACTGTTTAGTTATAAAAAAAAATTTATAGACTGAAAGGTCCCATTACAATGTTTCAAACATCAGATTAATGTTTCGAACATTAGATTTCGAACATCAGATTAATGTTTCGAACATTAGATTTTGAACATCAAATTAATGTTTCGAACATTAGATTGATGTGCAAATGGGACTAAATAGAGCATAAGAAAACTTTTAGGACTAAATAGTTCAACTTTTCAGAAACTAGGACTTATGGATAAATTTTCCTTTTTATTTTGTGAATTTCTATCAATATAAGTTTTTTGTTATAATTTATAAGATAAAAGTTATTTAAATATGCTTACAAAAGAAAATAATTATTTGAAATTTTTTTTTTTAAGGTAGGGAAATATTTGAAAGTTGTTAGAGAAATATTTTAACTTTTATGTTTTGATTTTAAAAAAATTACACATTAAAATATTAATTTGAGTTCGGTTGATTGATTGGAATAAGAATTGTAGATACATTTAGGGTTCGTTTGGCAAGAGCTAAACGGGGCTTTTTGACTATTTTAACTACAAAAGACAAAATAGGTTATTTTAGCCATATCAAACAAAATATCACATTCAACCCATAATCATTACACTCTTCTCTCACAAAAAAAAAAGTCAAAAAAGCCAAAAAACCAAAAAGCTCTTCCCAAACTAAGCTTTTTAGCCCAGGCTAAAAAAGCCAAAAAAATCAAAAAGCCAAAAAACCAACCCACTTCCCAAACGGAGGCTTAGTGAATAGAAAAAATAGAACATATCAATTTTCAAATACACTTATACACTTGGTTGTGCAAAAATTTTTTTTTTAAAGTATGTCAATCTTTCTTCTTCCTTTTTTCAAGTATTACTTTTATTTCTCTATCTAAAAAAAAATTAAAAAAAAAAAAAACTTATTACTTCTATTCATTAATATAAAATATTTTTTATCTTCCATACGAAAATACCTTACAAAGACCATATGTATAAGTTGATTCATTGACTCAAATTGTCGAAAGGAAAATGACTTGGACCCCCAGTGGGGGTACTGGGGGTCACTCCTTATTGGCCAAAAAAAATTGTTTTTTTTTTTTTTTTTTTTTTTTTTTTTTTTTTTCCAGTTTCAGCCACTGGCAGAGTGCCAAGTGGCGCTGGGGTCACTGGGGGTGCCCCCAGCTGGGGGTCCGAATTACAGCCGTTGTCGAAATTACTCAATACCTAGCATAATTGGCCTCAATTTATGAGTTCCCTTAGGGTTCCAAAAAGTTCATGACCGACCCTTTCAAAAAAAAATATAATAATGCTATATTAATTAGTGTACCAATTGATGATGTGACATAATTTAAGAAGTTTTTAATATTTGTAATGTGATTAATGAGTGAGGTCAATAATAATGTCATAACTAGTGTTGGTACACTAATTAGTAAACTAATTGGTACATGTAACACTACCGAAAAAAATAATAGACTAGTACAGTTGGCCAGTAGTAATGGCCAAATTGGTGAGAGAGGGCAGAGAAGGTTAAAACTTGTGTTTAAAATAAGTGAAAACATATTTTTTTCTCATTTTCAAAAAAATTATAATTTTAGAATCAATTTTAATTTTTTGAAATAAATTTACTATACTAAACAAATTTTTATTTATAGGCACTCGAGTCATAAAATATACCAAACCAATTTTTTTTTTTCAAAATCAACTCACAATTTCACACTCTATAAATCACAACTCAAAACAGATAATCATAATTTTAAAACTAAACCAAACACTATCTATATTATTTTTACATATTTATGTATCTATTCGCGTCGTGTAGATTAAAAAAAATAAAAAAATAAATAAACGTTATGAAACTTGGTGATTGGAGGCAAGTGGGTTGAGAAAGTGAAGGGAATGAGTTATAATACCAAGAATTCACTTTTTAAAAAATTACACTTTTTCATTTTTTTTATTTTTACCGAATATTTTTATATTTTAAGTAATTTTTTTTTAATTTTTAGACTTATCTAACCTAAATATAATTAAAAAATATAATATTTGTAAAAAAAATTAAAAATTCACTCAATACCAAAATTATAAAAAAAAATTTAAAAATTAAGTATATTTTTTTTGTGTTTTGTGTATTTATTAATTTTTAAAAATATTTTTTACAAATATTTTACTATTTAGATATATCTAAAAAAGTAAAAAAATTATTTAAAATTTTAAAAATATTCACTA